>CM053598.1:148145518-148161909 GCA_028646575.1 Pseudocheirus occidentalis | reverse complement strand
TGACTTTCTCTGCCTCTAAGAAAATATGACAACTCTTCAGTCTGTCATTTAAATCCCTTCACAATTTAGTTTCCACCTACCTTTCTGGTCTTATTTCACATTCTCCCTTTATATACACAATTTCAGGCAGTGGTCTTCTAGGAGTTCCCTGGATACAGTATTCCATCTTCTTTATCTGTGCCTTGCACAAATGTTCCTCCAGGTTTACAAGGCACTATCTTCTCACCTCCACAGCTAAGCTGCCCCATTCTACACACGACCTTTTTAAGGAGTACTCTTCCTCTTGGAATCACTTTGCAAATGTTTTTTTTATATTTACTTAGGCAGATTTTCTATTCCCCAGTAGCCTCCCAGTAAAACCTTTGAGAGTAGGAAATATTTCATTTTTATATTGTACCCTCCAGCATCTAGGAAAGTGCCTATGCTGTTAGGAACTTGGAGTCCAACCTACCCCCAACCCCCCAAAAGTTACATATATTAATAGTGGCACAGTGGATAGAGCACTGGACCTGCAGTCAGGAAGACCTGCATTCAAATCAGGACTCAGACAAGACCTAGCTGTGTGATTCTGGGCAAATCACTTAACATCTATCTATCAGTGTCAGCTTCTTCATGTGTAAAACGGGGATTATAATAGCATTTACCTCCTGGTGTTGTTGTGAGGATAAAGTGAGACAATATTTCTAAAGTGCTCTGCCAATGTGAATTAAAGCACTTTATAAATGTGTGTTATTTTAATAATGATTCACATTTATAATTATGGTTTTATCAAGTGAAAATACTTTATATAACTCATAATACAAAATAATAAATTTGCTTTTTAAAAAAATCCCAAAAAAGCATTGGATCTTTGGTTTTAAATGGGTAGGAAAAGCTTATGAAGACTGTATAAAGACAGTAAACCTAGCAAAAACTTATTGAATAAAATATATCTATTCCGAAGCAGTATAGAGAAATTCCATCACTTCTGCTTCATAGGTGAGAAAGGACTTAAAAGAAATTTGCCCAAGTTTCTCTGAGGTTAAAGGAGAGTCCGTATCAAATGAGGCTGCCTAAGTTAACTAGTCTAGTCAAATAACTGAGTTTTTATTTAGCAAAACTTCCAACAGTCAAAATGGATGTTCTGACACTGAGTAAAATAAAAAATAAAAAAAATGAAAAAGTCTTAAAAAACCAGCACAAAGACTATGAGAACTAAAATTCAGAACTGGAAGGCAGCTGAGTTCATCTAAACCATCTACTGCACTCTACAGCTAAGGAAACTGAATTCTGGAGAAGTTTAATGATATACTGGAGAACAATGTAATATGTCAGGGGGTTGTTGCCAAGAGGCAGGCTCTAGAATGACTCCACACACAAAGTGGCATTTGAGTAGGACCTGAGAGTCTGAATTAGGAATTCAACAGAAAGAAAATAGCATAGAGAACTACTTGACTAAAAATATAAAGGTAGGAGAGCAAAAAGCATGGTTAGGGAATGCTTGGCCTATAGGTAGTTAAGAGTTGCAGCTGTGGAACTTGAGAGGTAAGGGCTGAAATATGTTAGAAAAATTCCTAATAAATCTTGGTGATTAAAACAGGATATTGACTTGGAGGAATTCATACTGCAAACTCACCACTGTAAACCTGACAATAACACTAAATAAATATACTAATTGTCAAATAATCTAGGAGTACAAAAAAAAAAGTTTTCCTAAAACTTCAAAAAAAATTCCAAAACATTTTACCTCAGGAAGTTTATTTATTTGAATTCCAAAATATAAAGTTGTGACCACACAGGAAAAACCCAGAACTAGGATTTAGGAGTTTTAATAATTATTGTAGGCAAATGGGAATATTAACAATATTTTGATCAATTTAATTCATCCCTATATATATAGTTGTCTTTGCATCACAATTACCTACACATTGCCTTGAAAATGGTATTTTAAAAATGTTTATGAAATTGGAATTTCTCTTATTTGTTCCAGTTAGAGATTTAATAAATATTTTATTCAAGTCTTGAAAATGTTGCTGCTGCATACATATTTGTTTATAGGTTTAAGCATTAATAATAGCTAACAGTTATATAGTACCTACTATATATCAGGTATTGTGCTAAGAGCTTTACAAATTATCTCACTTGGTCCTCATAACAATCCTGCAAAGTGGATGCTATTATCATGCCCATTTTGCAGATGAGGAAACTGAGGCAAACAGAGATTATGTGACTTGTTCAGGGTCACGTAGCTAGGAAGGGTCCGAGACTGACAAACTCTGGTCTTCCTGACTCCAGACCTGTGCTCTATCCACTGTACCACCTAGCTGCCCCACATTAATCCTATGTTGATTATTTTTAGCATTTAGAAATAGTATTCCGTGTTCTGAAAAAAGTAATCTAGTACCCAAAAAGCTGGTTTTTGTTATGTTATTGATGATTGTGAGATGCTGGTAAATTTTACCTCACTCAATTGTGCAATTTAACGTTTTCCCATACACTGGCATTTGGGACAAGGAGTGTTTGAGACAGGGAGTGCTTCTGAATATTTGTGCCATGTTAGAAACTGATCTCTCTGTCAATAAGCATTCAGGCTTTATCAGCTATTAGATGACTTTACACCATCCCTTATCTGTTGCTTCTTATAGCGTAAAGACCTATGTGCATTATCACTTCCATGCATTCTGTTCAACTAGTCCAAGACAGCATATCCTTTCACTTTTACTCAAAGAGATGATTTCTTAGACTGTTCTCTAATTTTGTGCCCATAACATTCAGAAACATAATTTCTCATGTTGCTGAACTTCCTGGCTACCTGCCCCTTATATAACCTGAACCATGGACACAGATGTTCTGTATAAATCTCCAGGGATAAGTTTTAACTTGAATGATCCTGTCAGTACTTGTCACTAAAACCAAGCTGCCAGTTGGGGGAAGGAGATAAAGGTAGAAAAAAGGACAGGAAACTAGGTGAACTCTCAGAATTTTGATAGCAAATGTTTAAATTCATATATTAAGGATGTCAATTACTCGATTGTCAGCATGCTACAGTTATCAGTAACACAATAGCTTCTTGCTTCAAGGGAGTAGGAAAAAAATTCATTTCCATTTAATATTGAAATGGTCAAAATTAGTCCTAAAAAAGAAGCAGTGATCATAAGCATTACACCAAACCATCAAACAATGTAGGTTGATCTCTGCTTTGGTGAGTAAAATATGGGTTTATTTTACTTATGAACAGAATGATAGCTAAAAATACCACTTTTCTATGTTACTCTAACAGTTGAGTGTAAGTCATAGACGGTATGACAACTTATCTAGGGCTTCATTTGGGAAACTTTTTAAAGAGCATCATGAATCAGAGCTGTCAACATCAACTATTTCTGAAGAGAGAAAATAAAAGACCTTGACCTAGGTCTTAAGAAATACTTTTAACTAAAACCAAAACAAAACTGCCACTCTTCTTTTAAATCATTATACTACAAATTCTAAGAATAAACATTTTTCTCAATGTTGGGTCCAAAAGCAATGTACTGAATGATCAGAACAATGGGAGTAGCATAGAATAGAGGCAGGAACTAGCTACAGACTCTTCTACCATAGAATTTTACATTTTAGTCTGAATCAGGCCCATCACAGTCCATTTAATGCAATATAAAATATTTCTAGATTGAATGCATGACATATTTCCTATGTCTGATACCTATTCTGAATCTCATTATTTTTCTAATAAAGTGACTTTATATATTTGCCCCCTGAATTCTACCTGAAGGTAGAATTCTACCTTCTATCTAGCTTTCTCTATTCCAAGTTTATATCTCTTTTTCCTAGTTCCTGGTCCATTCTTATCACACAAGGCAGATCTATTTATTTGTTTGTTTAGATTCAGGTCTATGATTTCATTGGTATAGGGAACTTCTGTGGTGGAAACTCCTTTCTACTGATGTAGATCACTTTTCACTCTTTTGTAACTTATAGATTTGCTTAGGACACTAAGAGGTTAACTGAACTGCCCCTTTTCAGACTACTACAATTAGTGACAGAACTTACACCCAAGTCATCCTGACTATCCACAATGCCACTGATTTCCTTTAAGACAGAGAACATATTAATAATACTTTAGTATTTGAAAACGCTCTTTTATTTTTGAACCAAAATACTATTTCCCTAATCCAATGCCAAAAATCATTGGGGTTATGTAATAACCTAAGGCCACCCATCCTATCTTTCCAGTGTAATGTCATACAATTTTGTTCTCTGTATTCTTTAGCCAAAATCACCATTCTGAATAGATGCCCAAGCCCATCCCATATGTATGCTACTGTTCAAGCTGTTTCCTACGTCTACTGTGCCCATTGCATGCTGAATTCAATTAAACTCAACTCCATGGATATTTTTTAAGCAGCTCCAATGTTTAAGGCACTGCACTAAGTAGAGGAATTGCAAAGACAAAAATGCAGTTGTGGTTGGTCATTGAATGAAACAGACTTCTTAAATTTTTTAAGCAGTTTCTTAAGTTGTTTGTCTTTATATCATTATTGTATAAATTGTTCTCTAAGATCTGCTCACTTTACTATGTTTCAGTTTTTAAAAAAAATATTCAAAGTAATCTAAAACTACTTTAGTAATTCCTTATACCTCAATGATATTCCCTTACATTAATATATAATAATTTGTTTAGATATTCTACAAATGAAGAGCACCTCCTTAGTTTCCAATTTTTTTGCTGGAAAAACAAAGAGCTGTTATAAATATTTTTAGAGGATGTTAGTGGCTCAGTAGATAGAATACTGGGCCTGGAGTCAGGAAGAACTGAGTTCAAATCCAGCCTCAGACACTTCTTAGCTATGTGACCATGAGCAAGTCACTTAAATTCTGACTGCTTGACAAAATGAATCCACTGGATTCCCTCATGAAGGAAATGACAAATGACTTTAGCATCTTTGACAAGAAAACCCTATATGGGGTTATGAAGGGTCTGTTATGACTAAAATGACTGAAAGGTAAATACTTTTGTATATATGGGTTCCTTGCTTCATTCTTTGACCTTCTGGGAAGTTTAGACCTAGTAGTGACACTCATGGATCAAATGGTATACAAGTTGAGAAATTTTGGGGCCTTGCAGACTGAGTAGGTCAGACCATAGCTAAATTAACAGGAAAATTATGTACTGGTTTTTCCTCAGTTCCTCCAACATTTATGCCTTTCCTTTTACGTCGACTTTGTTGATCTTTTAAGTGTAAAGTGCCTCAGGATTATTTGTTTTCATTTGTACTTCACTATTAGTAATTTTCATAGCTTATATATCACTATTGATAGCTTAGATTTCTTTCTTTGAAAACTTTCTTTTCATATCTTGTGACCATTTATAAACTAGGGAAAAGCTTTTATTCTTACAATTCTGAATAATTCTTTATATATTTTGGAAATATGACATTTACCATGAAAATGTGCTGCAAAGAATTTTTTTAAATAGTTGTTTCCTTCTATTTTTAACTGCATTGGTTTCTTGTGCCCCAAATCCTTCTTAATTTTTTATTATCAAAATTGTCCATTTTATTTTATGTGATACTCTTTATCTACTTTATGGTCATGAATTCTCCTATTCACAGAAAGATAATTTCTTCCTCGCTACTCTTCTTCATCTTTCATGTGAGTTTTTATATCTAAGTCACATATATATTTGGAGTGTATCTTGACATATATGTGTAAAGTATTGGTCTAGATCTAGTTTCTGGCTGTTCTCCAGTTTTATCCAGCAGTTTTTGTTAAACAGTGAGTCTTTATCCCAGAACTGTGGTCTTTGGATTTATCCATCACTAAGTGACTCTGTTAGTCTACTTAGGTGTATTATTTACTTAGTCTATTCTATTAATTTACCTATTTCTTAATAAGCAGCAAATAGTTTCAGTGATTACTTCTTTGCAATATTGAGATATGGTTTGAGATCAGGATTTTTCTGAATTACTAGAAATAATCATATTTAAATGGTGTGGGTTTGAGGTTGCCTAATAATGTGGTTCTGCATATTTTTATGTTTAATATAATTAGGTTATCTCATTATCTAATGAACTATTCTTGCACCCTTAGAACAAATCCAAATTAACCTGAGTAAATCATATTTTGAATGTGTTGTGGTCTTTTTTGCCAAGAATTTATTTTGAGTTTGATTTCCACATTAATTTTTATTAATGCTGTTGACATATAGTTCATATTCATTCCTTCACCCTTTCTTAAAATATACTAATAAACCTCTTTTTTTCTTTTTTGGAGGGGGGAAGGCAAGGCAATTGGGGTTAAGGGACTTGCCCAAAGTCACTCAGCTAGTCTGTCAAGTGTCTGAGGCAGCATTTGAACTCAAGTGCTCCTGACTCCAGGGCCAGTGCTCTATTCACTGTGTCACCTAGGTACCCCATAAACCTCTTCTTTTTAAGTAGCATGACTATATTTGGCCAACAGAAGGCATCTGACAGATTTTTAGAAAAAAAATACAATATAGGCATTAACTGTTCTTTAAAGATCAATACAATTTTTCTGTAAATTAATCTGGACTACGATTTATTTCATTTGAAAGATTCTTTATCGCTGATTTAATTTCATTTTCTTCGGGTAGATTAAGATCTGTACTGTGAATTTGAATTTTGTTTATTTTTGGAGATAGTCTAATTTCTTTTAAATTCTCAATTTTGTTGTCATATTATCATCCATATATAGTAAACTCATGTAATTCTTATTTTTGTTCATGCTGGTTTTTATTTTGTTACTTTGATTTCCCTTCCTCTTCTTTTTAATCAGTGTACCTAAAGACTTATTGATTTTGTTAGTCTTTTTAAAGAAACATTTTTAAGTCCTATAATTTCTTTCTTTTTTTTCTGGAAGAGAGAAGGCATGGCAATTGGAATTAAGTAACTTGTGTAAGGTCACATAGCTAGTAAATGTTAAGTGTCAGAGGCTGGATTTGAACTAAGAAATTCCTCACTCGAGGGCCAGTGCTCTATTCACTCCATCACCTAGCTGCCCCAGAAGTCCTATAATTTCTTTAATCTTTCTCTATTCATATATTTCTGCCCTAATTTTAAAAATCCCTTCTGTTATGCTTATTTAAGCTTAATTTTTACATTATATACCCAGTACATTGATCCTCCATTTTCCTATTTTGTTAATATATGCTTTTAGGGATATAAATTTTCTTCATAAGACAAGTTCAGTAGCATTTCAGAAATTATGGTATATTGTCTTATCACTAAAATTCTCTTTTACACAACTCTTGTTTCTGTGATTCATTTTTTTTGACCAACTTATTATTCAGGATGTCATTATACAGGTTCCATTTAGGTTTGTTTTCCTTTCTTAGATACTGTTTTATTGTATTATAGTTTGCAAAGGACATATTATTGCTTTTGCACAATTGTGGTTTTTTTTGTACATAAAGTGCTTTTTTTAACAAAAGAATTTTAAAGAGATGTACAGTCAGGCTCAAGTTGTGCAGTTCACAAGCATGGAGGGGAGGGAAAAGAAAAGTCATATTTAACCAAGGACCAAGCTGGACTAGCCACCAGGTGGATTTCTTCTGGATGGTGCTGGTGCTGATGCAACTGGACTGGGAACAGGTGCAGCAGGCACAGATTTCTCTTCAATCTGTTCCAGGTCAACCTGTACGTCTGCCTCCACATTTTCACGTACATCACTTTCTCCCTTTGGACCTAAAAAATCTCCAGGACCAGCTTCAGAAGAGTTTTTTCTTTGGAGTCCAGATGGTTCAGAATTATCCCTACTAGACTGAGCTCCTGCTGACTTGGCCCAAGAAGGTCAATTTTCTTCAGATGCTCCAAAAATATTAGATGCAATTTTGTTCTTTCCCACTGGCTGTTCTGTAGGCTCATCAAAGCCCAAAGTACAATTAGAGCTACCACCTGGAGGACGTAACACCTGGGAGCTATTCCTGCCATTGGGGTCGAAGCCCTTGAAGGTGGTGGTGGTGGTCATTGCAAAGCCGGGGCTGCACCAGGGCAGGGGTGGACGGACGGGCAAACCCACAATTGTTTTTCTATTCTGTAGCACATCTCCTATTTTTCAGTGTACTGTATGGTATTGATAATTGTGTATAAACTTTAATGTTCCCATTCAGAAGATATTATAAATCTTTGACTTAATTTTCCAATGGTTGGCTTCATTCTATGATTTTCCCTGGGTTTATTTTTTCTGTAAGATTTGTTCATTTTAGAGACAAGAAAAGTAAGTTATTCTACTATTATCATGTTACACTATATATTTTTTTTAATATTAAGACCTTATGAACTAAGGTATCATGCTATTTGGTGTACTTATGTTTCATGTTGATATTGGTTAGCCATCTATTATTTCTTTAAGTAAAAAAAGGTTCCTTTTCTCTCTAGTGATACTGTGAATTTAAAGAAAACATGATTATTATTCTTGCTTTTGGAATTCACCTGATGAATAAGAAATCTTATTCTAGCTTCTTGTTTTGATTCTTTATGCTTTGGATTTCTTTCCTTCATACCACAGACTGTGGGATTTTATTGTCTTATCCATTTTGTCTCTTTCCTTTATTTTATGAGACTGCTTAATCCATTCACATTTAAGTGCTTCCTACACTGTCTTTTTAGTATTATTATTTTTTAAAATCCCTTCACTTTTTTTCATAACTGTACTTAGTTGATTTTTTTGTATTTGTTTTTGGAGTACTTACTTACACTTATTGCCCCTACTTTTTTCTTTCATTTTTTTGTTCATTTTTATTTTTAAAATATTTTCTATTTAGTTTTAGTTTTCAACATTGATTTCCAGAAGATTTCAAGTTCCAAATTTTCTCCCCATCTCTCCCTTCCTCCATCCCAAGACAGTGTGCATTCTGATTGTTCTTTCACCCAATCTGCCTTCCCTTCTATCATTGCCCCCCCGCCACCTCCCTTCTCTTATCCCTTTCCCCTCTATTTTATTGTAGGGCAAGATGGATTTCTATATCCCAACTGCCTGTGTCTTATTTCCCAGTTGCAATGTAAAAACATTTTTTTAAACATTACTTTTTAAAACTTTGAGTTCCACATTCTCTCCCTCCTTCCCTCTCTTGCCACCCACCCACATTGAGAAATCCATTGATATAGGTTATACATGTGTAGGCATGCAAAACACCTCCCTAATAAAGCTTGTGTTATCCTGACTGTGTAGCCACAATACTTGAATTGTTTCTTTTTGGCTGCTTGCAATATTTTCTCCTTGACCTGGGAACTCTGGAATTTGGCTACAATATTCCTAGGAGTTTTCCTTTTGAAATCTTTTTCAGGAGGTGACTGGTGGATTCTTTTGATTTCTATTCCCCCCTCTGGTCCTAGAATATCAGGGAAGTTTTCCTTGACAATTTCTTGAAAGATGATATCTAGGATCTTTTTTTGATCGTGGCTTTCAGGTAGGTCAATAATTTTAAAATTCTCTCTTCTGGATCCATTTTTCCAGGCCAGTCATTTTCCCAATGAGATACTGACACTGTCTTCTATTTTTTCATTCTCTTGGTTTTGATTTATAATTTCTTAATTTTTCATAAAGTCACTAACTTCCATTTGCTCCATTCTAATTTTTGAGGAATTATTTTCTTCAAGAATTATTTCTTCTTCTTTTGCATCTCCTTTTTCATTTGGCCAGTTCTGCTTTTTGAGGCATTCTTCTCCTCACTGGCTTTTTGGACCTGTTTTGACATTTGGGTTATTAGTCTATTTTTTAAGGTGTTATTTTCTTTAGCATTTTTTGGGTCTCCTTAAGCAAGCTATTGACTAATTGTTCACGATTTTCTTGCATCATTCTAATTTCTCTTCCCAATTCTTCTTACTTGATTTTTAAAATCCTTTTTGAGCTCTTCCATGGCCTGTGACCAATCCATTTTTCTTGCAGGCTTTGGAAGTAGGAGATTTGACTTTGTTGTCTTCTTCTGGTTGTATATTTTGATCTTCCTTGTCACCAAAGTAATATTCTATAGTATGATTTTTTTCCCCACTGTTTGCTCATTTTCCCAGCCAATTACTTGACTCTTTAGTTCTTTTGTCAAGGCAGGACTCTGCTTCCAGTGGAGAGGATGGGTGGTGTATTGCCCAAAGCTTCAGGGGTTTGTGCAGCTATTTTCAGTGATACTTCTAGGGACCTGTAAATTTTCAATTCTTCCTAAGTGCTATGATCAAAGAAGAGGTGTTTACTCCTCACCTGGCCTGTGAATAATCTCAAGCACTCTTTTCTGCCTTGGAAATGTGAGAAATATTCTGTCTCCATGGCTGCCACACGCTCTGCCATGCCACTGCTCCTTCTCAACCACAGGACCAATACCCAAGGCAAAGAAGGTTAATCCCTCAGTTCCCTCATCTATAAAATGAGTTAGAGAAGGAAACAGCACACCACTCTAATATCTTTGTTAAGAAAACCACAAATAGGGTCATCAAAAGTCAGACACAACTGTAAAACAACTGAACAACAACTAAAAAATTCAACGAATGTGAGGTGTGTAAGTGAGTTAAGGGTTCTAACGTGAAATCACAGTGCATTCACCTATCATTGTGTCGATATGATGTGCTACTGTACCACTTTGCCAACAATTATGGTAATTTTTTTAAAGTATCCTTAACAAAATGAACACAAAAGAAGAATACTTTAGTTGGAAAAATTGCCAGTGGGGGGAAAAATAGGTATATCAGTATATTTTTAAAATTCCTTAAGTTTAAAAATTTCGATTTCAATCACCCTATTACTTTGTAATAAACCTGAAAGAGAAATAATTTTTTTCTTGTGCTTTGCTGTTATATTAAGTTAATAAGTGGACAAAACAACCTCATTAAAATCTTTTTTAATGACATATTTCCATTAGGCTGGAAGTAATAATCAATATTTTACACATAATCATACCTTGAATGAGCAAATTTAAACAATATGACCACTACTTCACAGAATTCATTATTCACACTAATTGAGATCTGGCTGTATTGGCTGTGTGAACATAGGCATGTTACTTACCCTCTCAGTCCTCTAGGCAACTATGATTATAAGTTACAGAAGGTGTATTGGTAGAAGTTATTTTCTAATTTGGGAGGTTCCCTACAACAATGAAATCACAGGAGCAATCTCTATACCAATTCCTTTCCCTTGTTACTAAAACAATTTCAATTTAAAGACTATATCTTTTAGAGTTTGTAAGTTTTTTTTCTTCTTCATGGAAGAGATTCTCAGTGTTTTGTTTTCTGTATTAAATGGTTCCTATATTATTTCCTTCATTCTAGCATTCAGGTTTTTTGACTTGTCATGTTCTTCTGGGAGACCTATAATAACTAGATTATATCCTTGGGTATACTGTCTTCAAAGACAGTGACTTTGATTTGTGTAAAATTCGTATATTCATTTAACATGATTACCTTTTGCTTCTCTTCTGCCAAACTTTCCTTTACTTCAGAATGTGTGTTACAAATGTGTTAATAACTGTCACTTCTTTACACAAATTCTAAATCATGGATTGTTTTTTTTTCTAGCTTGTAATTGTGTTTTTGTAATTTTATGTTGAGAGTTCTAATTTCTAAGGAATATTCATTCCTAATTTCTTCTTTCCTGGATTTTATTTCTCTTTAAAACCATTCTGAAGTTTTATTTTGTTGTTCTATACTCTCTTGGGAGTCTTTCATCAGGTATTATTATCCCTCATGTTATAATATTTAAGAGAGCTGCATTTTCTTCAATGTTTTATTCATTCTTCCTTTTTTGGATCTTTCTTGACTTATGGGCTCAAGTGCTATCTTTTTATTGAGTTCCCCCTCCCCTCCTTGATATCTTTTGTGTCTCAGCATCCCTTTTCTGGCTGTTCTCCCTTTGCTGGTAAATAGTCCTTTCAGGATTCATTGGAAGGCTGGCTCAGCCTTTTTGAAGTAGTAGAAATAGGGTGCACAGGCCTGGATCGGCAACATGAATCAGTTCTGGGGAAAATGGAGCAGTTCAAGTAGGGTTTTAATATCCCTACCTTTGGGCTTGGTGCAGTTGCTCACAACTGCATCACAGCTGATTTCTTCTTCTTCCTCTCTCTCTGTGTCTATCTATCTCTGTCTCATTCATGTTAACTAAGCAGAATCAGTGTCTGCCCCTAGGCCCAGGAAGAGAGGAATTGGGAAGGGATAGATGTTCACAGAGTTGTTATAGCTTCATAGAACCCTACCTAAAGGCCAGGTCCCAGTAAAAAAACAAGCATGTTTTTAGGCTACTTGATTCCTTCTAAACTTTCTTCTTTTCCTTCACAAGGCTAAGGAAAAACCAGTGTCCAACATTTCTAATGTGGATAAGCATGCAGAGGTAGGCAGAGGGTATCTAGATCATATCTGAAGCAACTAAATATCCCTCCTCTAGGACTGGACTCCAAAAAAGTCTGGGAGTTTGCTTGTACTCCTACTACTGATACATAGAGGCTGAGATTACAATGAATCTCTTGTACAATTTCTTGCATGTGAGCTCCTTGGGGGCAAGGGCCATGGTTTTTTGTAGTATTTGTTTCCTTTCTCTGTATCCCTATCCCTTAGCACAGTGCCTGCTGACACATGAAAAAATGCTTTATAAACACATGCTGACTGACTGGTAAGAGAGAGGTGCTCAGTAAGTACTCCAAATATCAGAGTTCTCTAGTGTAATTCATAAAGGATTTTGTACCCTGGGGGTTCTTTATTCTGTTGATTTGAGCATAATTATTTCACATTTGGCACATAAACTGCTCTTAGAGAATGGCTGAAGATTTGAAAATGTTTGGAGAAAGTAACTAATCTGCAAAACTGTAATCTGTGACAAAAAGTAAAAATCTTAAACATAGTTTATACATGCTAATGTGACAAAAGTATAATAAAAATAACCAAAGATACATACATAAATGGAGAAATTTCATAATTAATAAATGACCAAATAGGAGAAATGATGCAAAATTATCTCAAAAAAAGAGAGGAAAAGGAATATGACTCACCATTTATATTAAGAGGAAAAAAGAGCTACTTAATTGAAAAAGACAATTTTAAAAACACTAGACAAATAAAAAAGGAATAACATCCAAACAAGCACAAAATGGGGGATTTTTAAAACTGAAGGAGAGATATAAGAAAGGGAAACAAAAATTAAAACAAATCGAATAATCAAATAAAACTGTTTTTTTAAAAATGACTAACAAACTTGAGAAAATTTAACTAATTCGATTTTTAAACATGGAATGAACAAAAGTGAATTAGAAAAACAAAAATGGGAAATTTCACAACAAAGAGAAAAAAGTTATAAGAGCTGAATTATGTGACGGTAAAACTCAGAACTTTAAAAAAAAGATTGGGTTTGTATCTAAGCATAAAACACTAAAACTAGAAGCAGAGTCAAAATGGTAGAGTAAATGGAACATTCTAGTTGAACTCTCACAACATCTGCCTGGAAACAATTTAAAAATAACCTATCAAATCAAATTCTGGAGTGGGATAGCCAACAACAGGTTGGGGTGAGACATTTTTCTATCCCAAAAGAATTTTGAAGATTGGAAGGAGAGGTCTGTGATGCTGGGGTGAAAGATGGCTCAGAATGCTAGGTGGCATCACAAGCTATGGTTTTTGAAAGCTGCAGGTTAATAGCAATAGCAAGGATAGTTTTGGGAATTCTCCTCACTCAGAGACAGTAAGGGAATTGGAAAACTAGTGAGAAAGAGACTGCAAAGGACCCCTTTGTGGCCACTGGGCATAGGATCAGGAGCCACTGGGGAATTTCAATGCCCACTATATAATTCCAGGTTACAGGGAGAGCAGGGGCTCTAGTTCCTAGTAATAGTTCCAGGGCAGAGACAGAAGTGTTAGAACATTTGTGTTTATAATAGAGGAAGGTCCCTTCCAGCATAAGGGTCAGAATACAGACCAGAAAAGCAGCGACCATACCTTTCCCAGAATCACACTGCTATAGAGGCATCAAAAACTAACAGAACAAGCTGTGAAAACAGCAGGTTTAAAAACAGTGTGATACCTGGGAAAGTGAGAAGTGAGTAATGAAGTAAGCAGAGTGTAATTCTAACATAAATTTTGAAGTCAAGAAATAGTTTGGAAAAATGATAAAAACTTCATCATCAACAACAGCAATAAAGGACTTGACCATAAATAGCTCCTAAGGTGACAGGAAAGCTCAAAATACAAACTCAGAAGAAGACAATGATGTAAAAATGTCTACAAAGAAAACCTTAAAGAAAAATGTAAATCAGACACAAACCCAACAAGAATTCCTTAAAGAGCTAAAGAAAACTACTTTTTTAAAAAAGAGGAACAACAACAATAACAAATATTTTTAAAATGAAATAAGAGTAGTAGAAGAAAAACAGAAAAGAAATGAAAGCAATACAAGAAAATTATGAAAAGAGAATTAAGAGACACAAAAAATACTGAAGAAAATAATTCCTTAAAAATTAGAACTAGGCAAAGGGAAATTAATGACTCCATGAGACATCAAGAAACAAAGCCCCGACCCAAAAAAAAAAAAAAAGAAAACAAAGACAACATGAAACATTTAATTGGAAAAACAACTAATCTAGAATACACACTGAGGAGAGTTAAGAATTAGTGGACTACCTGAAAACCATGATCAAAAAAGGAGCCTAGACACTATATTTTAAGAACTATGAAGGAAAACTTCACAAATATTTTAAAATCAGAGGGTAAAATAGAAACTGAAATAATTCACTAATCACATCATCAAAGAGATCCTCCAAATAAAAAACCCCACAAATATTACAGCAAATTCCATAGCTTTGAGGTTAAGGAGAAAATACTCAAAGCAGCTGGCAAGAAACTATGCAACTGCTGTAGAGACATAGTTAGGATTACACAAAGCTTAACAGCTAACATGTTAAAGGACCGAAGGGCTTGGAATAATATTCTACAAGGCAAAGGAGCTAAGATTTCAATCAAAAATTACCTACCCAGCAAAACTGAGTATAATCTCTAAAGATAAAAAAGGATATTGAATGAAATAGAAGACTTTCAAACATTCTTGATGAAAAGACTAGAGATGAATAGAAAATGTGATATTCAAGCACCAGACTCAGGATAAGTATAAAAGGGTAAACATGAAAGAGATATCATATGAAACTTAATAAGATTAAACTGTTAGCATTCCTATATGGGAAAATGATACTAGTAACTTCTAAGAACTTTGATAATTTCATTTAAAAAGAATGAAAGAAAGAAAGAAAGGAAGGAAGGAAGGAAGGAAGGAAGGAAAGAAAGAGAAAGAAAGAAAGAAAGAATGAAGGAAGGAAGGAAGGGCTGGGAGAAGGAAGAAAGAGAAGAATGAAGAAAAGTATCTCAGATAAAAGAGATGCACAGAGAAGAATATTTACAGGGGAAGGGAAAATGGGAGGTGGCTGCAGGAAACACTTAAATGTCACTCGAATTTGAACTGGTTGAAAGAGAGAAGAATACATACAGTAACATTCAATTGGGTATAGAAATCTGTCTTACACAATGGAAAAGTAGCAGAAAAGGGGGCCTAAAAGAAAGAGGGGAAAATGTTAGAAAAGGGAGGGCTATGAGCAAATTAAGTGATCAGAGGCAAAACATTAAAACTAACACATGAGAAAACAGATAACCTCTAATCTCATACATTGGGATATTGCTCATAAATACTGAACAAATCATAAATGATCTTCTGTGGAAAAATATTTATGGTCCAAAGAAATTTATACTGTATTGAATATTTGAAATACAGATATGCTACTTCATCTTATAAAAAATAGTGAAAGAAGGCACTCTGCACAACTTTTCTATGGTTCCAACTCCCAGACCAGGAAAAGATAAAACAGTGGAAAGATCAAAAAAGCCGTATCATTCATAAACATTGATGTAATCAACAAATTAAATACAATACTTGATAAAGAGGGCATAGAATTGTAATTCTTGTCTTCTAATTCATTATAACTAAGTTAAGTTTTATACCATTAAGTCAAAGACTTTAACATAGGAATAATTAATGGGAATAATCATATTATTAAGAACAATAATAAAAAAATGGCATGCTCATAATTTGATAAAGAGAAAATAACTGATAAAACAGTATCCATTTATATGAAAATACAAAAAAATAGATTTTTAAAAAGCACCTTCTGATCAAAAAGCATTAATCAAAAAACAAACAGATGGAATTATTTGTAATGGAGAAATAGTGGAAATCCAGCCATTAAGACCAAGAGTAAAGAAAGGCTATCCAATGTCCTCATTATTCTATTATATAGTACTAGAAATGTTCATTATCCCAATAAAGATATGAATATCAAATTAAGGTACTAAGCAATAATAAACTTCTGATATCCTTCCTTCCTTTTTTATTAGCTATGTTTTATTCATTTCATATTTATCCCTTATATGTATTTTCTTTTTTTT
>CM053598.1:148126868-148145018 GCA_028646575.1 Pseudocheirus occidentalis | reverse complement strand
AGGGTCTGTAAATGCACGTTTTCGCTGCAAGGTAGCGTCGAGTAGCTGGTAGCCAATGTCCAGAATGGTTCGGAGTGCAAAGGGTTAAATAAATCAGTCTGAGATTAGCATCCACCTCCCCAATTAATATAATCATAAAAGGCACAATCTTCTTTATTGACACAGTTGATCAAAAGTTTAAACTAGGCTTGAAAACTTCCTTAATCAATTTGGGAAGGATGAGGTGCTTTTGATAATTGGATGAGAGCAGATGAAGCCACATAGACATGGCTTGTAGTTGGCTGAAGAAAATCACTTGTGCTTTGAGGCACAAGATGAATCAGCAAGCAGGTTTAGAACCCTGGAGTTCCAGGATTCTAAGGGCAGGCCGGGCTAGTGGCACAACAGCTCTAGCTAAGCCACTGAGAAAGAATACTTTGGGGGGAAGGGTGCACAAGACAAGATAGCATCTTTATTTCCTTCCTCTGCACCCTCAAAGTGCAGCCGAATTCAGGAATTCTGTCTATCACAGCCAAATGAGAGGTCCCACAGACAGTGGGAGTTGGCAGAGTATCATCTAGTTGCACTGGTTGATGACAGCATTTCTTCTGAAAGCTGAGAGAGAAATTATACAAATTAAGGAAAAGCAACTTCAGGATTCTGCAGGAACACCAATCATCAGAGCCCAGCAGAAAGCCATACCTAATGAAAACTTCACAAGGGCTCTAAAAAAGAAGAAAAGCCCTTCCAGTAATGAGGAGCCGTGAACTTACACTCCACACACCTGAATTTTCTCAGTTTCAATCCCGCTCCTTGGGTATCCTGTGTGTACAAGTGGGGTATGTACCCTCGTTTCAGGAGGTGCTTCTGTAACAATTGCCCTTGCTCTATTTAATGCGTACTCTAATAGCTTACTCTGCCTGATAAACAGCAGAGATCAGCAGTAGAAGGCTTGGGAGTAACAGTAGTAGAAAAGATCCAGCAACCTTCCTTGTTACCACAAAGGATCCTGACAGAATAATAGTTATGGTGACCCTACCTGCCAGTGCCTGTAGCAGTAGCTGAAGTAGCCTGGAGTAAGGAGAGTGATAGCTTAGGAGTTGTAGATACCCCACTAGCAATTTCCCCTAGAAATCCTTCAGTGAAGCTATTAAATAAGAATGACAAAAACCTACCCTAGCAACTATGAAAAGCAATGATAATTGTACCTTGGCCTACTTAGGTTGTACAGTGGTTATATGTCCACAGTGGCCCAATGATTGTTATCTGTATTCAAAGTACACTTTAGCTTTTAAATTTTATTATTTCAAAGAAAGATCACCTTTCTTTTCTCCCACATTCCTCTTCCCATTCTCCATTGAGAAAGCAAGAAAAACAAACCCCTACTTATAAACATGTATAGTTAAACAAAACAAATTTTCATATTAGCCACATCTAAAAAATTTTATCTGGATCTGTATTCTGAGTCCATCAGATGTGTCAGGATGTGGGTGACATATTGATTCCTCAAGGAATTATGATTGGTCATTCGATTCATCAGAATTCCCAATTTACACACACATGCACATGTACATGCACATGCACATGCACAGACACATGTGCTCACACACATTTGAATTTTGGGGAGAGCTTGTTGCTCAGGCAAAATTTTTGTATCTTTTGAGCTAAACTGCTAATTCCCTTTCATGTTAATTCCTTCCTATCTTTCTTTTCCAGGTTTTTTCTCAAGTGCTGTCATTATATGTTTTTTAATTTAATTTTTAAAATTCTTGATATTTTTGAGTAATTCTCATTGAGTTTGAGCTCCAGCCATGTTTTTCTCTGGAGCATTGCTTCTAGATGTTTTGGTGTTATTCTCTTCTGGGTTTGTAAGTCCTGAGCATCCCTGCTACTATAATAGCTCATTATAGCAGTTTTTTTTGTTTGCCCATTATATTTGACTACTTCCTGATGTTAGATTTAATATTAGGGCTAGGCTCTGCCAAATTTTCACTAGAGGGAAGATCTGGGCCAGTCCTGTTGCTGTTGTCTTTGGGTATTGGATGTTGTGTTATTCTAGGATCTCAGGGTCATTCCAGGGACCTGCAAACTCTCAGTGTTCTCAGAGTAGTTGATCTAGGACAAAATGTTATTGCTGCCCTCTCTGGTCTGAACTCTGAAAATTCCTGACCTAAGTTTAGGTCTGTGCAAAAGTAGCCTCTGCTAGACTCCAGCCCTCCCTAGACTCAACCCTATCCAGTTGGCAAGCTTTGTTTAGTCAGAGTGGCAGAATTATAGGCCCCTTGTTCATTTCGGATTCTTGCCATCATTATTATTCTGCTGATTGGGCTAGATATTTATAGTAACGCTCTGTTGCTTCTGGCTTCTTCTCAGGCCACCATGGATCTGTCATCCAGAACTGGGTAGTGAGTGACAAAGCTGACAATCCTAGCCTGTCCTTGCTGTAGTGCCCCAGTAAGGATCTGGGCTTGGTCCAGTCTGGTTCTGAGACCTTCTCCTGTCCTGGTGGACAGACCGTCCTCCATCTCCAGCGTCTACATAACTCCTTGTCTGTCTCTCTTTGCAGAGCTGGGTTAGAAAAATAACTCACTGTGGCTTCTTTTTTCTTGATTTTCTCATCGAGATTAGATCTGGCACATCTTCTAGATCTATTCGGAGGATATATCCTCCAAATTGTTTTCTATCCATCTACCATCTTGACTCTGCCTCTTTTTTTTATTTATGAAATGAAACAAACAATTCCATAACATAGTACAATAAAAAAAAGGTGAGTGCACATACAACTGCGAATCTACTATGTGCAACATGCTATTCCTTTTGAATATACAACAAAATTATTGTATAAGTTTCTTTTTTTCCTCTTTTTCTTCTCCTCCCCCCAAGAGGTGGCTACCTTTAGACACAAATACACACACAAACACACACACATATACATATTTGTAAAATTATACATAATACTATTAATTAGTTCTTCTGGCTGTTGCTAGCACCTTTCTTCATATATCCTTTATAGTTAATTTGAGCATTTGTAACAGATGAAATAACTTAATTGCTCAGTCATTCTTAAAACAATACTGCTTTTCCAGTATACAGTGTTCTCTTGGTTCTCCTCATTTCATTCTTCATTATTTTGTGCAAGTCTTTTCATGTTTTACTAAAATCATAGCACAGTCATATTCCATGACAACCATAACACTACAACTTGTTCAGCCATTCCCCCAGTTGATGGGCATTTGCTACCAGGTTCTTTGCTACCAAAAAAAGAGCTGCTAAAAACATTTTAAAACATATAGGTATTTTTCCTTTTTCCCTAATTATCTTTGGAAATGGATCAAGTAGTGGTATTTCTGGGTCGAAAGATATAGGTAATTTAATAACTCTTTATACATAATTTCAGATTGCTCTCCAGAGTGGTTGGATCACTCCACAACTCCACCAACAATGAATTAATGTCCCAGTTTTTCCACATCCTCTCCATTATTTGCCACTTTCCTCTTCTATTATTTTAGTCAATCTTGTAGGTGTAAAATTATATGTTATGGTTGTTTTAATCTGCACTTCTCTAATCAGTAGTGATGTAGAGCAGTTTTTAAAATGACTATAAATTTGTTTTAAAATCTTCACTGGAAAGCTGCCTATTCATTTCGTTTGACCGCTTATCAATTGGATAATTACTTGCATTCTTATAGATTTGACAAAGTTCTTTATATATTTTATACATGAAACCTTTATTTGACAAATTGTCCATAAAGTTTTTCCCCAATTTTCTGCTTTCCTTCTGATCTTAGCTAAATTTATTTTATTTTTATAAAAATTTTTAAATTCAAAGTAATCAAAATTATCCATTTTGTACCTAACTTTTCTATCTCCTGTTTATTCATAAATTGTTCACAAGTCTGATGAGTAATATGTTCCATATTTTTCTAATTTTCTTGTAAAATCTCTCTGTAGATCTTGGTAAATGCTGTAAGATGTCCATGCCCAGTTTCTGCCATGCTGCTTTCCAATTTTACCAACATTTTTTTTTAACCAAATAGAAAATTCTTATCCTAAAATCTTAGGTCTTTAAATTTGTCAATTACTTGCTGCTGTAAGTTGTATGTCTACTCTATTACATTGAAATGCCTTTCTATTTCTTAGCCAAAACCAGAGAGTTTTGATGATTGCTGCCTTATAATATAGTTTAAGACCCGGTACTGCTAAACCCCCTTCCTTTACATTTTTTTTTTATTATTTCCTTTGATACTCTTGATGTTTTTGTTTTTCTGAATGAATTTTGTTTTATTTTTCCTAATTCAGTAAAATAATTTTTTGATAATCTAATTGGGATGGCATTGAATATATAAACTACTTTGGATAAAATTGTCATTTTTATTATATTGATCTTGCCTACCAATAAACAATTAATATTTCTCAAGTTACAGAAATCTGATTTTATTTATATAAAAATGATTTTAATAATTTTGTTTATATAGTTCCTAGGTTTGTTGTACAGGTTTAGTCCCAGGTATTTTATACAGTCCAGGATTATTTAAAATGGAATCTTTTATTCTCTTCTTGCAGGGTTTTATTTATGATTATATAGGAATGCTGATGATTTATGTGCATTTACTTTATATCCTCCTACTTTGCTAAAATTATTAATTGTTTCAACTAACTGTTTAATTGAATCTTTGGATTTTTCAACGAATATCATCATTTTGTCTGCAAAAAGAGCTATTTTTATCACCTCATTCCCTATTCTGATTCCTTCCATTTCTTTTTGTTCTCTTGTTACTATTGCTGGTATTTCCAGTATAATCTTGCATAATGTGGTGGACAGCAGGCTGTTTCATACCTGATCTTACTGGGAAGACTTCTAGTTTTTGCCCATTACAAAGAATGCTTGCTGATCGTTTTTGATAAATGCTTTTTGTCAATTTAATTAAAAATTTATTTATACAAATACTTTCAAGTATTTTAATAGAAATGGGTATGGAACTTTATTGAAAGCTTTTCTGCATTTATTGATATAATCATATGATTTTTTAAACTTTTATTATTGATGTAATCAGTTATGTCAATAAATATTTTTCCTTATGTTTAACAATCCCTAAATTCCTGGTATAAATCCCATTTGATCATAATGTATTATCTTTGTAATATATTGTTGTAGTCTTTTAGCTAGTATTTTATTTAGGATTTTTACATCCATATTCATTAATGAAGTTGATCTATAATTTTCTTTTTGTGTTTTCACTACTCTTGGTTTAGGTATCACTATCATTTGTTTCATTAAAAAAAATTTTGGTAGAATTCCTTCTTTACCTATTATTCCATGTAATGTATTTAATATTGAAATTAGTTTATCTTTTTAAAAAATTAATATATTTATTTTTAGTTTTCAACATTCACTTCCATGATGCTATGCAATCTCATATAGACTCTACATATACATTCATAGTAAACATTTTAACATTAGCTATGTGGTAAAAAAAAGAATTAGAACCAAGAGGAGGAAGAGAGCAAATCATATGCTTCAATCTACATTCAGACTCCACAGTTCTTTTTCTGGATGTGGATAGCATTTTTGATCATGAGTCTTTTGTAGTTGTCTTAGATCCTTGCATTGCTGAGAAGAGCTAAATATGTCAAAGTTAGTCATCATACAATGTTACTGTTACTGTGTACAGAGTTCTCCTGATTCTACTCATATTATTCAGTATCACTTCATGTAAGTTCAGGTTTTTATGAAGTGCATCTGCTAATCATTTCTTATAGCACAGTAGTATTCCATTATATTCATATACCACAACTTGCTCAACCATTCCCCAATTGATGGGCATCTCCTCAGTATCCAGTTCTTGGCCACTACAAAAAGAGCTGCTATAAATGTTTTTGTACCTGTGGATCCTTTTCCCAATTTTATGACCTCTTTGGGATACAGACCTAGAAGTGGTTGTGCTTGTCCATCGTTTTTGAAGAAGACCATGGCATCAGGGAAATGATGACATGACTTGCAGCTGACTGATTTGAGTGAGAGAGGGCTCTGCAAGGTCACCAGCCTCACTTTCTCCTCCAGAACCATCTGGATCCAATAACCAAATATTAATCAGGATGACAGAGATGACCCAGGATAAAATGGGAGACCCTGACCTTTATGCTAAGGCCTTTGCACTTACTCACTTAGAGTAAGGCCCATTCATTGACTAGGCCTCTTTAAACAATGAATCAAGGAATGGTCCCTTTAATTAAAAAAAAAAATCAAGCTAGCAGGGGAAGACCCTCCCGGCTGCTGTTCTAAAGAGAAACAGTTACCATTAATATTCATTCTAAACCAGGACGGCCCAACACACAGCTATTAAGTGAAGCTTGGGCAGAGACTGATTGTGGTCTCTGGGAGCTTCAAAGTAAACTGGAACCCCTAGCAGTGGTATTGCAAAATCAAAGAGTATGCACAGTTTTATAACCCTGTAGGCATAGTTCCAAATTGCTTTCCAGAATGGTTGGATACGTTTACAACTCTACCAGCAGTTCAATAGAGTTCTAATTTTCCAACATCCTCTCCAACATTTATCATTTTCCTATTTTGTCATATTAGCCAGACTGATATATGTGATGTGGTACCTCAGAGTTCTTTTGATTTGCATTTCTCTAATGAATAAGGATTTAGAACATTTTCTTTTCATATGACTATAGATAGCTTTAATTTCTTCATCTGAAAACTTCCTGTTCATATCCTTTGATCATTCATTAGTTGGGGAACAACTTATATTCTCGTAAATTTTCCTCACTTCTCTCTGTATTTTTGAAATGAGGCCTTTATCAGAGACGGTGGCTTTGCAAAATTGTTTCCCACCTTCTTACCTTTTAATTTTGGTTGAATTGGCTTTGCTTATGTAAAACTTTTTCAATTTAATGTCATCAAAATCATCTAATTTATATTTCATAATGTTCCCTGTCTCTTGTTTGATCATAAATTCTTCCCTTCTTCATAGATCTGACTGGTAAACTATTCCTTGGTCTCCTAGTTTGCTTATAGTAGCAGTTTTTGTAGCTAAATTGTGTAGCCAATTTGACTTTATCTTGGTATGATGTTGATCCTTGCCTAATTTCTGCCATACTGTTTTCCAGTTTTCCCAGCAATTTTTGTTAATTAGTGAGTTCTTATCCCAGAAGCTGAAGTCTTTTTGTTTATAAAACAGTAACCACTATAGTCGTTGACTATTGTGTCTTGTGTACCTAACCTATTCCACTGATATACCACTCTATTTCTTAGCTAATACCAAGCAATTGATCTTCTTTATAATATAATTTAATATCTGATATGGCTAGGCCACCTTCCCTTGCATTATTTTTTCATTAATTTCCTTGATATTATGGACCATTTTTTTCCAGATGCATTTTGTTATTGTTTTTTCTACTTCTATAAAAAAATTTTTTTTAGTAGTTTGATTGATATGGCACTGAATAAGTAAATTTATTTAGGTAGAATTTCCATTTTTATTATGTTAGCTCATCCTACCCATAAGCAACTGATATTTTTCCAGATAACTTTATTTGTATGGAAAGTGTTTTGTAATTTTGTTAACATAGATCCTGGGTTTGTTTTGGCAGGTAGACTCTGAAATATTTTATGAGGTCTACAGTAACTTTAAATGGAATTTATCTTTCTATCTCTTGCTGTTGGGTTTTGTTAGTAATATATATATATATATATATATATATATATATATATATAAATGCCAATAATTTGTGTGGGCTTATTTTATATGATGCAGTTTTGCTAAAGTTGTTTATTAAAGTAGTTTTTTTACTTGATTTTATAGAATTCTCTAAGTATGCCATTATGTCATCTACAAAGAGTCACATCTTTGCTTCTTTTTTGCCTATTCTAATTCCAATTTTTCTTTCTTCTCTCATTACCAAAGCTAACATTTATAATGCAGAAATGAATAATAGTATTGATAATGGGCATCCTTGTTTCACCCCTGATCTTATTAGAAATGCTACTAGCTTATGCCCACTACATACAATGCTTGCTGATGAAAACCAGATGGACATTAACTATCTTTTTAAGGAAGACTCCACTTATTCCTGTACTCTCTGGTGTTTTAATGAGAATGGGTGTTGTATTTTGTCAAAAGCTTTTTCTGCATCTATTGAGATTTTCATATTAGTTTTCATTATTAACTAGTCTATTAGTTTTGTTGCTGATATGGTCAATTATGCTGATAGTTTTTCTAATATTGAACCAACCTTGCATTCTTCATATAAATCCTTCCTGGTTCATAGTGCATTATCCTTAAGACAAGATAATCTCTCTGCTAATATTTTATTTAAAACTTTTGCATTAATATTCATTAGGGAAATTGTTCTATAATTCTCTATCTCAATTTTGACTCTTCCTGGTTTAGGTATCAGAACCATATTTGTATAATAAAAAGAATTTGGTAGGACTCCTTCACCTATTTTCCCAAATAGTTTATATAGTATTGAAATTAATTCTTATTTAAATATTTACTAGAATTCACTTGTAAATCCATCTGACCTTCCAGATATTTTTCTTAGGGAGTTCATTGATGTCTTGTTCAATTTCTTTTCCTGAAATGGGGTTATTTATATATTTTATTTCCTCTTCTGTTAATCTGGGCAATTTAAATTTTTGTAAATGTTCATCCATTTCACTGAGTGTCAAGTGTATTGGCATGCAGTTAGGCAAAAGAGCTCCTAATTTAATTGCCTCTTCATGAAATTCACCCTTTTCATTTTTGATATTGATAATTTGGTTTTCTTCTTTTTTAAAAATTGAATTAACCACAAAATTTATGTTTTATTATTGTTGTTGTTTTTTATAAAACCAATTCTTAGTTTTATTTATTAGTTCAGTAGTTTTCTTAATTTCAGTGTTATTATTTTCTTCTTTGCTTTTCAGAATTTCTAATTTGGTATTTAATTGGGGATTTTTAATTTGTTCTTTTTCTAGTATTTTTTTTAGTTGCATGCCCATTTCTAATGGTACCTCTTAGCATAATGTAGTTTCCTTTCTTATCTCTTCTAATTAGATCTATGTGGCTTTATTGACAATGTTGTCCTTTTCTGAATTTGTGTTTACATCTTCCCTGTCTCTATAGAAAGAATCTGTGGTTATTGTCCATTTCTACTTTTTACTTTTGATATTTACCTATTTCCTGACTTTTAAAGTTGAGCTGTCTTGCTGAAACTGGAACACAAGGGACATTGACCCAAGCTTCTTGTCCTAGGGGCCATGGGTCCTGGTCATTGACTGCATGTGCTGGGACCTCAGGTGCTGGCAAGTGGAGTCTATAGAGGTCTGACAGCTTACCTCATGCTGAACTGGGGTCAATAACACTAACCCCTTCCCTCCTACTTTCCTGTAGGGTAAGATACCCAATTGAGTGTTTATGTTATTCCCTCCTTAAGACAAATCCAATGAAAGTAAAGTTGACTCCTTCCCTTTCATCTCCCTGTTCTTCCCTCAATTGTAATAGCCTTCTCTTGCCTCTCTTTTTTTTGTGAGATAATTTACACTATTATTTCTCACCTTCCTTCTCCCAATTTATTCCCCTCTCATCTCTTATTTTTTAGATATCATCTTTTCAAATTCAACTCACCCTATGGCCTCTGTCCGTGTATACACATACATACATACATACATACATACATATATACATACACACATACATACAGACACACATATACCCACCTACACATAAATGTTTTTATTTATTCATATATATATATATATATATATATACACACATACATATATGTGCATATATATTCCCTTCAACTATCCTCATACTGAATAAACACTCAGTATGAGTTACAAATATCATATTTCCATATAGGAATATAAACAGTTCAACTTTAATAAGTTCCTTATGATTTTTCCCTTCCCTGTTTGCCTTTTCATGCTTCTCTTGATTCTTGTATTTGAAAGTCGAATTGTCTCTTCAGCTATGAGTTTTTTTCATCAAGAATTCTTGAAAGTCTTTTATTTCTTTAAATGTCCATAATTTTCCCTGAAATATTATACTCAAATTTGCTAGGTAGATGATTCTTGGTTTTATAGCTTCTTTGACCTCAGGAATATCATATTACAAATCTTGTGATCTCTTAATGTAGAAGCTTCTAGATCTTATGTTATCCTGATTGTGTTTCCACAGTACTCAAATTGCTTCTTCCTGGCTGCTTGTAATATTTTTTTATTAACCTGGGAACTCTGGAATTTGGCTATAATATTCCTAGGAGTTTTCTTTTTGGAGATTTTTGTTTGTTTTAATATATGGAGATGTTTTTCAAGAGGCACTTGGTGAATTCATTCACTTTCGGTTTAATCCTCTGGTTCTAGAATATCAGTGTAGTTTTTCTTGATAATTTCTTGAAAGATAATGCCTAGGCTCTTTTTTTGATAGTGGCTTTCAGAGAGTCCAATAATTTTTAAATTATCACTCCTGGATCTATTTTCAACGTCAGTGGTTTTTTTTTTAAATAAGATATTTGTAATGCCAAGCACGAGCAGCTTTCCAGAGGATGGCTGCTGTGAACAGCTTTTAAAGTTCTGATTACATAGTGTAGTGAACACTCTATTTATTCAATAACAAATCAGAGCAAAACATTCACAGAAAATCAAGGTATAGTATCCACAATATTACAACATATCACAGGTAATCAAAATACAGAAAATGGCCACATAGTTTCCACCACAGTGGTCACAAAGTTTTGAATAAAGAACAATCATTGTGTAACTCATTCAATCAGCTCTATCATTCAGTCATCCTTAAGGGACACAAAGTCCAATAGTCAAAGTTCTCCATTCATGTGGCACACTAAGTTAACTATCAATTACTTAGTCATCATTCACTTAATACAGTCATTTTGTCAATCAGTCATTCAATCAAGTCAGTCATTCAATCATCCTTCCTCATGCACTATTCAGTCATCAGAAAATACATAGAATCTCCACCCCTAGGTCACTAGTAAACTACAATTTCTCAGTCAGTAGTATCCAAGTAAAGTCTTCTTTCAGCTTGACTTGTGGTGATCTCTCAAATTCCCTGGATTTCCTTCCATGGTCCCAGGTCCTATCTGGGTTCACCAAACTCATCTGGATTCAAAGGTAAAGAGCTCTAAGGTCCTTGTCTAGCTCTCTGTGTAGTTCCTGCTCCACATTGGAGCTCACAGTGTCCAGTCCATCTCAAATCCTTCACAGTCTCTGTTCCTGGGAAGACAAGGCTTAAGAAAGCCACAAACAGGTTCATAAAAGTACCAACATCACAGTCATGCTTCCTCAATCTTTGGCAGCTCTGGCTGGCCTTTGGACTTAGCAGAAGTTTCAGCTGGTTCCCAGAATTAAAATCACTTTGTCCAGGTTCTCCAAATCAAAACTATTCTCTCCACCTGGGAAAGGAGGGGCGGGGAGAGCCTTTGCTCTTCAGCCTTCCTGGTGGCAGCAGCTTTTGCCTCCACAAAGCCTGCTCCAAGAAGGTCTGACTTTCCCATCCAGCGCCTTTCCTTATATACAGACAGCATTAGCTTCCTATTTCACCCAACCCCTTCCTGTTATGTCAGCAACAGGGGATCATACCTTCTGTTTCTTTAACAGAGGCTTGATTAATTATTAAGTGCTAATTACCTGTTACCTTTGCCAATAGAAAGTGATGAATGAATAAGTAACTGATTTGTAATTTAGTGTGCCCCATTAGTGGAGAAATTTGACTATTGTACTTTGTTTTCCTTAAGGAGGCAAACCTCCTTAAGGATGATTGAATTACTAAATGATTGTTCTTTGTTCAAAACTTTGGAACCACTGTGGTGGGAACTATGTGGCCATTTTTATGATATGCTGTGGTAAATACTATATTTTGATTTTCTGTGATAAGTTGTTGTAAATGCTGTACCTTAACTTACTGTGAATGTCTTGCTGATTTGTGATGGAATAGAGTGTTCACTATACTGTGTAATCAGAACCTTAAAAGCTGCTCACAGTAGCATTCTTCTGGAAAGCTGCTTGTGCATGGCATTACAATATTTCACACCACCTTCTATTTTCATTCTTTTGAATCTGTCTTATAATATCCTGATTCCTCGTAAAATCATTGGCTTCTATTTGCTCCAATCTAATTTTGAAGGAATTATTTTCTTCACTGAGTTTTTGAACTTCCTTTTTTATCTGGCCATTTTGTTTTTTTTAATGCTTTTTAAGGCATTCTTCTCCTCATTGCTTTTTTTTTTGGACCTCTCTTTCCATTTGAGTTAGTCTGTTTGTTAAGGTATTATTTTCTTCAGTATTTTTTGGGGTCTCCTTTAGCAAGCTGTTTACTCATTTTTCATGATTTTCCTGCAACATTCTCATTTCTCTTCCCAATTTTTCCTCTACTTCTGTTACTTGATTTTCAGAATCTTTCTTGAGTTCCTCTATGGCCTGTGACCAATTCATATTTTCATGCAGGAGTTTTGACTTTGTTGTCATTTTCTGGTTCTATGTTTTGATCCTCTTTGTCACTTGATTTCTCTTCCTCTGTTTGCTCATCTTGCCATCCAGATACTTGTTTTTTGAGCTCTTTGCCACAGTAGAACTCTGCTTCCAGAGTAGAGACTGCTGTATCCCAAATTTCTGGGGTTTTGTGTAGCTGTTGTCAGAGCTAGGCACCTACCTCAGAACTGTGAGGAAGACTGCCTCTCCACAGCCTCAACAAGCTCTGCCATGCCAGTTCTCCTCACTCCAGGACTTCCACTAAAGACTGAGACCCAGATCCAAGCAGGCAAGGCAAGAGGATCCAGCCTCAGCACCAGCAGAGAGATTCCTGTAATTCCCCTCTGGTCAGCTACTTGGTCCCCCCACCATCTGTGGGCCTGGAGCTCTGGAAGCAGCTGCCATTGCAGCAGCTGCAGCCACCTTTGCCGCCCCAAGGGCAGGGGCCAGACTGTGCCCTTCTCTCACCCATTTCCAACAGAGTTTTCCCACTGTGTTTGTACTTTCTTTTTGGTGTTTATGGGCTGAGAAGTCTGGAAGCCACCACAGCTGCCAGTGAGTCAGTTGCCTGAAGTCTGCTCCACCTGATCTATGCTGCTGGTCTGTACAGGCATGGCCCATGTGGGACTGCTCTGCTCCCAGCCCTGTGCGATAGCCCCTTCCTTTCAGTTTGCCAAGCTGTCCTTAACAGGAGATATATTTCTGTCATTTTGTGGGTTCTCTAGCTCTAAAATTTTTTTAGAATCACTTATTACACGTACTTGAGGTAATTGGGGATGAGCTCAAGTAAGTTCCTGCTTTTAATCCACCATCTTGGCTTTGCCCCCCAAAATGAAAGAATCAAGACGAGATAAAAAATACATCCTCTTGAATAATTTTTGTATAAGTAGATAGATATATGCCTATAGAGTGCCCCAGTATTCATCTGGGTGTGTTGCTTGTAATAATTCTTGTAGTTGAATCAGTTTAAAGTATGTATAGCCCTGTGTTCCTCAGTATCCTGAACCTGAGGAACACTGGTTTAAACTTTTTCACTTGGCAGGTTTACATATAGCCTTCGTACTTTACAATTTTAATCTACTATTATTTATTACCCTGTCATTCAGATAAGTAGTACGAGTTACCGTTAGCTAAAATGAGTGCTAAATATTGAGAGATCATATCATTCCAAATCTATTGAAGTGATGTTTAACAGAAAATAGTTATTCAGAAATGCATCAAAACATACTTATTAAACACCAAACACATTTTGTTATGTTTGGCTAGTAATTTTAATATGTGTTCCTTAAATGAATAGTAATGTTGAATGAGTCTGGTGAGATTAATAAAAAAGAAACATAATAGTCAATCAACAGCACTGAATCATAGGGAAATAGAATAAGAGTTTCTAAAAGGGACAGGGACAAACAAAAAAGAAAATCAAAGCATTCGAATATAAGGGGATACCTTTGATTTCCTCTTAAAAAACTGGGGAATGGCTGAACAAATTGAGGTATACGAATGTAATGCAATATTTTGCTGTAGGAAATGAAAAAAGATGACATCAGAGAATCCTGAATTGTATGAAATTATGCAGAATCAAATGAGTAGAATTGGGAGAACAATTTAAAATGAGGCCAGAAACAGTTCAAAGAAAAACAGTTTTAAGAGACTTAAGTGAGAACGAATGCCTCTGTTTCTCCACAAGACCTATGATGAAGCATATTGCCCTACTCCTGAATGAGAGGTGACAGACACAAGGTGCAAAAACTTACATTTTTGGACATGGCCGTTGTGTGTATAAGTTTTACTTGGCTTCTTATTTGTTGCAAGAGGTTTTGTGTGTGTGTGTGTGTGTGTGTGTGTGTGTGTGTTTCTCCCTATTGTATATAATTGTTTTTGTGTTGGACTGTCTTTTCATTTTCTTCTTATTCCCAGCCTTAGAACAGTGCCTATAGTAGGAACTTAATAAATGCTTATTTACTGAGTGATTGAATGAATGTTATTTTCTACTTAACTATGCCTGTTGAAATTCTTTCCTTTGTCTGAGGCTCTGATAAGGTACCACTTTTTTCTGGCAGTTTTATTTGATTCTTACTTCCTCGTTATGAAAAGATCATCTCCTCTTCTCATTTTCATGGAACATTTATCTGAATCTTTCTTTTATCTCTTTCCTATTCTGCCTTGCATCATAATTATGTATATGGTATAATCTTCCTTTTATAAGTATCTTGAAGAAAGTTAATTGTTTTTAATATTTGAATCATCAATATCATAGCCATATAGTTAGTATTTGTTGAATTGACTTGAATTATTAAGTAATTTTTTTAAAGGATTCATAATTTGGTTGACACAGTGCAAAAGAAAGGGAGCTTGTTTTTTTCTCAAGGACTGAATCTAGTTACTATTAGTATTTGCTTGATATGTATGATTTCTGATCAAAACAATGTTAAATACCATAACATAGGGTAGAAAGGGAGGATAGTGGTTTGTTTTAGTTTTAAAAACAATGAACTTTTCAAATATCTATCTGGATACTGCTCTTCCCCAAAGTCTTTCTTTTTCTGGCCTTCTCTGGGCTTGAGCCTTCCTTTCCATTCATGGCTCCTCCCAGATCAGCCCCCTCTCTTCACGTCAACAAGTCCATCCCACAAGTGGGATTCACAAGCTCTGGGTCTTAACACTCAACCCAAAAGCCAAGTCAATTCAGGGGCATCTCCAAATTACATTACCATTACAAGAGTACTCGTCTCTCCCCCCAAATTCCCCCCCAAAACACCTCTTCTATTTTTTTGATAGGCTTAGATCCAGATAAGCATCTTGGAAAAACACTGGATGAAGTGGAGTCTGATCTCTGTGAGGTAAGAATTGCTTATGGTTATTCAATACATGTATTTCAAAGGAGAAAAAGATGTGCTCCCACTTGCTAAAAATAGTTTCATATTAAAACATCAGAAAAGCAAGTTTTAAGTTTCTCATGTTTGAGTTATTTAAAAGTCTTATGAATTAGAAACAACCCACTGGCCTGAGGCCCAAGAAAGTTGACTGTACTCTATAGTATATTATAAAATTTGCTTTTTTTTTCTTGCCATTCTAAGTACCATTACTATGACCCTGGGAGATGTGGAGAAAGTTGAGGAATATTTTATATTGAAACAGTTTTATTCAGAAATAATAAGTATCTTCAAGGCAATTTCAGTGTTATTTTTCTTTATCCTTTAAAATTAAGTGCTAAAGCAATTGTTATCTTCTTTTATATTTAAGTATCTTCATGTTAATGCTAGCCAAAGTTTTCGAAGTACTGTATTTGGCTTGATAGAAACTACTTCTCTCCTAGATTTCATTTTATGAAACCAAAGCATAGTCAAATAATCAGTGTTATTTTTTGATATGTACCAGTTGCTGTTTGCTTTTCCTTTCAAGGAAATTTTGTTTTGGGGGATGAAACACATTTGAAGGAAATGTATGAATCTCCAACTTGATAATATTTTCTGACATTGCACATTTATAGAATTTTTTTTTATTTACAAAGTATTTTATTTGAGCTTCAAAAGCCCCCTGTAAAGAACTACAGCTATTACTCTCTTAATTTTACAGATAGAAATTAAGTAGCTAAAAGTGGTAGATAACATGCTTAAGGTTATTCAACTAAGAAATATCAGCTGTGTCATTTGAACCCAGGTCTTTTCTTCTCATTATTCTAGTAATCTATCCTTTATGTAGTGCGTGCGTGCGTGCGTGCGTGTGTGTGCGTGTGAAGCATTTGAAATTTTTTGTTTATAGCAAACGTCTTAAGTGAAGTCAGTACATAGAGCAATTTGGCTTAGATGGGAAAAAATAAATAAATATTCACAGGAAGGTAAGCCAGATGTGATAGAGGATGTGCTAATTTTATAGATTAAATAAAACATCCTTAGACTTGAAATTTTTAAAAATTATGCTAGATTACTATAATTCTCTTTTTCTACTACATGCATACACACACACACAAACACAGTAGTTACTAACCTTTGCTCATTTGCAAATCTTGACTTCTAGAATATCACAATTATAGTAAAATTTTCCTGTTCGTTTACCCTGCTTTTTCACATTCCTTTTACAAGGTGAGCATTATGTGTTTACAGAAAAACATACACACACATACACATAAAATTCAACTAATTGACCAGTGCTCCTAGAGCACAGTGATTCTAAAAGGAAAAAAAAAAGATTCATTTTTCTATACTTTCTCTTTTATACATAGTGCATGTGAATTCTTTCATAGAATACCTATGACTATCACCTGAATCACTGCCCAAGACAAATCTGATATTTCAGAGTGCTTTGAGCAACTAATCTTTTTGAGTAATAGGATAAACGTTATCAAATAAGGTAAAATAACTATAAACTTATCTTTTAACTTGTTAGTGCAACTCACAGGAATTATTAAGGAACTTCAGAGTAAAAAAAGTTATAACATCACCATTCTCAAAATGTTATGTTTATATGTTTAATGCTAGACTTAATATTGGAAAAATCTACCATTTCTTTGGTAATTTATGGTGTTGTATCAAATTTTATGCATATATATTAAATTTAAAATAAAATATTAAGATTTTTTCCCTACAAATATAGCAAAAACAGTTTCCCTTATTTTACAAGTTCCTTTTTATATGAAATTAGGAGATGACCATAGACACATATTTGAATGAAGTAACATACATACATATAGCATCACTGTATAACATCCATTCTGCCTATAATAAACATAAAAGCATCTAATGAGAAACTTCCAGATATATTTTAAGATCATAGATATAAAACAGAAAAACCCTTGAAGGCCATTGGCTCCAACCCCGTCATTTTACGGATGAGGAAACAGAGGCACAGTGAGGTTAAAAGACTTGCCAGGTGTCTCATGATTGGCACCTAAGTTGAAATTTGAACCCAGGACTTCCTGACTCCCAAGTCCAGTGCCCTATCTACTACATCTTGTTTCCTCTTTAACTTTAAAACCTTTGCACTTTAATGGACCAGAGATTATATGCAACTGATACATATTCTATTCATATAGTTAGTCATCTAAAGGCATCATAAGTTTTTCACTGTATAAATCACTGGACACAAAAATCTGGGTTCAAGTCCCTAGTTTACCATTAATTAACCTTAGACAAATAATTTATTCCATCTGTTCCAAAGTTCATGTTATCTATAAAATGGAGATAATAAAACCTTACTCTTCTGACCTCAGCAGAAATCATGCCTTGAAAATAAATGAGATAGCAAGAGATAGAACTGTGGGAACTCTCTTCCTTTCCCACTGCCACTAGAGCCAGGTGTGACGGTAGATAGTGAAGAAAATTGGAGATTGGTAGATGAAGATATTTTTGGTCAGTGATTGTAAAGGAGATGGTAAGGAAATTCCTGAAAAATACATAGGAAAATATGTTCTAAGATCCAAATGTTCTACATGCAGATGAATCCAGACGGGTGGTACAGTTTGATGGATTCAGGCCTCATTACCTTTCATATGAACTGTTGTAATAACCTAATAACTGTTCACTCTGCTTTCAGGATCCTTTTTTTTGTTTGTTTTTACCAGTTTACTTCAAGTGTCACCTTCTCTATGTGGTCTTGCTTCATTCTTCCCAACTAGAAGTGATTTTTTTTCTAGAATTTTTTCTCATACTGGTTATACACACATATACTCTTAATTTATTTTATTTTATTTTTCT
>CM053598.1:148108883-148126368 GCA_028646575.1 Pseudocheirus occidentalis | reverse complement strand
AATAATTCTTTTATCTTTCCACGCAAGAAGCGTAGTATTATTCTTTCTGTATGCAACTGTTTTAGTGCTTGAGAGTGGACATCCGAGTGATATGCTAGAATTCCGATGTCCCCTGAGAGGGGACAGCGGAGTGCAAAGGGTTAATTTCCCTAAATTATCATGTATTACCATCTTCCTTGTTTCTGCTGAAGAACTTTTCTTTCAATTTTCATAATGTTAGCCTTTCCTTCTTTTTTATCTCTACCTAAGGTTTTTTTAGTCAAATCCTTCTCCCTAGCTCAATTGATCGGCCAATAATAAGTTCTAGTCCAAACTTCTGTTGGTCATTTTTAGGGTTCTGATGGCTCAGAATGAGTATAAATGGCAGCTGCTTCTGTTCTGACCAGAAACCCTGAGAGTCTTCCTCTCCTACACTGATTTTTTTTTTTTTCTTTTTTGGAAGGGGGAATGCAGGGCAATTGGGGTTAAGTGACTAGCCCAAAGTCACACGCTAGTTTTCTTTTAAGTGTCTGAGGCCACATTTGAACTCAGGTCCTTCTGACTCCAGGGCCACTGCTATATTCACTGCTCTACTTAGCCACCCCTACACTGTGATTTTTTTTTAACAGAGGCCATTTTTTTTGGCCTCATTTCTTATCTTTTCTTAATCACTGAAAAGGTATTACCTCAGACAAACTGAAACCTGGGAAAGACCTTAGCTTAAAAAGGCCAAGGTCTCTCAAAACATCTGGGATCATCTCCAGTCATCTTGATCTATATCTTGCCGCTGGACCCAGATGACTCTGGAGGAGAAAGTGAGGCTGGTGAATTTGCACAGTTCTCCCTCACTTAAATTCAATTGACTTGCAAGTCATGGCATCACTTTCCTGATGTTCTGGTCCTCCTCAAGAAAGAAGGACAAACAACAAGTTGGAAATATGTATCTGCTTTTTATATTCTTGTTCTCATCCTTCCTCCTACTCACCAGTCCTCTCCCACTTCCTTCTCAACACTGTGGAGAACATCTCCTTCCACTAATGAACGTTAACAACTTATCCGCAGCTTACTTGCCAATAATTACAGTATTAGAAGGTCGCCTACATAATCTTTAATAACTTGCCCTTTGCCAGTTGTGTCACAAGGAAGACTCAAACCTAGTTTAGTCTTCCAAACTCCAAGACCAGGTCTCTATCCAGTATGTCACATTGTCTTTCTCCCTATCCCGTTTTTCTGCATTAAATAGCCCATCTGTGCCTTGAGTAATGCTATAAAGTATCTGGAAAAAAAACTGCCATAGGTCTTCCAATCAAGATGATAGAACAAAACAGAGCAAAACATCTAATTCCTACAGAAGTATTTCAGAAGAAATAAGACATATGTTGGTAACACCAAATAATGATTAGAAAACAGAGAGATCAAAGTTAAGTGCTTTCATTCATCCATTCCAGCATGGCAAAAGCGGATACTTTGAAGCTGGCAGCAGTAAGGAAGAGGAATTAAGCAGAGAGTGCCAGAGGAGGCAAGGAGAGCAATAGGATATTCTATGCAGCTAGAAGACACAGCAGACAGAACACCACCTGGAATCAGGAATACCTAAATTCAAATTTGGTTGTAAGACCCTTACTGGTGGAACTATTAAATGGGGACAATAATACCATCTACCTCACAGGGTTGTTTTGAGGGTAAAATGAAATAATAATTATAAAATTTTGAGCACCATAAGCACATACTAAGAGTTATATAAATGTTAGTTGTGATATCATCATCATCATCATCATTATCATTTCTTCTATCTGCCACAGACAGTAAGCCCTAAGCCAATCAAATCAATCAATAACCAAGGAGACAGGAAGAGACCAAAGTACTCCAAAGGAGACCCCAAAATAGTTAAGCTCCAAGGGAATAAAAAAGAGCTGAGTCAGCAAAGTTATGGCGCTCCTATTAAGAAGACAGAACACTCTATAAACTATATGGACCCTGAAATTTGCAACTTGGCCAACCCAGACATACTTGAAGAGCTTAGAAATTGATACCTAGAAGATATAGGTTACTCTGGAACTTCAAAGCATTTTTGGCAAAGCAATATCAGAAGAGGGGAGGAGGTTAGTGACAGGACCAGAGACAATCAAAATTGAGACCAAACAAACTCAATTCAAATATGTAGGAGCAGTTGAAGACTGGCCCTTACAAAAAGTCCTACTTGAGGAAAGAAAAAATATAAATAAACAGGAAAAAGACATGAATGATCATGAAATTGTTTTGTCCCAGAGTATATGGGACACAAACTTAGATTTAAAAAAAGTAGCTCGACAAACTAGAGGCAGAACTTCAGACAAAGGACTGTTTTTCTACAAAGCTTACTAGAATTAGAAGAAACAAGAAATTTTAAAAGGATGTTAGAAATCTAGAAGAAAGAACTGGAAGGCTAAGGGAAAAGCTAAAATGGGACATGGGTGTGGTTGGGATGTGAAGGATAGGCAGGAAAGAATATGAGGAGGAAAAGAGGGATAATTTATTTCTTAAATGACAGTGAGTTATTAATGCAGGGATAGAATGAGAAGCTAGAGTTAATAGTCTTTAAGGGGTATGGCAAAAAATTTGGGCTGGACCTGTATTGTTCTGTTATCTGGAGAAAGAAAATGCTCAGATTTTTTTCTTTCTTTAAAAAAAAAAATTATTATTTTTTCCCAATTACATGTAAAAATAACTTTAACATTCATTTTCAAAATTTTTGAGTTCTAAATTCTCTCTCTCTCCAGTCCTTGAGGTAGCATGCAATTTGATATAGATTATACATGTGTAATCATGAAAAACATATTTCCATATTAGTAATGTTATGAAAGAAAACAGAGACAAAAAAAATCCCTACCATGGGAAAAAAAACCTAAGGAAAAAATAATATGCTTTGATCTGCATTCAGACTCTTACTAGTTCTCTGGAGGTAGATGACAGCATTTTTCATCATGTATCCTTTGGAATTGTCTTAGATCATTGTATTGCTGAGAGTAGCTAAGTCTTTCACAGTTGATTATCATTACAATATTGTTATTACTATGTACAATGTTCTCCTGGTTCTACTTACCTCCCTTTGCATCAGTTCATGTTAGTGTTTCCAGGTTTTTTTGAAATCATCCAGGCTCATCGTTTCTTATGGCACTATTGTATTCCATTACAATCACATGCCACAACTTGTTTAGTCATTTGCCAATTGATGGATACCCCTCAATGTCCAATTCTTTGCCACCACTAAAAGAGCTGCCACAAATATTTTTGTACAAACAGGTTCCTTTCCCTTTTTTTGAATCTCTGTAAGACACAGATTTAGCAGTGGTATTAATGCTGGGATTTTCAAAGATAATAATGAAAATAAAAGTGGGAAGTGGTACTAGTAGTGTAATATTTAAAACCATTCTACAAAAAAATAAAAACAAGATAAAATGTACAATTTTGATTAAACCTGAAAAGTCTTTGCACAAACAAAATTAACATAATTTATATTAGAAGAGAAATAATTACTTAGAAGAAAAAAATCTTTTAAATCAAGTTTCTCTGAAAAAAAAAGAATACTATTTAAGATAGTAATGTATTTATATATGTAAGAATGTTAGCCATTCCTGAAAGATAAGTAGACAAAGAACATGAAAAGGCAGTTCTCAAAAGAACAAATTTAATCTGCCAATTAATATTTGAGAAACATGATTCAAATTATTACAAATCATAAAAGTGCAAATTAAAATGACTAAAATTCCAATCTCATACCTATCAGTTTGGCAAAAGTGTCAAAAAATGGAAAAGTAGTATTGTTGGAAATGTGCACCAAAAAAAGAAAATTGGTACACTGCTAGTGGAGCTATGAATTGATTTAGTTATTATGGAAAGCCATTTGGAACAATGCCCAAAATGTCACTAAATTTATTTATCTTTTGACCTAGTGATAAACACTACTAGGCCTATAGCCCAAAAAGGTCAAAGAAAGAGGAAAAAGGACTATATATACAAAAATGTTTATAATAATTCTTTTTGTACCAAGAACTTCTAACAAAAAACTGAACACAACGGGTGTGTCCATCAGTTAGGGAATGGCCAAATAAATCATGGAATATAAATGTAATGGAATATGATAATGTCATGACTCATGACAAAAAGAATGACTTCAGAGATACCTGGGGAGATATGTATGAACAAATAAAGAAATGAGCAAAACAATGTAAAAAAAATATTTAACTCCAGAAAACTAAAGAATTCTAATCTATGAAATGACCAACCATGAGTACAGAGGACTGATGACCGATGATCACGCATGCATGGTTGGTCATGTCATACTCCAACAATAGGGTGATATGCAAAGTGAAGAAAGAGGAATGTATTTTTGGACATGACAAATGTGAATTCATTTATCTTGACTACACTTTTTTTTTTCCTTCAGGATTGTATTGTTGTTATTTATGAATTGGCATGATAAAGAGTGGGGAAAGGAAAGCTAGCCACTGGAATTTTTCTTTCTCAGTGTCAGTTTGCTGGTTTTTACTTTTTGTAGACACATATTTAGAATACCATTGTTTCATATGAATTAAAAATAAGTCTTGTTCAGGAGACAATGAAGGGATGCAATGTGGTGTAGTGCCAAGGCAGTATTTACAGCACTGAACATAACTATAAATATTTCCACATGGTGCTCAATCACAAAATATAGCAGACTCTACATATAAAAGACAGAAGAGAAACATTTATTCAGACATCAGAAAACCAAATCTCAACACCAGGAAATGAAATCCATCATAGCAACATAGAAGTTAATGCGCCACAATGGAGCAGACAGCCACACCATCCTTTAGCCTTCTCCTAAACCAACACAAGTCTAGTTGTCTCAGCAGGTGACCAAAAAATAGCTTTTGCTCAGGAACCTATCTATCTCCCTGCTTGAGCATCCTCTCTCTCCCACCATCACTCTGGCTCTGACGCTCAGTTTCCTGTGGGCTCTGCTCCACCCTTTAGCAAACTCCATTCACCCTATTCAGGGGCAGAGTTTACTGTCAAAGCAGGGAAGGTCTTCAAATTCTCCCAGGCTAATTAAGGGGTAGAGAAGATCTTCAAATTCCCATCCACATTCCAGGTGGCTATGAGGAGACAGAAATACACAACAAATTAAGAATCATGAAGAAAAACCAGCGTAAAGGATATCATCAAAGAAATATATGGTCAAAGAGGAAGTTAATCCAATTATATGGAAAGAGGGAGCAAAAATCAATAAACAGTCCATGTGATCCACTGGAATACTTATAATTTCAGAAGAAAGTTCATCCCATTGTAGCAAATTTATTATGTGATATGCACAAATGTTCATAGCATAAGAGGCTTAGAGTTGGCATCAAGGAAGGAACCATTCATATCAATGAGGTCATAGATCCAGGGGAGTATGAATATCATTTCCAGTAAGTAGAGAAAGAATAATTCATGTGTTTGGATCTTTGGCTACTGGGTAATGCAAGCAGGGAACTCTGAAAGTTTTGATGCAAAAATATTTAGACCCTAGTCTCAGGTCACTTGCATAATTTTTTCCTATACTAATCTTCCTATATGAATATATTAATCTTATACTAATCCTATATCAATATACTTCATCTAGTAAAAAAATTAAAATTTCTATTTGGTTGTTAGATATTCAAATTTTCATTTTTTTCTTCCCTTTCTGTGAAATGTTACATAATTCACTCTTTAGCTAATTTTTTGCCACAAAGGTAGTCAATCTCCTTTCGCATACTCATGAACACTCTCTGTCCTCAATAGACTGGTAATATACTATGTAATTAAAATTATCTTTAAAATAACAAATGATATGCTCTGAATTATATGTATAGTATAGGGTACTGCATATATCACAGTATAAAAGGTTTTAATGGAGATTTCAATGGTGTAAGATATTTCACGGGTATATACTACAAAATAAACATGATAGTTTTTATATTTTCTCTGTATTTTTAATTGACCACATATACATTTTTAGATCCCAATTCTGACTTATCAGGTTGTAAAAACAGGTAATATACTCTATGATGGAGATGGCTGTAAGCATTTTTTGGTCTTCCCTGAGGAAAAACAAAATTACTGAAACATGTAAATACAAACCATAGTGGTCTCCCAAAATCTCACCTCCAATCATCATGCAATTATGACTAGATGAAAATGGGTATATAATTTTAGCATTTAAAGATTTTATTCTATTGATATAAATCCATTTAATTATATCAATAGCTGAAAAAGGCTATGAGCTAAAACAATTTAAATGAATAAAATTTCAAAACATTAAAGAAGATTTTAAATAGCTCACTGAAACATTATAGATTGTTTCACTACCTAAGGGACAGGCTTTTAAAACTATTTAATAGCTAAAATACAGAGTCAGACTTTTCTTGCTAGGAGTTAATAATGAAATAAGCTGCATGTGTGGAATTTTATAGGTTTGGTAATGGGATCTGAGTCTTGTTTAGTGAGGGTGGTATGTGCTGCTATTATTCATGGCCCTGATGCTGCAGACATTTCACATATGGAACACCAGTCACTGAAGACATTTCACATACTGAGAACACTAAATAAAGTCAATGAGCATTTTGAGCAACAAAGAATGAAGGACCTGATAAATACCTGGTCAGGTTTACAAGATGCTTATTTTATCTTAGGCCATGTTTAGTTTAAGAAGCAGGCTTCTGGCACGGATGGGCTGTGATCTGCATCAACAGAGGGAACATACAAATCAAAGAAACCACAGACCCACTTGAGAGTATCTGAGTATTACTATCTCCAAGGAGAGAGAAATTCAAAGTTTGCTTGGAGGTTCTTCTGTAACAGTGTGATAATGTTACGTGAATAAGAACTCTTTTTTGCCAGAATTTTAAAGTTTTCTTCAGTTTTCGTAACCCAAAGATAATAAAAATGCTTTTAGAATTTCAATTTTATTAGCTATAGAATTAATACTTTTAATAGTGGATATATTTTTAAATCAACAGAATATACAGACTTACGTGCTTCATTTCAGTTTGATATACTATTGAGTACTCATTTCCTTCATGATACTTATTCCTTCCTGGTCCAAACAACCATTTCCATCATAAGCCTTTTGATTTATGCCCATAATGTTGCATCCCAAATGATTTTCATAAAAAATTGGAGAACAGAAATGTATATCACTATTCCTGTGAGAGTTGTGGACTGGACTTATTCTCACTCTTAAAGTGACTGTTTTCAAATGACCTGACACCACTGCTTTTAGGATGATGCTAGTCAAGAATGGAGAAGAATTTTCCATCCTTCTTCAGACCATCAGATACTGAAATTTTTCCTAGGTGCTATTTGATGCCAAGAGCACTGATAATTCCATATATGAAAAACCAGTTTTATGTACCAATAAAATAAGGCGCGAAAAAATAATGTGTAATGAAATGCTTGTAAAGGTAATGACTACAGAATTCAAAAGTGGTACAAGTTCCTCAGTAAATATATTCTAAAAAACTATTCTTGGTTCCCTAAATGAATATGAGGAGGTACTAAAATTGCTTTACAAGTGATATGGATAAAAGATTGAATGAATGAGTTAAAAAAAATATTAAGTGTTTCCTATGTGCCAAGATCTAAATATTAGGTATACAAATAGAAAAGGAAGGACACACGTATTCTCAAAGATGTTCAATTTTAATGGGAGAGACTATATCCATAAGGAAACAAAGGGCAATGGGGAAGAACAGGAGAGGAGGGAAACTTCACTTTGATTAGGGAAACTAAATGGATTGCTGAGTGCAGTAATAAAGGAGTAAACACACCCCATCCAGAAGCTATAGCAGAGTTGAACTGATTGTAGTCTACTGGTGCGGTGGAGGGAAGTTATTTGTGGGCCAGCCAGGCTGTAGAAGAGAAGTCTAGAGAACAAGCAAAGACTAGTATGGTGGTCTAGACTTTTCTTAAAATATTAGTCACCAATCAAGACACTGATTGCAGAACCATTAAAAAACATGCCAATGATCTATATGTTTGTTCTTGTTAGAAATTCCCAGTATGGGTTTTCTCTCTCTCTATGCTTCTAGGATTTAGTCGATAAATTCCAGGGACTTGTCTGAGACATAGAGGTTAAATGGCTCAATAAAGGTCACAGATTTGGTATATCTTAGATGTGAGTCTTGAAAACAAGCTTCCCAGATTCTAAGTCCAACTCTTTATCCACAATGCCATGCTGCTGCTGTCTAAAACATGGCCAAATTAAAACTTTATAGGAAGTCAAATCTGTTATTTTTTTAACTTATATTAGAGCAGTTACTTGAGTCTTATCCCTTGAAGAACATACTTATAATCCTAAGGTTAACTTGGAAAAAGAATTTAATATGCTCATACATTTACTCCCCAAAGAGCATATTCTACATAATCATGTTAACATTCTGGATCATATAACACTGAATAATTTCAAAAATCCATTCTCTATCATTCTATTTTCATTTTCTTAAAGAGTAGCCATTTAACTGGAAAACGTTTCCAGTCTGATAGCATAATCTTCTCTTTTTTGAAATAAACCAGGGTATTTAGACTTAATATAGGGAAATTACACAATATAGCATAATTTGAAAATCTGTCTCCTAATCTATGTAATGCCATATACCTTCTATTTTATGTTATATAACAACTGCATTAAGTTAAGATGCTCAAGGGCTGTGAAAGTCTATGAAATACTCACAATGGCTCATGGGTTTTTTCAGTGCAATTCAACTTCATCTAAAGGCTTCAATCTTTTCCAGTCCTTGGAAAAGATGTTTCTTTTTCTGTTTCATTCAATTTGAGTATCTTTCTCTAAGATAGTCTGGGCCATGAATGGACATAAATTGTGCTTTACCAAAGGCCTTAACAGCCAGTTCAATTTACCTGCTGAACCAGTCATCTATGGAATGTAAGTCCCTTCAGTATCTATTTCCCACATCAAAAGCTTTATAATCACTCAGATAGTTATATGTATTAATGTTGCTGCTAATATCAATGGTAAGAAATATCAATATTCATATAGCAGATGATTATATATCAAAGAAACTAGAATGATGTTAAGTTTGTGGTTTTATCTCAAACACAGGAATGAATTACTTTAGATGAAGATCAAAATTTAGGCTGAAGAGCAGGAAGACTTTGCAATAAATCCTGACACCTAGCATTTAATCATGTGCTATAGATTTTTTTCTTTAGTATACCCAACTCAGAAGGAAGCTGGATGGCTGAAACAACTGACACAACAAGACCTAGGCACTAGATAACCATGCAGAATTAAGAAATTAATTAGGAGGAAGAAGCCATAATTTGCAGAACTGACATCTATTTTACTTTACTTGCATGTATCAATGGAAAGCAATTACAATTCAATTAAAATATTCAATTTTATTACTTTCCTGACTGACCTTGAAGTTAATGCCTGTTTTATTTAATTGTTTCATCTATGAATAAATGTTAACCCTACAATGTTATGCACCATTATTTTCAATGCATTTTTCAACTCCCCAACTGAATTATATCAGTCAATTTATTATCTGCTGTCAAGAAAGGAAGTGAAGGCTTATTTCTTTGAGACAGTTCAGCATATGATGAGAAAAACATCTCAAAATATTTGATAATGCTGTTTTTAATGGTGCCAAGTTGAATGAATTGTATTCTCATCTCAACTTTTGTGGCCTAGACTTTTACTGTAAAATCAGTAGGTAGTAGTAGAAAAGGTGTAATCACTTTTAGAAGCAATTTCTAGTCTTCCTGTAATTCTTGATAAATCTACTGCAGACAGGAAGTGAACACTTTCATGCCTATGTCAACATGAGCTGCCTGACATCTCTTAAAAAGTCTACCCGGATCATTGACCAGCAGACTTAGTGGCTGCCAATTTAAAAAAGAAATCTAAATCTAAATGGCCATATGGAGAAATATACTATACATATGCTCTCAGTTTATAGTAAAATACACAGTCACTTTAGAAACTGAGCACTTCCGAAATAAAATCAATGCTACAAAAACTTCATACAACTGGAATGAAACATAAAAGGTTAAAGAAATGGGCACTAAAATAGGAAATATTTTCCAAGTCTACAAATGATTACTTTGTATAGGATCACATTTTAAAACTCAGTTTTACCACTTCTCCTATTAAGCCATCAAATACCAAGTCTATGACATTGAAAACATGCAGGCTTTATGTTACATCTCTATTAATTATAAGCTCCTTGACGGTAGTGCTCTATTTTTGTATCTACACTTGCACCCAGCACAATACATGTAAAATGTTAACATCAAATAAATACATGTCCCATGAAAGAATTAACTTTACCTAATAGAGTTGAAGGATTTAGTAAACTACATGATTAAGAACTATCTAAACTTGGTCATGTTTAGGTATCCAAATACCCTGTTTACCTATATTTCCTGTGGGGAGACTTACAAGCTGCTTTTTATTTTTCCTTTTCAAAAAGTCTACATTATAAAGAGAAAGGAAGCTGAAAAAGAATTTTTAACTGTTTTTCACTGGATTGATGAAGGGAAAGAGTGAAAGGAGAGTTGAAATAGGAAGAAGAAAAACAGGATGGAGGAAAATACACAATAATCATAACTGTAAATGTGAATGGAATGAACTCTCCCATAAAAGAGAAGCAGATAGCAAAATGGATCAAAAACCATAATCTTACACTATGCTGTTTACAAGAAACACACTTGAAACAGAAAGACACTGTAATGTTAATGGGATATAAGATCTTCCCTGCTCATTAATAGGTCTCATGTGGAGCCCAATGTGGGAGCGACTTGCCTAAGGAGGAGCTTGCTTAGGGGAGGCCTGCTTGTAGGAAGACTTAGGCACTTTGAGGCACTAAACTGATTAGGCACTGAGTCACGAGTTGTGATATCTTCTGGATCTAAGAAGGGTGTCTCTATATCTACATACATTCTGAGTTGGTATTTTGCTTTGGAGGTTCACTTATGAGGAGGAGATGTATTTGATTTCCTAGTTGAGACTCTGAACAGTCACATGTTCAGGACCCTTTGACTGCTCAGATGTAAAGGCTCTCTTGATCCAGTGGTGTATGTAAAGCATGTAGCAATATTGCTTTGATTCAGGCAGTCAGAGCCCTGTCTGTTGGTCTTTATGCTAATTTTTCCACTTGTATTTTCTCTGCATTTTATCTGCTTGTATTTTCTAATATTCAGGATGCTTACTCTTCCTTTGAACTGGTGAATGTAATTAAAAATAGAATTGTTAACCCCTTTTTGAGCAGTCTTTCCTAGAAAAGCAGATCAAAGAATCTGTGCTAATAACCAACCTAGGTATGCTAGGGTGCTTGCTACTATAGATACACATAGAGTAAAAGTAAGGGACTGGAGAAGAATCTATTATGCTTCAGCTGAAGTCAAAAAAAGGCGGGTAAAGGGGGAGCAATCATCATCTCAGACAAAGGAAAACCAATGTTCTGGTTCTGCTCCCCTAATTCAGTGTCAATTTATATAAGTCTCTCCAGGTTATTATGAAGTCCGTCTGTTCTTCATTTCTTAAAGCACAATAGTATTCTATTACATTCATACATCACAACTTGTTTAGCCATTCTCCAATTGAAAGGCATCCCCTTGAATTCCAATTTTTTGCCACCAAAAAAGAGATGCTATAAATATTTTTGTATACACGAGTCCTTTTCCCATCTGTATGATCTCTTTGGGATATAGTCCTAGAAGTGGTATTGCTGGGTCAAAGGTATGCAATTATTTATAGCCCTTTGGACAGAGTTCCAAATTACTCTCCAGAATAGTTGGATCAGTTCACAACTCCATCAACAATGCATTAGTGTTCAAAAAAAAAAAAATAGGGGCGGCTAGGTGGCGCAGTGAATAGAGCACCGGCCCTGGAGTCAGGAGTACCTGAGTTCAAATCCGGCCTCAGACACTTAACACAAAAAACTAGCCGTGTGACCTTGGGCAAGTTACTTAACCCCAACTGCCCTCCAAAAAGCAAAAAAAAAAAAAAAAAAAAAAAAAAACAAAAAAAACCAATGCATTAGTGTTCCAATTTTCCCACATCATCTCCAGCATTTATCATTTTCCTGTTTTGTCATGTTAGCCAATCTGACAGCTAAGATGTGGTACCTCAGAGTTGTTTTGATTTGCATTTCTCCAATCAACAGTGATTTAGAGCACTTTTCATATGCTTATAGATATCTTTAATGTCTTCCTCTGAAAACTGCCTGTTCATATCCTTTGACCATTCATCAACTGGGGAATGACTTCTATTCTTATATGTTTGATTCAATTCTCTGTATATTTTAGAAATGAGACCTTTATCAGAGACACTAATTATTAAAATTCTTTTCCAGTTTTCTACTTCCATCCTAATCTTGGTTACATTGGCTTTATATAAAATCTTTTGAATTTAATGTAATCAAAATTATCCATTTTATATTTCATAATGCTCTCTATCTCTTGTTTGGTCATAAATTCTTCCCTTCTCCATAAATCTGACAGGTAAACTATTCCTTACTCTCCCAGACTGCTTACAGTATCAGCCTTTATATTTACATCATGAACCCATTTAGACTTTATTTTGGTATTCAGTATAAGATATTGGTCTATGCCCAGTTTCTACTGCCCATACTATTTTCCAGTTTTACCAGTAGTTTTTGACAAAGAGCAAGTTTTTATCCCAAAGTTGTAATCTTTGGGTTTATCAAAGAGTATATTACTATAGTCATTGGTGTCGTGTACTATAGATGATTTTTTTTTAAAGTTTCATCTCAGAAATTCTAAAAGCAACAGAATACAATGGCACTAGGCTAAGAGATGGAGATACCTAAGAAACTGGTACAAATATCCACGTGGCAGTACCACAAGGCTACTGGTCCTGCTTCCTGACCTGTCCTCATAGCCATTTATGTACAAATGTTCACCTAACAAATAAAAAAAAAGGGTCCTTATCCCCCACCCCCACCATAGTTCTTGTTGGACTACTCCACATCCATCATCCCCTTTGGATATAAGAACAGTCATACACAGAGAATTCTAGTATAAACACATCATGATAAGCTTTGTCCTCTGATCTACTATATTTCTTGCTTGGAACTTACTGCTATGGCCATGACCTCTGAGTCATTTCGGAAATTGCTTTTTCAGTCCAACAACAACTGAAAGTTGTCCTTGGGTCACATTACTGACTCTTTCAGTACAATATATGGCATCACTCCTCCTTTTTAAGTCAAAGTCTCAACAACTCTTCTGCCCAATTAACTCTTTGCCCCATAGTACTCTAAGTGTACCATCCTTATCCCCAAGATTCACCTTCCTATATTACAGGAAAGAGAAGTACATGACTATTTTGTTCTCATGAACTTCCTTTTTCTACCTTGTGCAAACCTTCAGTATTACACTCTTGTAAGCCCATTTCTGTTCCTGTTCACAGATGGTTCCTGACTCTTGAATTCCATATTAACCAGGTGGCTGGATATGCTTGGTTCATATGGTTCTAGAAAATAGCCCCTTGACTTGGTGAACTCTTCCCAGGTTGTTTCCTTTTCATGACCACTTGTGGTACTCACCCAACAGTCTCCTGGTGGCTCAAAAGATTCTACCTCCAATTTGTTGCCTGCTTTTAGCACATTCACTGTCCCACAGGAGGAAAGGAAAGATGGTGACAAATATTTTTAAAAAAACAAACCCCAAACCAACCAACAACAATGAATAAATTGCTCAGAAGTTTATAAGTATATTATAGGACTTTTACTTTCCTTGCTCAGTTTGTCAATCTTACAGAAACTATAGACTCACATACAGGAATACTGTACCACTTTCTAAACCTTCAAATAGATTTCAGTCAATGCCCAAGTTCCTGTCTCATGAATATCTTTTAAATACTACCTGTTGGGGCAGCTAGGTGGCACAGTGAATAGAACACCGGCCCTGGAGTCGGGAGGACCTGAGTTCAAACCCGCCCTCAGACACTTAACATTAGCTGTGTGACCTTGGGCAAGTCACTTAACCCCAATTGCCCCTCAAAACAAAATAAATAAATACTACCTGTTGTACATTTATCAATATTTGGCCAAATAAAAGCCAATCACTCAAAAATCTGAGAAATTATTTTCTTCTTTCACATAACTAACTCTTAATAAACTCAGGAGTAGGACATTTGAACCAGTATTATAAAACCCTGGGGCAATTTGACTCAAATCATGAAGTTTATTATTATTCAGTTTGTATTTAGGATTACCTTTTTTCCTTATCTCCCACCACAAACTTCAGTGGGTGTTGCTTTCCTAACTCTGATTCTCTCACTTATCATCAGTGAAAGACTAAGAAAAATATTCTTAAGACACTCCAATTCCATTGATTAGGTGGATTGTTACTGTTATTCTTATTCTGACCCCATACAAAGAAAGAGATTACTCATGATTACTGTTCTTTAATAGAAAAAAGGAAAAAAGACTAGCATGCCATCTGGAAACTACAGGGGGATATTGCTGGGGGTGGAGGAATTGGGAGAAAAGAGGAAGGTGACAATTTCTTTCTGCAGTTAATAGGAAAATCCTGAAAGTAGACTTTGTTCCAAGAAGCAACTTTGACTTTTCTCTGAATCTATTTCTTGGTAAATTCATATTCCACGTGGGTTATATATTTTGTTTAACACCTTGTGCACAAGACACATTCCTCATTAGTGTCTTGGAATCCTCTTTGGTGGAAAGACTTTCCAATTGTGTAATAGTTCATGATACACCCTGAACAACTTACCTACCAGAGTGTGGTCTCAGTTTGTGATAACAATGTCCTTTCTCATAATATGGTTATCTTTAGAAGATAATATTAACTGGTCCTTCTCTTATTTTGTCATGCTGAAATTCTTTTTGGGAACATTATGTTTCTAATAATTTGGCTTTTTTGTTTTTTGCTTTTTGGAGCAGGGAAGGCAGGGCAACTGGGCTTAAGTGACTTAGCAAAGGTCACATCGCTAGTAAGTGTTAGGTCTCTGAGGCTGGATTTGAACTCAAGTCCTCCTGAATCCAGGGCCAGTGCTCTATTCTCTGTGCCATCTAGCCACTCTATTATGATTCTAATCATATTTCTTAGACTATTAGGACAAGCAAAATATATGTAATTCCTTAATGAAGCGCTTATGACATGAAATTTTAGTGAATTGGTTGAAACTTAAAGGAAAAACTTGAAAGTTACTGTTATTGTTGACAGTTCAGTTACTGACCAAAGTAGATTTTTTCATAGATTTTAATTTTGGTACATTTTAATCTTGTAATTGAATAGCTAAGCATATTTATACAAACAAATATCTATTTATCTTAAATTACTGAATACATAATTTCAAAAAATGAGCTTAATTTATTAAGTTTTTTTAAGGAACAGAGAAAAAATTGCTTCAGCTTTGCTCTATATCAAGAAATGCCTTGTTTCCTCTGTCTTAATCACTCCAGTGATTTTCAGTTAATCCATACTATGAAACCAGTTTTGCCCTTGATATTTTATAATTCAGTGAATCTGTGATGTCATTTGCATAGGTTCTTCCCCCACACAAGCCATCCATGCCTTTTCTTTTTTTTGCTTTTTTTAGCTTCAAATTTGAGTTTAATGATATTTATCATAAAAATATATTAAAATGAATTTGTCTTCCCACTTCCTTGCAAAGCACTCTTCCCCTCCCCCCACACTTCTGCAAGAGACCACAGTGAAAAGGTCAGACTCCAGAATACTCTTATATAGAAGGTCTTGGATGACTCTGGATTTTGGTCATTTGAGTCTAAAGGGAATTCTCAGTTTTTTATGGGCAAAAAAAAATTTTTAAGAGTTTTTTTTTCATAATGTCAAAAATTTGGAGGTAGAAGGTCATTCCAATATCTTCATTTTAGAGATGAGGAAACTCAGGCCCAGTTAAGTTATGAGACTTGCCCAAAGACATGTATGAAATTAGTTAGAAATTTGGCATTCTGACCCAAGTCCTCCACTATGAAACCTATTATTCTTGCCATAAAACCAGACTGCCATTATAAGACTATACTCTTAATTAACCAACACAATTCTCCAGTAGTTAGGACCTTCCCCCTCCCAATCTCACCCATTTTCTCTAAACATTGAACATATACTCTCAAATACCTCAAGGAGATGGTTTCCTAACCAAACCAAAAGGATCTGGGTGATTTCAATCAAGCTGGCTTTGAAATAAAATGCCACATGGCACCAAAACTACCCTTTACCACAATTTTCCCTGAACTCCTATGGTCCCTCTACCTGCTTGGGAGATTCTGAGACTTGAATTGTGACTAGGAAATGCTAGTTTTGATTAGAGATTTCTCCCCTGTTTAATTAAAATTTTCTAATAATTTTCAACCAATAAAGCGATGTCTTTGATCTTGGGTAGTTTGACTGGATAAGCCTTAAAGCATCTGGGTGGCTCAGTACGTAGAATACTGGACCTGGAGTCAGGAAAAAATTGGTTCAAATCTAGCCTCATATACTTGCTAGCTGTGTCATCCTGGATAAGTCATTTAACCTCTGCCTACCCAAATTTCCTTACCTGTAAAATAGGGATAATAGGTACTTAGCTCCCAGGGTCATTAGGAGGATAAATTGTATACAATTTATGTATACATCAATGTATACAATCTCCCCAACCTTACCCCTGAGTAACCTATCCATCCCCAATCATCTAGATAAGGCTCTTTGCCCTGTTCTCCCACATTGTTGTTCGTCCTTTGTTTTCTTTTTTTTTTTTAATTTATTTTATTGACTTGTTTGTTTACTTTTAGATTACAAGATTCAGTTCCAGAGTCACTTGAGTTTCAGATTTTTCTCCCCTTTCTCCCTACCACCCACCCCCACCATGGTGGCATACAATCATGTATAGGATCTGCAAACTCTTTCACACTGTACAATAGTCTGGTTGTATAGGTGTTATAGCCAATGGAGCGGACAGTGAGAAAAGAGAAACAAAAGCCAAACATAGAAAAGAATGATAGCATGTATTGTTTCAGTCTCCTTTTAAACTCTGATCTTTCTAGATCTTTCTCTGAATGTAGACATTTCCTTCCATCCTGAGACTTGTAGAATTGTGTTTTAACTGCAATGCTGAGAAGAGTCCAGTTTTTCAAAATTGGTTGTCACACATATAATGTATCTATGACTGTGTACAAATTTTTCCTGGTTCTGCTCTTCTCACTCAGCATCAATTCATATAAACCTCTCCAGGTAATTATGAAGTCAATCTCCTTCCCATTTCTTATAGCACAATAATATTACATCACGTTCGTATACCATAACTTGTTCAGCCATTCCCCAATTGATGGGCATCCCTTAAATTTCCAGTTTTTTGCCACCACAAAGAGAGCTGCAATAAATACTTTTGTACATATGGGACCCTTTCCCACTTCTATGATCTCTTTGGGATACAACCCCAAAAGTGGTATTACTGGGTCAAAGGGTTTGCAATTATTTATAGCCCTTTGGGCATAGTTCCAGATTGCCCTCC
>CM053598.1:148090908-148108383 GCA_028646575.1 Pseudocheirus occidentalis | reverse complement strand
TCTTAGCCAATCTGACTGGTGAGATGTGGTACCTCACCATTGTTTTGATTTGCATTTCACTAATCAATAGTGATTTAGAGCATTTTTCCATGTGCTTAAATATATCTTTAATTTCTACCTCTGTAAATTGCCTGTTCACATCCACACCTTTTCACTCTGTGTAATCTTTGTTCGTATATTTCAATTATTTCTCTTAGAAGCAACTTGGCATGCTGGATAGACTGTTGTTCTTGGAGACAGAAAAAAAAATTTAAACACTAGCTATGTGACTCAGAGCAAGTAATTTAAACTCTTTGTCTTTTAATTCTTGTTAAAAGGGAGGAAAAAACTGCTAGACAAAAAATGTTTAGTAAATCAGAGAGATAACATTTGGGTGAACAGTAATGAACCTAATTAAAATGGGAAAGAATAAAAAAAATAAGATCTCTCAAAATGCTGTAGGTAATTACTCCTGTTCCCATCCTCTTCTATGGTACATCATAAAGACAATTTAAAATAACACACACACACACACACACACACACACACACATATATATCCTTATTTTTCTCATCAATTCTATATTAAGTAAGGATTTTTAAAAATAATGCACAAGGCTATTTACATAATACTGAAAAGTCTGACTCCCTAGTTTTTGTGAACTCAGGAATGTATCCCAACATCTGAACAGAGAGCACTGATATCCTATTAAATTTTTTTAAAACTGGATTTTTATTAGCTATTATTTTATTTATATGAAAGGAATCACCTGGAATCATAACTTTTTTGCTACTAGAATAAAAATGGAGTTATTTTTCTGTTTTTTTCTAAAGAAAAGTCTTAGTCTTAATTTCCTTATTGTAAAATGGAGTCAGTAATGGTACCTATCTCATAGTTATTATGAGTAGCAAGTGAAAATATCTGTAGAGAGATTTGGAAATCTTAGATTGTTACATAAATCTTAGCCATTATTATAAATACTCCTGAGGTCTTTTTCTGTTTCTTTTAATATTTTGTATTTAGTATTGCAATATAGGGGCCCTCCACTTATTTTTACTCCAGTATAATTATAAGATACTAGTTGGTCCAGTGGATAGAATACCAGGTCTAGAGTCAGGAAAGATTCATCTTCCTTAGTCCAAATCTGTCCTTAGACGTGTATGTAAGGAGGACTTTGTTAACCTTTTAGAGTTCAGTTTCTCAGGATCCATGGCCATGGCAACGTCTAGTTTACTGGTGTTAGATAATAACTCCAAGAATAGTCCCAAGGATCATAACATGCATCATGATCATGCACAGAATGATGACATTGCTAAAGTTAACCTGTAAGCTTAATGTTAGCAAGATGTCTTCTTTGTCTGTTGCCCTATAAAGCAAGTGGGCACTGGTCAATGAGTGGGAAAACTATAGGAACCCTTAGGGGAATCTGTATGTGCCAAAACTGGCCCCCATTGAGGTTTGAGGCCATTTAGAGGACTGTGTAAGTTGTGCCTGTCTCAACTGACGCCACTGAGATGGAGTGGTAGTTGCTCCCCCCTTCTCACTTGCCCCTGAGAGAAAGTGATTAGGGAATGCATTAGGAGCTGGTTCCCCCAGCAACCATCTGAGAAGACTAGAATAGAATAAATCTGATTATTAACCCCTCTGAAGTGGTCTGCCTGTCTGACCAGATCAAGAGTGAACCTCTTAGAGGCTAGAGACGAAGAATTCCAATGCCTCCTGTATGTTTTCTGTGAAACAACATGTACTAGCTTTGTGACTCTGGGCAAATCACTTAAACCTATTTGTTTCTGTTTTGTTATCTGCAAAATGAGCTGAAGAAATTAGCAAACCACTCTGGTATCTTTGCCAAAAACCCCCAAATGGGGTCATAAAAAGTTGAACAAGACTGAAATGGGTGAACAATAAGAAGCTATATGACATGACCTGCCAAAAAGTAGAAAAGTAGATCACTGTAAAATATAAGGTACTCAAGATTCAGAAATAAATAAATGAACATAGTTGCAAAATGTCTGCTCAACTAAATGTACAACTATTAATATAAGGTCTCAGCATCTGAAAAAAAAATGCTGGGGAAATGTTAAGCAAGTTTACAGAAATTTAAATTTAGACCTGCATTCATACCATATACCACAATGAGCTCCAAAGGGATACACAAACTAGATATAAACATTCATATCATAGATAAATTAGAGGAAAAGGAAAGGAGACATCTTATATAATTATGGATAGAGAGGTGGTTCTTGATCAAAGAAGCTACAGAGAAAGATAACCATAAAGGACAAAATGGATAGTTATAAGAACTATTCCTTAACAGACATGGTTAAAGCATGTGACAAATATTTAAAATAAGAAAAATAATCAGCAAAAAATCTTTTGAAGAAGTCCCTAATCACTAATAAAAGAACTATAACAAGGAAATCTCATAAAGAGGTCCCACATCAGATCAAAAAAGATGGCCAAAAAAGGAAACAGTAATTGTAGAAACTAATGCATTATTAATAGAGCTATGAACATGATCAGATATTCTGGAAAACAATAAAGAAGTATTTTCCACAGTTCCCAAATTATATATACTCTTTGACCCAGCAATACCACTATAGGCATATAACTCCAAATTTAAAAAAAAAAGAGGGAAAGGACCCATATGTACAGAAATATTTATAGCAACTCTTTTTGTTGTAACAAAGAAATGGAAATAAAGTTGGTGTCCATCAATGGGGAATGGTTAAACAAACTGCAACATACAAATGTAATAAAACGCCACTGTGCTAAAGAAATAATGAAAGACTTAACTCTGAAAGACCTCAGAATTCTGAATTAAAAATAAACCAATGAGGACTTCAAAACACTAAAATCAAGAGAAGCTGTTGCTCTCAAGGAACTTACATTAAAAAGTAGTTGAGGAAGATAAGACAGAGGATAAAACATTCCTATAGACACTTACTATGACTGTGTCACTTTGTATTGTGAAGGAAGTTAAGAACTGTAGGAAGTGGAGGTGATCCGCTAGTGAATTAGCCATGCATGGTATTAAAGTTACATATAGATATATGATACGCTAAGCAAAGGCACAAAAGCAGGGGATGGAATGCTTATTTCAGACAACAGGAAGTGGGATTGGTAGCTAGACTTCATAGTATTTGGCAAAGAGTAATATGAAATAAGTTTTAAAGATAAGATGGAGGCAGAAAATGAACTGCTTTAAATGTTAGGCAGCAGAGTGTGTATTTTATACTAAGAGTAATAGAGAATCACTGATGATTCTTGAGTAGGAGGGTGACATGATCAGACTCGTACTTTAGGATGATTATTTTGGCAGTTGTTTACAGGAAAGACTGAAGAGGGAAGAGGCTAGAGGGAGAGTGATCAATTAAGAGACTACTGCAATAGCCTTTGTTATAGCTGTTATAGGTAGTGTTATATGTTATACAATGGCTCTGAGGGTAGAGAAAAGGAGAGAAATATGGAAGATACTGTAAAATTAACTAAAACATGATGAATTATTGAATGGAGGACAGGAAGTTAGGGAGAATAAAATATCAAGAATAATTTTAGGTGGTGAATCTGAGTGTCTAGAAAGATAATTATATTTTTCTTAAGAAATTTTTTTTAAAATATGATTGTTATTAGGGAAAATTAGTTCTATTTTGAACATACTGACTTGAAATGTCTATGTGACTAGAAAATGAAGGTGTCCTTACACTTTTATTTTACTCCTTTGGCAATCTGATGAAGTTTATAAAACCACCTTAGAATAATGTTTTTAAATGCATAGTAAAATACATAAGATTAAAAAGGAAACAAATTACATTGAAATCAAGTTATTCAAATATGTATTTTTTTTAAACCAACTTCACTGACCATAGGTTAAGAACCCTTGGATCAGAGAATACAGAGGCAGACATGCAATCTCAGAAAACAGACAATATTTTGATTTGTTTTGCTTGATTGTACATATTTGTCATGAAGGAATGAGTACTTCTATTTGGGGTAAGGGATAAAGGTTGGAGATAATGACAAATAGAAAAAAAAGAACATCAATATAATATTTTTAAAGTTTTTTTTTAGAAAAAAAATTAATGCTTCAATCTCTTCTAATAATCATTTTTTTTCTTGATCAGTTGCTTCACTTGTGTGTGACTCTTCATGACCCCATGTTGGATTTTCTCGGTAAAGATACTAGAATAGTTTGCCATTTCCTTCTCCAGCTCATTTTACAGATGAGGAAACTGAGGCAAAACAGTTAAGTGACTTTCTCAGGGACACAGATAATAATTGCCTGAGGTTGGATTTGAACTCAGGTCTTCCTGAGTCCAGGCCCCATGCTCTATTCAATGCACCACATAGCTGTCACTCTGAAAGTCAAAATTACTGATAATATATCCATATGAGACCAAAAAAATCCACAAGTTCTATTATTCATTTGTTTGTTTGTTTAGCTTGACATTTTTTCCTAATGAAGGTATGTGGGCAATGAAATGAATAAATTCATCAACTATTTCCTCTCCTGATATAAACTGTTACTGAGTCTTAGAGACTCAATAAAAGGGCTATTCTAGTTATAATATTCTGCCCATGTGTCTAAATGGCAGTGCTTTATTTGGCACTGATGGAAAGCCTTTATTAGGTACATACAGAACTGAATTTTCAAATGCTCATTACTTCCTTAATCTGAAAGCAATAATTTACTGAGATATAACACATTTTGGAAAATTCTACATCCAGAGTCTCAAGACTTAAGGTTTTATTACTTGAGTCACTTGTTTGAAAAAATAACAAACATAAAAAGTATTTTCTATAAGAAGAGAAATAATTTCTACTCGTGTTTCAGTATATTTAGAAGCATTTTAATTTATACTAAGACCAACTCAAACTTCAAATCTAAGGATTTGTTAAGCTGCTTGCAGAATATGAAAATAAAAGAATTCAGATTATTTTTAACCTTTACTGTACAACTTTTCTTCCCTAAAAGGCTACAGAAATGAACAATTTTAATTACCTCTATTATTAGCTGAATGAATGGCATAAGAGCACAATTTGTAGAGGCAATAATTAATATAAATGCTATATCTCAGCTTGGTTGGGCAGCTATAAAAGGAGAAACAGTTCAATGTAACATGTACAAATTAATATAGGCCATGAGTATGCGTAGGAGTAGAGATGGATAATAGGTATCTGTACAATTAGAGCTTGTATTCTAATTGGCAGAAACTTTTCTTCAGGTTATAATACAGGGTGAACAGTTTAAAGATGGATATTAAAACTATAAGGCAAATGGTTAGCAGTAGACCAAGAGGCAAGTAAACAGTCTGAAAATTCATTAGAGTAGTGTATAGGCCAAGCATGAACAAGAATTGAGAGACACCAGCAGACTATTCCTATTTGACACAATCAAATAATAAAATGGACATGATTAAAAAGAAAAATTTGTAGGAAAATGTAGTTGAAATAAAACAGTGATTGTGGTACCAAGAAAAATGAGAACCTAGAAAATAATCATACTATAAAGTGAGAAAGATGGACTATATAGCTCAAGATGGATTATATGACTGTGTAAAGCTTTTTATTTGCTAATCAAAGTATACAACAATTAAGCAGACATAAAGTAATATAAAATTAAATTAATTTAATTTTAAATCAATTTTTACTAACGTAGGAAAAAGGTCTATCCAAGGGCACTCTTTGAGGGAAATCAGTGGGGCAGTATCAGAGAGGTGTTCACAAGGATGAAATTATGGAGCAACTTGGGAAATTCTACAGCCGTAAATCACCACTGACAGATGATATTCATCTGAGAGTTTCTAAAAAAGTGTAGAATGAACGAGACACTGGTAAGGATATACAACATAGACTTAAAGCCAGTTATAGCTTGCAAATATTACGATATTACTAGCATAATGTGTTTCCTTAGAAAAGGATGCATGGAGGAGATTCACAGAACTTCAAGTCAGTACTCACCTTAGCAATGGGGAAATGAACAGCCTAATTAGGCAAAGTCTTCCTCAATTACAGGATAATATTAAACTGCAGAGATCAAGCCACATACAAACTAAAGGAAGAAGCTGTTCTTTCTTACCCTATTAAAGTTATCAAGATATATCAATGTAATAGTGTACAGAAGTAAATTTATTCACTTGGGAGCCCCATGAAACTTTTAATAATATCACATGATACTATTAGGAAAAAGAAATGATTTAGACATAAGGGTGACATTGTAAGCAAATTAGGGGAGCATGGAAGAAATTATCTGTCAGATATATGGATAGAAGAAGAGTTCATGACCAATAAAAGACAAAGGAGTCTGCAGGTGGTAAAATAAATAATTCTGATTACATAAAATTAAAAAGGTGTTGCACAAATAAAACTAATGCAGCCAAAATGAGAAGGCAGGAGAGAGGGGGAATTTTTTTTAACTGTTCTCTGATAAAAATCTCATTTCTCAAATATATAGGGCTGACCCAAATTTGTAAAAATAAGAGGTATTCTTGTTTGATAAATGGTCAAATGACACGAATACATAGCTTACAAAGGAAGAAATCAAAAGTTACCAAATGATCCCAAATTCTCTAAATCATTAATAATTAGAGAAACACAAATTAAAACAGTTCTGAAAGACCACCTCACATCCATTAGATTGGCCAATATGACAGATGAAAATAGGAGAAAATAGGAATTGGTGGAGCTGTACACTCGCTCAATCATTCTGGAAAACAAGTTGGAACTATTATATAAAACAGTGCATGCCCTTTGACCCAGAAATACTGCTAATAAGTTTATATGATATGGAGATCAAAGAAAAAGAAAAAATGACTCATATTAGCAATAATATTTACAGCAGCTCTTTCTGAGATGGCAAAGAATTAGAAAATGAAGGGATGCTCACCATTTAGGGAATGGACAAATATGTTATGGTATATTAATGTGAAGAAATACTACTGTGCTATAAGAAATGATGAAGGGGATAATTCAGAAAAACTTAGGAAGAGTTATAGGATCCATTTGACAAGAATTACTTGGAAAACTAGAAAAAAAGTTTGCCAAAACCTTAGGTTTAGACCAGCATCTTACAGCATATACCACAACAAGCTCTAAAAAAGATAAATTATCAAAATCTATAAAATGTCACAGTATTAAAAAAAAACAACAGAAGAAAATGAAGTTAAGTTATACTTCATGGCAATGGCTTTGGGGAGAATTATTAAACTAACAATGAAAAGAATTGCTAATTTAGATTACATGAAACTGAAAAGTTTTTGCCTGAATAAAATTAATGACACTCAGGTAAAAAGGGGAACCACTGATTGAATAAAATATTTTCATCAGATATCCCTGATAATAGTTTGAGATCAAGGTTATATAGTGGATTAACTCACCTCGGCAGTTAAGGGAGCAGTGAGTAGATCGCTAGACATAAAGTCAGTAAGATCTGAGTACAAATCTAACTAAAGATACTAGTTGTTAATGTAACCATGGGCAAGTCACTTAACCTTTCTTTGCCTCACCTTTTTCATCTGTGAAATGAGGATAATAATGGCACCATCTCTGCAGTGTTGTCAGGAGGATAATATGAGACCTGGTAAAGGATTTGGCAACCCTTAAGGGGTTATATAAATGCTAGTTATTATAGTACACGTGACCCTATTACCAAAATGTTATGGTAGTAAGTGTATATAAACAAACAGTTCTCCAAAGAAGATTACAAATCATGAACAATTGCTCTAAGTGACTAATAAGAGAAGTAAGTAAAACAATTTTGGGGTTCGCCTCTCACCCAGCCAACTGGCAAAGAAGGAAAAAGTTTAGTTAATGTTGGACAGTCTGCAGGAAGGTATGCATACAAATATCCTGCTGCTGGAGCTGTGGATTGAATCAAACATTATAAAGACAATTTAGACTTGTGCTAAAAAAAATCATATATCCTTTGATCAAAAGATCTGATATGTTATCTCCAAATAAGTCAAATACAGAAACAGAGATTCCCATATATACAAAAATATTCATAGTAATATGTTTTGTGATCACAAAGAACTAGAAATAAAACAGGTGCCTTTCAGTTGGGGAAGGGCTAAACAGATTGTGATACATGATAATACAGGCATATCTCATTTTATTACACTTTGTTGCATTGCGTTTTACAGAGATTGTGTTTTATTTTATGTTTTACAAAATAAACATTTGTGGCAACCTGGTGTCAAGCTAGTTTATCAGTGTAATTTTTTTTCAAGGGCATATACTTACATCATGTCTCTATGTCACCTCTGGGTAATTTTTCTAATATTTCAAACTTTTTCACTATCATTCTGTTAGGGTGGTCTATGTTCAGTGATCTTTGATGTAACTATTAGAATTGTTTTGGGACGGCTAGGTGGCACAGAGGATAGAGCACCAGCCCTGGAGTCAGGAGGATCTGAGTTCAAATCCAGCCTCAGACACTTAACATTTAATAGCCATGTGACTTTGGGCAAGTCACTTAACCCCAACTGCCCTCTCAAAAGCAATGAATGAATGAATAAGTAAATAAATGAACTATTGTAATTGTTTTCTGTGCCATGAAGTGTGCTCATATCAAACAGCAGACTGATCAGTAAATGTTGCATGTGTTCTGACTGTTCCCCTGACTGGTGATTCTTCCATCTTTCTCCCTCTCCCCAGGGTTCCCTATTCCCTGAGACCCAACAATATTAAAGAATATTACATAAACTTAGTCGATAAAGCTGTGGCAGGGTTTGAGAGCACTAACTCCAATTCTGAAAGAAGTTCTACTGTGAGTAAACTACTACCAAACAGTACCACATGCTACAGAAAAACTTTCATGAAAGGAAGAGTTGATGGATGTGGCAAACTTCATTGTTGTCTTATTTTAAGAAATTGCCACAGCCAACCCAGCCTTCAGCAACCACTACCCTGATGAGTCAGCAGCCATAACAGTAAGGCAAGATTCTCACCAGCAAAAAGATTACAACTTACTGATGGCTTAGATGATGGCCACTTTTTTTTAAGCAATAAAGCATTTTTGAAATTTAGGTATGTACATTTTTGACATACTATTCCACATCTAACAGACTATAATAGAGTATAAATATAACTTTTAGATCTATTGGAAAACCAAAAAAATTGTCACTCGCTTTATTGTGGTATTTGCTTTGCTGCAGTGGGCTGGAATCAGACCTGCAATGTCTCTGAGGTACTCTTTACTGACAAATATGAAAATTTAGGTAAAGCATGGGGGCACTCCTCTGAATGGATAGAGTGAAGTAAGGTAGAACCAGGAACACAACATAGACAGGTGACTAACACAATGGAAATGGAAAGAAAAATACCAAAAACAACTACTCAAACAACAATATGTAATAAAATGACCAATCTAATTACTAGAAGAGTTAAGATAGTGTAGAAAAAGACAGTTCTAGGATTTTTCTTCTTCTGGATCTTATAAGATTCAATGGATTTAATTATCATCTCTAATGCAAATGACTCCCAAATTTAAATCTAGTTTCATCAAATGCCTGATTAGATATTCTGTATTAGATGTTAGAGTTATTTCAAATTTAACATGTCCAAAATAGGATGCATTATCTTTTCCCCTAAAGACTTCTAACTTTTCTGTTTTTCCCCACAAGGGCACTATCATTTTTCCAATCACTCAGAAACAGAAGCTACAACTCATCTTTAACTCTTCGCTCTTACGTAATCTCTAAACAAACTCAGGTGCAGATTGATTCAACCCTTTCTCTTCTCTTGCATCCATACTCTTCTCCCTACTCATATCATAACCAACCCATTTAGGCCTTAATCATCTCAAGCTTGAACTATAGTAATAGTCACTTGACTTGTTTCCTTGCTTCAAGTCTGTTCACTTTCCAATCCATGTTCTACAGAGTTGACAAATTGATACTCCTAAAATTCACTCTCTTACTCAAAACTCTTGGGTGGTCCCATTGATTCAAGGGTAAAATATAAACTTCTCTACTTGGCATTTAAAACTTTTCATAATCCAGAACTGGTCATGTTTCTAGGAAGATGAACTAATCTATTGATTCAATAAACCTATGTAAATTTCCTTTACTCCACATACAAAATTCAATCTCCTACTTTCATGCTTTTCCACATGGCATCCCCCATGACTATAATACTCATGATCCTCACTTCTCCCTCTTAGAACTGTAGGTTACTTTCAAGGCCCAGATCAAGTGACACCTCTTTTAATACTTTTCCTCATTTCTTTAATTGTTAAGAAATGAGTAACTTCTCCCTGAAATAACTTTGTATATATTCTGTATCCACTTATCAGGGAACATATTGTATTCCTTGGTATAAAAAGTCCCTGAGGGCAGAGACTCTCTCATTTCTGTATTTGTATTGCAAATGCCTAGTACACATATGGTGTATATTTAATAAATACTTAAAAGCATAATCATTCTCATGTTAGGAGGTATAACACTGAAAACATTATTCTAGTTTTCAATTCATGTACTAGAGAGTATATATACCATAGAATGGTGAAGCTTTTTCTAAAGAGTTGTGAATGAAGTCCAAAAATGTGTGGAAAAAGGTGAGAGAAGGCCATGAAAACCAAAAATCTCTTTCAGGAATAGGAGGAAGAATCTGAGAGCTATTAGATTGACAAAGAAAACACGCAGAAAAATGAAAATTATAGGACCATGAGAGTACAGGTAAACTGATACAGTGTTGGTGAGGCTAGGAATTGGTCCACACATTCTGAAAGACTATTTGGAACTATTTCTAAAAACAATAACCCATAAGTACAACATACATATAGTAAAAGTGTTTAGGACTTTTTTGGTTATAGTAAAGCAAAAACAAAAACAAAAACAAAACAAATCACCAACAACAACAAACTGGAAAGAAAATTAATCCCCTTCAACTGGGGAACTGTTAGAACATTTTGCATCATATTAATGTAATGGAATGCTATAATACTCTAAGAAATTACAAATGTGATGACAGAAACTTGAGAAGACTTTAATGAAATGATGTAGAGTAAAAGGTAAAGGAAAACAATATTAAAGGACTACAAAACTTTGTTGACTTAAATCATGCCACTCAGAAATTGAGACAAACATTTTCAGACTTGGTCAATTTGTTGATTTGTTTCACTTATTTGTCACAAGGGAAAGGGTCTTTTGAGTGTGTGGTGATAAAAATGCAAAACCTAAAAAGAAAAATAAAGGAATATCATTAAAACTAAGAAAATGAATATAAAGCAATTTTTGTTACTAACTTCTTCAATTTAATGTCATTAAAAAATGTCAAGGAAGTTTAGAGTTTGTTACAAAACTTTTTTCCCCCAATACTGAAATATTTGTGTTTATAGAAGACTGCCAAAGTCATCAAAAAAAATATGAAAAACACCAAAATAGTGAATAGGTTTTGCTATCGAAGGAGATACATAAAATGAGAGAAAAATAGTCATTTTGGTTAGCACTATTTGCCATCATAAAGATGGTATCGTGCCCCTGGCTGGGGCCAAGTCAGTGAAGAAATCTAATATTACTATCATTGGGGGGTAAGAAAAGTTTCAGCAAACTTACTGGAAAACCTCAACCATCCTTGTCCCAGGCACATATTTGGCATAATTCAACACATCTCATATTGAAGTTTGGGCAACAATATATGTAAGATCTTGAGCAGGGATCTATGGCCTTGCTTGTACTGTCATGAGCAACATACTCATGGGAACAAATGTGTAAGAGTCCATCAAATATTGTCCTTCCTTCAGGTGCTGGTATTATAATACACTATGTATGCTGCTGGTCAATAAACTAAAATAGCTGTATTTGGGGATTGGTTACTATGGGCCTTATGAATTGTACAAAGGCCTATCAGTCACTAATCAACTATGTATCCAAATTCAGATTTCAGCAACAGTGTCCAGGAGTGAAAGTAAAGATAAAGTTGAAGATCTAATGGCACTGAGGTTAACAAAGTTGCCAAGCAGGCTGAAGGTGACTTTGGTTATTATGAACAAAGAAAAAAGTAAATTCTAAGCTTCATGGAACAAAAAAGCTTTCAAATTAAAACAACTTAGAAGAAGAAATCACAATTATATGAAAATAGAATTAAGTACATAGCTATTAGCCACATCACTCTGGCTACAAGGAATTGTTTTGTTGATCTGAATGAATTTAATGTTAATAATCAATCTCTGATTCACTTATTTTTTAAACTTATAATTTGTATATTATCACATTTTTTGGAAAACAGTGAATACAAGTATCATATTTTCAATGAGAATGGTAACAAAATTCTGAATATACACAAGCGGAAACTTAGAGAAATTCTAATTTACTAATGTAAGCATCCAAAAGTAAGGTTGATTATATTAATTTGTAAAAACTAATTTGAGAAAGAGCTCAAGAAAAATAACAACATGTATTATATGCATATACATAATTCTGGAACCTTTCTTTAAATTCTACAGAAAGTAAATGGAAAAAAAGGAGGAGACATGGGGAATCATGCCAAAGTTAACAAATATCAAACTCAAGTTATCTCCTTTATTGTTCAAACATCAGTACTGTCCGATACAGGCTGCATCTACCTATCAAAACTGTAACTGTGATTTTAAATGCATTTCAATTTATTCAGGTTTAAAGCACATTTCAATTTTTACTTGAAAGGCACAAGTAAAGATCCTGGATCTTCAGTTCTTTGCCACTTGATATGTTCAATAGTTCATACCTTTAACATATTTTAATAAAGCATACAATTATTAAAGCTCTGCTGAATGCCCTCAGAGCATATAAGTTCTATTAAATTTGCTTATATCTAATTACTACTCCCTTATGCAGGTGAGAAATTGAATCTGATAAGATCTTTCTTTTTACCTGTAGTCAAGAATAAAATAAAATCAGTTATTTTAAATCCAATTATCATCTACAACTATTTACAATACTAACTCTTCAAATGAACACTTTATAAAGATTTCTTTGTGTAAGAGCCCATTCTAAATAAGTCTGTGCTACTTGCATAAAATATTTACTATTAAAGAATTGATAAAGGAGATCACTAATACCATTTTAGAATCAGATTATGTAGAAAGTATGATACTGACTTCAAGATAGTATTGTACAACTGAATGTGCAAACACCGGAGGGAAATTCCTTCAGAAAAGGAAATGAAAATATGAGGCTAAGTCCAGCAGTGATGATCCAAATTCCGACAATTTGTGAACATGACCAAAAAACCTCTATTACCAATATACTCATTTTATCAGTAAAAACAAGCCTACAACTATTTCTACTTCAGGTAAGGCATAAAGTCATTGATCATGGTGGGAAAGGAAAAGCTTCTGCCCAACCAAAATTAATGAATCTAAGACAGGAGTGCTTAATCTTTTTATCACATATTCCTTGGGTAGTCTAATGAAATGGATAGACCTTCCTGAGAATATTTTTCTAAAAATTCATAAATGAGGGAAACACTAAATTTTAATCAGATGCTAGTGAAGTAAATTATGTAACTGCCCCCTCCCATGCAAATAAAAAGGAAACAGAAACATGCAATTAAAGAAAAAAAAATTAAGGTCCTAACTACCCAAGAATAAAAAGATTATGATGTGTAATCAAAACAGTCCTTTAACATGGAATATCACAATAAGAATATGTAATTCCTAGGGGCGGCTAGGTGGCGCAGTGAATAGAGCACTAGCCCTGGAGTCAGGAGAATCAGAGTTCAAATCTGGCCTCAGACACTTAACACTTAATAGCCGTGTGACCTTGGGCAAGTCACAATCCCAATCGCCCTCCAAAAAGCAAAAAAAAAAAAAAAAAAAAAGTAGTTCCTGTAATTTTGAACCATACGTAGATATAAATAGTAACAATACTTTCATAAGGTGAACCAGTACTGAACTTGGCATTAGCTAACAATAACAACAACAACAATGACAACAGCAAAAATATAAGATATTATTTAAGGCAATAAAGTGAGAAGCTCTGACATATGACAAAAAATAACTCAAAGGAATCTGAGACCTGAAGATTAGACTTGAAATTAACCAAAACACTCTTGTTGACCAACCATTGTTATTAAAAGCCAACCCAGTGACACAGAAGTGGAAAGAAAATGGCAAGACGTGTTAGAAATGGACTGTAAGTGGCAAGTAAGGAACAAACAATGATAACCATGGGCAGCAGAAGCGGCAGTAAGAGCAAGAAGGAACAGCAGTGATTAGGAGACACACTGATACTAAGACAATGAAAACAGCAAAGAGACAGAAGAAAAATGGAAGTATAAGGGTAAACAATTCTATATACCTCAGAATTCCCAGAACATATTGTTCCACACTTAAAAACACACCAACCACTGGGCAACTTTATAGCCTCTGGAGGGCACATAGTTAAGTTCCTACTTTTTAAGCAATCTTATTTGGGCAGTGCCCAGCACTTTAGGACCCATTTAATAAATTACCACACATATTCATAGTCCCTCATCTTTGCAAAGAAGGAAGGGAGGTACCTTCTTACATTGCTTCTTTGGGGCCAAGTTTGGTCACCATAACTATACATATTCAATCTTTTTTATTAAATAATTTTATCTTTCGTTGATTTTTTTTTACTTCAAACATCCTTCAGTATCCCTTCCCTCACTGTTCCAGGTTCATGTAATCTCAGTATTCCCTTAGACTCTTTATTATCATTCCCCCCACAATCTTAGCATTTTTGCTTTCACATCACCACCCCTTCTCTCAACTCACATGGCTACTATCCTAGTTCAGGTCTTTATTACCTTTTGTCTAACCTTTAGCAGAAGCCTTCCAATTAGTTATCCTGCCTCAATCTTTCTTTACTTTAACCTAGATTCTACACAACTGCCAAAGTGATTTTATTATTGTCCTGCTCAATAAATTCTAGCAGGTTCCTATTTACTCCAGGATCATATATAAAGTACTGTTTTTGACATTTAAAGCTCTTCACAACCTACTAGTCTTTTCATACTTTACACCTCTCCACATACTTTTCTCTCTAGCAAAAGTTAATGTAATTCCAAAGGGCAATCAGTTTATTCTTTATTCGGCAGTAAAATTCAGCCCGCTATTCCATTAATCATCATAGCACCTAAGTAACGAAGGTATTTCCACTCATTTTAGGGAGGTTTAGTGTCTCATTTAATCACACTTGCTTAAAATATACAACCCCCCCAACTTTAAAATAATATAACATCTTTTTTATAAAAGATGACAGAGATTCACCTTCAATATAGTAGGGACATTGTGCTTTGTCCATTAGTAGTGATGGGATCTCCACAAACCCTACTCTTCATGACACATAGGTGATACTAGGTTCTCAAATTATAAGAGTGTAAGTTCTGGGAAGTTTTACCCTGTTGGGATGGTTTAGAGCAGGGCTTCTTAAATTTTTTCCACTTCTGACCCCTTTTCATGTTTTGGTAGTGTTTCTTGGCACTGAATGGCCTGAGGACATGCACGGTACAAAGTGTACATGCTTTGTGTCCAGAACTAAGGCTGCAGTGAAGTTGCCAGATGCAATATGGGCCAGAAACACATCAGGTACATTACGCATTTAATTTTAAATGAATTTTTGTTTATTCAGAAAACTTTCGCTGTTGTCAAACTTTATGGGGTCATGACCCACAGTTTAAGAAGTGCTGGTTTAGAGCATAACCCTTGGATCAGACCAAATGTGCTTTTACAACAATCCGCCTAAGCTAACTAAAGAGGGAACTCACCAACAGGTTGGCCACATGATGAAAATTTTTTTGGCAATGATAACCTATTAAATAGAAACAAACAAACAAAAACAGTCCTGAGAACTGTGCAGTCCTACTTTTGCAGTGATGGTGGCAGTGTCAGAAAAGGGGGAAAAGGAATATAAGAATCAGTTTTCATACCATTTATAAATTTTGAGATTCTTAGCCAATGAAAAACAAGTGGACATATTTCTGGGGAAGGTAAATCATATTAGTTTTGACATTTTCACTACAACAACTAGAAGGAAGATAGAAATTGTACTTAAATTGAAGAGTAGCTCATAGGTACTCATTGAAGTATCAAAAAAAGAAATTGATGGAGTTGGTTTTATAGTATACTTGACAGTGACAAGAACTATTTAATGGGATAGTTGGTCAACTTAATTTGAAGTATGTATGATAAATATTTGTTAAAAAGACCCCAATGAACATGAAAATAACTTCAACTTAAGTACCTAAATTGGTTACAGAAGATGAAAAGGAAGAGAAATTCTACACGGGACTTAGTTAAGGTCCTTCAAATTAAACTGCTAACATATGACTGATATAACTAATTCCTGAACTATTTAGATAACAGATACATACAAATACATATTTAAAATGGATAATGTACAACAGAAATGATATCAACACAAATCATAATAAATTTTGCAAGTTTCAATGATACAAATCATCAAAACAAAAAGACCAAAAGACCCTAGAAAATGCTTTAGTTGAGAGGATTCTGGGAAGGTGGTGGAATAGGTCAAAAAAGTTTAGGCTTTCCAAATTTCGTCCACAAAAAAAAGACAGAATGTTGCCTCAGAAAAGCAGAAATAAACATTGGGTAAAGCAATTGTTCTCCTAAGACAATCTGAGAAGCCCCCAGAAAAGATGCAACCTCTAGGGGCTGAGGTTCAGCCCGAATGAGTGCAAACACCTCCAGACCAACTTTGCAGAATCAACAAAGAACAAACCCACAGGGTAGGTTGGCTGAGAGGCAGTTTCAACCTTAGAAACTTTCATCTCCCAGACAGTGTGGGGGTCTGATGGCCAAGTAGGAAAAGACTGAAGGACCTTCCACTGTTCAGGGAGGTCAAGCATAGCTGTGCTGACCAGATGCAACCCAGGCTGTGGCCGAGGGGAGAAGGAGCAAGCACACACCTGGTGAGTGCATAGAGAGGGGTGGGGACCTTGCTCTCTGTGGGGTCCTTGCAGGACAGCAGAGGCTCTGATATTAGCTCTGGGTTAGAAAGGACAACTGTAGTTTGCAGTCACCAAAGGAACCACAGGGTGCAAGATTATTTAGATTTAATCAAAAGTGAAAAATACAGAAACTATACTGTATGTCAGCTATAATATTCAACATTTTTTTAGACCATTTTAAACATGTGGACAGTAGAAAATACCTGACTATATACCTGTCAAAACAAACACAGGAACTAACTATATGAACATAAATATAAAACGTATTTTATACAAATAAACTCAGATTTAAATAACTGAAATAATATTTCTTATTCATGGGTAGGTAAAACCAATATAATTTTTAAAATGACAATCTTACCTAACCTACCTATTCAATGTTATCATAATTAAATTACTAAAATAATTATTTTATTGAGTTAGAAAAAAAAATTTTAAGTTCATTTTAAAAAACAAAAGGTCAGGAACGTCAAAGAAACCAGAAAAAAAAGATACAAAAGAAGTAGATTCAGTAGTATCAGACCTTAAACTATATTATGAGGTGAGAGCACTGATAAAGTGTAAAAAAGGATGATTCCT
>CM053598.1:148076727-148090408 GCA_028646575.1 Pseudocheirus occidentalis | reverse complement strand
GTCTTGGAAGCATTTGGTGAGGGAGTTTTGACTGAGCTGTCTTCCTCCCGCTCCATGCTTTGGTCTTTTTTCTCCATAAAAAAGGATTCTAGAGTTTTACTGCTGTTCCTAGCTTGCTTCCTTTTTCTCATGTTGGCCAGTCTATTAATTGCTTGGTTTTTTTAGCTCTGTGGAACTCTGCTTCCTGGAGGGGGAAAGCTCTGTCCCAAATGGTTGGGGCCCTCACAGCTGCCGGAGCTCTTAGTGGGGTGCTGCAGCCCCACCTCCCAGCCTTGGCTCACTGAAAGCACACCCCAGGACCACCACTCAAGACCCCGATCCAGATCCAGGCCACTCATCGCAAGAGCCCTTGGCCCTGATGGATCGCATCAGACCCCCTGCTATCTGCAGGCCAGGCTCTGAAGCAGCTCAGTGGGGGCCGCTGCGGCTCTCAGCCATTCCTGGTGCTACAGCCGCCTCCCACTGCTTCCTTGCCCTGGGAGCAGTTTGGCTGGACCCACTCTTCTCCTCCCAATTTAGCAAAATCCACTGACCTTTCTCTTAGCCTTTTTTTCTTCTGACCTGATAAATGTGGTAACTGTGCCTCCAGTGCAGCCGATCTGCTCTCCTATAGCCACGGTTCCCCGCCCGATTCCCCAGGGCCTGACACAGCCGGGGTTTCAGCCGCGGGTCCCAGACTGCTGCAAAGAGCCCCGCCTGCTGCACTGCCTGTAGCAACAGATGTGCTTTCTGTCTTTTGGAGAGTTTTGGAGCTTGAAAATCTGTTTAGCGTCCCATTTTATGAGTTTTTTGGCATGTTTGTGTGGGAGCTGCAGTGCTTTGCTGCTTCTATGCCGCCATCTTGGCTCCACCCCCTGGAATTTGATGTCTTTTAAAAGAAAGACTGCCTTTTAAGACATCATTTAATGAGTTTCCTCATGGATTCCACATCATAGAATTGTATGGGATGAGAACAAATTCACTTATTTATTTATTTATTTTGCATTTTGGACAGGAAAGAATGTATCTCTGAAGTATATTTATATCTGAGGGAAAGAAGAAGGGCACAGGTTTTAATTCTGTCTTTCTACAAAAAACAAAAACCACTCTGCTCTTTTAGGTATCAATTCGTGGGCCTCCTTCTCATAGATTCCACATTATAGAACTGCATGGGATAAGAAAAAATTCATTCCTACAATTGAATGTGATACTTATTCACCAAAGACACTTTGTTAGAGGATAACATAGATAGATAGATAGATAGATAGATACATACATACATACATACACATACATACATGCATGCAGACAGACATAGATACTTAGATAGATACATAGGTAGATAGACTCTACCAGATTAAATACTATTTAAATAGGCAATAAAAAAGAAGCCTAGTGGGATTTTGGATTCTCTTTACTGTTCATTTAATTGTGTGACTGTAAAGATTGTGCCTGCCTATTAGACATTTCAGACTGGATACCCTAGCCTAGAGAAATCTCCAACACGATGTGTCCAAAATAGAACTCATTATCTTTCCCCTAAAACCCACTCCTCTTCCAAACTTTGCCATTTCTGTCACAGACACCAATTCTCTTTTAGTCTCCCAGATTTATAACCTAAAGAACAACTCCTCATTCCCTCATCTCACATATGCAATTACTTACCAGATCTTGCTTATTTCTACCTCCTCAACATGTTAATTTAATATTCAGTCCCTTCTTTCCACTAACATAACTACTAACTTAGTCCAGGCCCTCATCACTTCTCATCTAGATTATTGCAACAAACTCCTAAGTGATTTTTCTGCCTCTAGTCTCTTACCACTCCAGTCCATCCTAAACACGCTGCTGAAAAAAGGAATGTTCCTTAAGTTCAGATTTAACTATGTGATACCTAAAACACTAGCAGTTTCCTGTTGCCTCTCAAATAAAATTTATACTCCTCTGTTTAGCTTCTAAAACCCTTGAAAAACCTGACCTCCAACTGCCTTTACAACTTTATTAGACAGTATTTCCCCTCCAATACTCTCAGTCCAGGAAAACTGGCCTTTTCTTTCTTCCTCAAACATAATCTCTTGTCTCCATGCCTTTGCATTTGCCATACCACACTCCTGGAGTGCCCTCCCCCCTAACCTCTAGAAAGAAATAATCTCTTTTTATATGACTAGCTAAAGGACTGCTTTTTTACATGTTGTTTTTCCTTATCCCCAAGGACTAGTCCCCCACCTCCCTAACTACATTCTATTTATCTTTTATTTTCTTTGTATTTTGTGCAGATATATTGATGTACTTGTTGACTCCTTCAGTATAATGCAAGTAGAGATTGCTGCATTTTTTGTGTCTGTATCCCCAGTGTCCAGCACAGAGCCTGGCACATAGTAAACACTTACCAAGCTCTGTTCCTCCTATATCTAGGCAGAAAGGAGTGCTTCCCACTGCTATGTGAATAGAGTTCTTTCTTCTCCATACTACCTTTTGACAATTCAATTAAATTTAATGACAGAGCTGGGATGTACTCTCTCTGCATCTCTGCCCTAAGAGTACCAATTAAAGATTCAACCCAAACACCAGTTTCTATATAAAACCTTTCACGATCACCCCAGAAACTAGTAGATTTCCTCTCAAAACTATCTTATATTCATCTCATGTGTGTGTGCGTGTTCATGTGTGTGCATGTGTGTATATGATGTATTTTTCATACACTGTACATGTACACATTTGTATGTATTTGTGGTATTTCCCCCATTAGAATGAAATATCCCTGAGGCCAAGGACTTTCTAACTTTTGTGCTCATATCTCCAGTGCTTGAAACACAATAGGAAGGATAGAAGGAGAGAGGGAGGGAGGCAGGAAGAAAAAGGCACTGGGTATACCATAGAGATACAGACCCAAGCAGAAAGAAAGACAGCCCCTGCCTTCAAGGAGACCAAACTTGAAAGGGGGAAGACAGTATATAAAAGGGAGTTGAAATAGGTGAGGGCCATCCAATGCAGGGGCCTTGTTGTGAAGTGTGTAAGATAGGAACAGAGCCAAAAGGGAAATGGATGCCCATACACAAAATGGAGGCCCTAGGAGCAGCCCACCAATGACAAGGCAGGCCTTACAGATGACTTATCCAAAATAAGAAAACCAACAGGGGACCTAAGCACTGAGGGAAGTTCCAGGGGGAAAGTGACAAAGACAAGGCTTTGAAGTCCTCAAAACAGGAGCAAGTCCAGAAGAATGAAGGCCTACTGGGCCCCCTCCACACAATGGAGGCCCCAGAAGGAATTCACCTGTGGGAGAAGGGTGTTCAGCTGTTTTGTTGATTAAGCGTCTATGTATGAAAGACACTCCGGGTTATAGAGATGAGAAACGAAACTGTCCCTGCCAGCTAGAATGTGACCATCTAATAGTGGGGATAAGACAGATGAATTTTATCATAGAAAAGTAGACATCTAGACAAATGACTGGTAGTTATAAAGTATTCTCTATAAAGAAAGAGGGACAGGAGTTGCCTAGAGTAATGACAGACCATGGACAACCTGGGCAGACCAGAATAATGCTTTCTGTCACCTCCTTCTTACAATCCCATTGTGAGATGAAGAATGATCTGGTGTTCTTTCTGAGAAGAGCTGTTCAGTTCTTAAAATCTTATAGTAAGCTGACTTTATTTTCTTGAGTATTTGCCTATTTTCTGTAATGGATGAAGAATTTTCTATTCAGATCAAGTTCAAGGTCTGGTTGTGTCCTTCTGGAAACATGTCACAGACCAGACAGACACACAGAAGCTACAGACAATGCTTTCCTAATTCTGATGACAAAATTGGTACAGCAGAAAGACATAGTAGTGATGGAAGACTTCAGTTATGTAGGCATCCTTAATCGTAATCCGCCAAGAACAGGCCACCTGGTGAACTTTATCTTGCTGGCAATTCCTTTTCTCAGAAGAGACCATAAGAGAAACCAGTAAGTCTGATGGACAATAAAGAACTGGTCAGTGATGTGAACATGACGAGAGAGTCGGAACGTTCCTTGTTCCCCATTACCACTTCCAAGCCCTCCCTCTCCCACTATTACTAAGTAACAACTTCTCTTTTGGTCTCATTCAGTCTGTATTTATCATCCAATAAGGATTCTGAAGGCTATTGTCTACAGACTTCCCAGCCACTCTTCTTCCTTCCTCAATGAGTTCAGTGCCTGGCACACAGTCCTCCTTTTGTTCCCAGCTCCTATCACACTAAGGGACTTCAAAACACATATTGATACTACCTCAAGTACCCTGACTGTCAAATTCCTCAATTTACTTATTTCCCATGACCTAGGTTTTTGTGACACAGTCCCTACCTTGGTTCTCCTGCCTATCCCACTGTTCCTTCTCTGTCTTCTTTGCTGGATCTTCATCCACATCGTGGCCACTAGCTGTGAGGGTCCACAGAGGATCTGTCCTGACTCCTCTTTACCTCCCTCTCCAATACTTTTTCACTTGGTAATCTCATTAGATCCCAAAGTTTTAATTATCATCTATGTGCAGATGACTCTCAGATATACTTGTCCAGCCCTAACCTCTCTCTTGATCTAGAGTCTCACATCTCCAACTGCCTATTAAATCTTTCAAACTGAATATCCCATAGACACATTAAACTCCTGAACTCATTATCTCCCCCCACCCCAATACCTCCACTCTTCTGAACTTTCTGTGTAATCTCAAGGGTATTACCATCCTTCCAATCACCTAGGCTCACTTTTTTTTTATCTTTGGCCTTTCAAACTGTCATCCCTCTCATATCCATTCCATTTCCAAGTCTTGTCATTTTACCTTCATAACATCTCTTACATATACCCCACTTCTCTGACCCTGTGTAATAGCAATCAGTTTAGCAGATACTTAGCACTTAATAACTTAAGGTTAAGTATGAGCTCTGTCTCCTGTTGAGAAGGTGTAAACTCCCCTGTTGACCTGGAATAAGGGGACTGGCTGAGACAGGAGGCCAGTAGGTGTATATAAAGAGGAATTCCAGAAACAGAGAGACAGAATTGGAATTTTCCTGTTGGAGACTGAAGAAGTGAGTTGGGAGTTTTCTTGAGAAAGAGAAGCATGACCAGGATAAGACTTTTTTTGTTCGTGGCCTGGCTGATCCTCGAGTTCCAGGCAAGAGAAGTAGTGAAGGGTTTGAGATGTGCTGGACCCTGTGAACTTCAGTGTGTGCCAGGTATTGCCCTGAGGACTGGACAAGGACCTGGCAGCTGTCTGCTTATAAATCCAGGTGACTGTTTGGTGGATTCAAGTGGGTGCTGGGACCATGGAAGGGGATCCAGGGAATCAGAAAGTCCACCCAGAGTCAAGATGAAGAAAAGGCCTTCCCTTGGAGGAAATTGAGGTTTGCTGGACACCAAGGGGTGGAGGGTTTGTGTGGTTTTTCTAATGACTGTACTAGTGATTAATGATATTTAGTAATTGTGAATCTAGATTAGTGACTGATTAAGTTAACGGTTGCTACATGAGTGGAAGATTGATATATTTTGAATTGATTGAATGATTAAGTGAGGAGGGTTTTCCTCTTAGGGAAACCAGATGATTCTTCTTTTGTTCCTTGTTCTAAATATTGTGGCCACTGTAGTGAAAACTGTGTGGCCATTCTAATGTTAAGCTGTTATGAGCACTATATTGTGATTTTCTGTGATAAGATGTAATGTTGTGGATATTATATTGTGATATATTGTGAATGTTTGTCTTGATTTGTAATGGAATAAACCGTGTTCACTATGTTGTGTAACCCAAATCTTAAAAGCTGTTCACAGTAGCATTCCTTTAGTAATCTGCTGGTGCACAGCGTTACAACCTGCCACCACCCAGAGATGGGCCCTCTACCTCAGGCCTGAACTGTTGCAATGTGCAATAAATAGCTTATTGGTTTATCTCCCTATTTCAAGTCTCTACACTTCAGTCTATCCTCTACTCAGCTGTCAGATTGATATTCCAAAAGCATAGGTATGACCATGTTATCTCCCTATTCAGTAGACTCCAGTGGTTCCCTCTCACCTCTAGAGTCAAATAGAAAATCCTTTTTGACTTTTAGAACCCTTCATAACATGGCCGCCTCCTACCTTTCCAGTCCTCTTACAGCATATTTCCTTCCATATACTCTGTGATCCAGGACAATGGCCTCCTTGCTATCCCTCTAATACAACACTCCCTTCTCCCAACTCTAGCATTTTCACTGACTATTCCTCATGCCTGGAATTCTCCATTTCCTCATGTTCACCTCCTGGCTTTCTGGACATCCTTCAAGTTTGAGCCAAGTCTGAGATTGTCTCTCTTTGGTCCTGTCTATGTCTTGTTTGAACATAAGTGTTGGCATGTTATCTCCTCATTAAACTGTCAGCTCCTTGAGAGCAGAGACTTTTTTTTTGCCAGTGCTCATTTAGCACAATTCCTGGTGACTGACTTATAGGAATCTTGGAAGAAATGGTTTATGATGCCTTGATATTTCTCATTTCAATAGATGGTAATGCTGGCCAGTCAGCCACATACTCTAGACTTCATAAAAGCAGTCTGAAAATGTAAGAGCTATCATGATGGAAAATGCTGTCTGCATCCAGAGAAAGAACTATGGAGTCTGAATGCAGATTAAAGCATGTAATTTTCTCGCTCTTTTTTTTCTTTCTCATGTTTTTTTCCTTTTGTTCTAAATCTTTTTCACAAAAGGACTAATATGGAAATATGTTTAATATGATTTTACATGCATAGACTATATCAGATTTTGGGGGGCAGAAGGAGAGGGAAAAATTTAGCACTCAAAATCTTATGGAAGTTAATGTCGAAAACTAAAAATAAATACATTTTTTTAAAAATGCCAGAGCTTTGATGTGATCCTATGACTAAAAATGACCTCCTCTCATTCTTAGGTCTTTAACTTCACACTCTCTGTTGATTCCTTCCCTTTTGCCTTCAAACTGGTTCTTTCACTTTTACTTAATAGACATTCTCTGGACTTCCTTATCGAAAAACAAACAAAAATATTCTTTCCCTTAATACTGCTACCTTCTTTAACTACCTTCTCATCCATCTCCTTCCATCTACCATGGAACGCTTTAAAATAAACATATACTGCCTATCCCTCTATCCAGTCATTCAACAAACACTTATTAAGACCCTGCTGAACATGGTGCTAAGTGCTAAGTGCCAAAGGAAATATCACATTTAGACAATACATATTGTTGATTTTCTAGTAATGGAATGGAATACAAATGCCAATGACTATTATGCATGATTTAATTCAGCATACCTTTGGTAAAATAACTACTGTATGCTAGGCACACTATCTGGTGCCAGGGACCCAAAGACAATAAGCATTGCAGGCCCTGTTCTCAAGATGATGTCCTGTCTCTGTGTCTTTGCTTCTGGTGTCCCCTATGCCTAGAAAACCTTCCCCCTCTCTCTTTACCTTTTGAATACCTGCTGTTGTTGTGCATTCATTCATTTTTCAGTCACGACTTACTCTTTGTGATCCCATTTGGGGTTTTCTTGGCAAAGGTACTGGAATGATTTGCCATTTCCTTCTCCAGCTCATTTGACAAATAAGGAAACTGAGACAAACAGGGTTAAGTGACTTGACCAAGGTCACACAACTACTAAGTATCTGAGGCCAAATTTAAACTTAAGACTTCCTGATTACAAATTTATACTCTGTCCACAGGAGTTCTTAGATTTCAGAGGGTCTGAAATGGAAAAAAAATTACATCTTTATTTTCACTAACCTCTATCTGAAATTTAGGATTTCTTTCAATTATTTGAAAACAGTATTCTGACAAAGTGGTCTATAAATTTTACCACATAATCAGGGGGGTCTATAACACACACACGCAAATGTTAAAAACTCCTATTCTAGTCAGTCATTGTTCAAGAGACTCTAGTAATTGATCTGTTTATTCTGTGGCACATCACAGATACCTAATTGCAGCTGATTCAACTTTAAATGCTCCTTGTAAACCTTTATGCACTTCTTAAATACCACTATTCAGTCTAGACTGCTTAGCCCAGGGTAGAGTAACCAGGAAGTCACACCCATTGGTCACCCTGGTATTGGGCCTTTCTTAAATTTACATCAGAGCTTTCAACCGGTGGCCTCAGAAGATTGCTCTAATCAGTTAAGTTTTTGTCCCTCTAGGTAATATCTTTGCTCTTCCTTTGCCCAAATTCTCCTTGGACTCTTGGCTTCAGGAGTGAGGGTAGCAAGCTTGATTTTCATTGTTATAAACAGTATCATTCATATTTTTTTAAGTATTCAAATTTCAAGCTATGTTACCTAATTTGTTTTATACAAGGTCTTTTTATGGTCATCATTCTGGTCCCTTACTACTTGCTTACTGACCAATGTACTTTAAAGGTACTTTGAAACCACAAAGAGTAGAAGAATATCACTGTTGCTGTCCTAAACAGATCAAAACACTTCACTGATGAAAGGAAGTGATTCATATTGCCAGTCATTACAAATCAGCCCTTTCAGTTATTTTCCTATTTAATTGATAATATATTGCTTTTGGCAGAATTAATCAAGCAACTAAAGGAATTCAACCATAGAAATAGTGTCACCCTTTTATTCTACCAATGTCCTGAATGACAAACAGATGAGCGTGAAAGAAGATTGTGGTTCTACCAGGGAACCCTCAAATAAGGTATCAACAAGGTTGTCTTTTTTATAATACCTTGAAAGTCTTGTTTGGCCAAATCAGCCCATTTGACACTGTGCACTCTCTTCCATATCTACCCTTGTCCAGTAAGCAAAGAAGTAGCTATTTTAAAAGCCTTTCTTCTTTATGTGTATTGATGTCTTTTATTAATAGAAATAATACAAATGAAGACAATTATGATTTTTAAACATATATGTTTTCCAATGGTCTTAGGCAACCCCTGTGAAAGGGTTGTTCGAAATCCCCGCCAAAGGGGTCACGACCCACAGGTTGAGAACCGCTGATTTAACCTCTATGAGACTCAAATTTCTATTTGTAGGAGAAAAATATGGGCCTAACTACATGAGAAACTGAGTAGTAATAATAAGATGCAAGATGATGAAAGGAAGATATTAGGATTTAGTTTTAGAGAATCTGAATTTGGTCTAGCTTTAGAACATATATTGCTTTTGTAAAATTAGGTGAGTTACTTTTCCTCCCTGGGCCTCAGTTTCCTTACCTATAAAATTAGGGAGTTGGAGATATGGTCCCTAAGGTCTCTTCTAGTGCTAAATCCTTTGATTGCTGAGGTAATTTTCAGCTTTGAAATTTCATGCCTTTGAATCCCTTCTCCACTGAATAAACATGAAGTTGTTCTTAAATTCACAGGAGAAACTATCTGAAAGATAGTTTAGATGTGTGATCGGCTGTCAGTTTTTGTTTTAAAAGAAAAAAAAGTATCCCTTCCATTGCTTACATGCTTATCTATCGCCCCTTCTCATTTCCCAGTAATCAACACTTGTGCTCAAGGATGTGCATCTATGAAGCCTTAAAGCAGGACTTCTTAACCTCAGTCCAAAGACCACCATAATCTATGAAATTGGATGGGGAAAAAATAAATCTGTATTTTCACTAACTTTAAAATATAGCATTTAAAAAAAAATCTAAAAACATTATTTTGAAAAGGAGTCTATACGTTTCACCAGATGCCAAAGGAATCCATCACACACAAAAGAAGTTGAGAATGTTTGCCTTAAAATTTTGCTTCACTCCACCTCTACCTCCCCCATTTGGAATGAACAAATCATCCTATCATATAATCCCTACCTGTATGTCTGACTGCTACATAGACTTCATAGATGACCATCAGAACTCTCTCACTTTGCCATCTACCTTCAAACTCACATGCCTTTGTTGTCTGTAAAATAACCTATTCCAATCTTTCTCTTGTGTCTAGACACCCAGCCTTAGACTCTGTAGATCTACTTGAATTCAGTTAGGGACTTCATTTGTGAAGTCCATAAATATAGTTGATCATTTTTATTTTTTTTCTACAGTCTTATAGACTGCAGATATTGTATAGCAAGCAGTGTATCCCTTATACTATATTGCGAATAAAATCACATTGTAATATTGGGAGCCAGTACAGCAGAATCTTGTAAAGTTTCTTTCCAACATTAGAGAGCCAAGAGATACATAATAGTTGCTATAGACATTCCTCTTATCTTTCTTTTGGAAGTTAATGTTAACAGTAGTAGTAGTTCTGAAATCTTCCTTTTCTTTAGTTCTCTTGGCTTGTGGGCATCTACGTAGTGCCCCCTTCCTCCTCTACTTAAGAGTTCTGTATTTTCTATTCTGAATAGAAAACGATTTCTTAATTTCCAAATTTAATCATCTTTCCTTAGCCCTCATCCTTCTTGACCTATCTGTAGCCTTTGACACTATAGATAACTCTCTTCTTGATACCCTCTTATCCCTAGGTTCATGATACTCCTCTGACCTGGTTCTTCTCCTACCTATCGGACCACTTCTTCATAGTTTTCTTTGCTGAATCTTCATCCAGGTCATGCTTTTTAACAATACATGTCTTGGAGGACTCTATCCTACACCATCTTCTCTTCTCTTTCTATATACTTTCACTTGATGATCTCATCAGTTCCCATGGATTTAATTATCATCTATGCTGATGATTTTCAGATCTGCTTATCCACCCCTAACCTCTCTCCTGACTTCTACTCTTGCACCTCCAACTGTCTATTTGAACATCTCAAATTGAATGTCCCATAGAGATCTTAAACTCAGTAGGTCCAAAAGTTAACTTATTCTCTTTACCTAAAAACTGTTCCCTCTTCCAAATGATACTGTTACTGTCAAGAGTACCACCATCCTCCCCCTCCCAGTCAGTCTCTCAACTCCTCATTCTCTCCCCCCCACTATATACACTCTGTTGCCAAGTCCTGTTGATTTTACCTTCATAACACCATTTATATATGCCTACTTCTTTCCTCTTACACTACCACTAGCCTGTTAGAGGTATTCATCACCTCTTGTCTGGACTGTTGCTGTAGCCTTCGAGTTTGTCTACATGTCTCAGGTCTCTTCCCACCGCAGTGTATCCTACACTCATCTGTAAAATTGCTCTACCTAATGTACAAGTCTGTCTATGCCTTCCCCCTATTCTATAAATGCCCTTGGCTGTCTATCACCTCTGTTTAGCTTTGAAAGCCCTTCATAACCTCACCTTCTCCCTTTTCAGTCTTCTTACACCTTACGCCTACACAGTCTTCAGTCCAGTGACATTGGCCTCCTTGTTGCTCCTTTCACAAGACACTCCATCTTTTAGAATTTTTGCTGGAGATTCTCCATGTCTAGAATTCTCTCCCTCCTCATTTCTGCCTCCTGTCTCCCTTGGTTTCTTTCAAGTCCAAGCTAAAATCTCACCTTCTTCAAGAATCCTGTCTTGATCACCCATTAATGCTAATGGCCTTCACCTCCCTTGATTGTCTTCAATCTAGCTGGTCTTTACCTTGTTTGTACAGTTATTTTCCTGTTTTCTCCCTCATTCGACTATCAGCTCCTGGTGGGCAGGGGCTGTCTTCTGCTTGCCTTTTTATCCCTAATGCTTTGGCAGTACCTGGTATGTAGCAGGTTCTTAAATATTAACTGACTGACTAGATTTTTACCTTCTTTAGTGGCTCTGTCAACTCAAGTTGGTCTTTGAAGTATAAAATTTTTACCATAAAGAAGAGTGTTTGCAGGAATATTTATGTATGTCTAGACATGTTACTTTTATTTTTGCCAATTCACCCTCTTTCCTATGATCTTTTATTTTATGACTGAAGTAAGCTGTCAGGCACAACTCTCTACTGGTCACTAAGATTCCATAGTCTTCTCACGTAACAAACAAGATCACTATAACAGCCAGGGACTTGGACTGTCAGCAGTGTCGTTCTGCGCCCCTCAGCCCTGCAAATATGACATCTTTGAAAATTCATCAACATGTCAGTACACTAGGTACAATAAGGAAAAGACATTAGATGTAGTCCCTGCTTTCTTAAAGTTTACATGTTAAGGAAGCCTAATGCACATTAATCTTTTTTTGAGAGTTGGACCCACATTTTATTTTATTTTTTTGTTTAACCCAAGAATATAGCCCAGTGCCTTGCACATAGTATATGTTTAATAAGCATATTTATTGATTTGTAATACTCCACATATTGCATCTAGAGATCACCTTTCACTCTTAAATTTCTGGTTTCCTTTCCTCCTCTGTTACCCTTTAATTAATTGAACATGAGTATCATAAGGAAGTAGTTAGTGACTTGCATCCCCTGTCTTTATAGTTGAAAAAAATGAAGGTTTGCAAGAAAAAAAATGACCTTCTACACAAATGCAGCCAGTAAGTCTCATCATCATCTCAGATAGCCATTTTCAGGGTTGTATTTCATTTAGCCAATAGCCAGTTATATTAATTCGTAAACTATACCTTGGAAAAAAATAGGTAAAAGTGATAATAAACAGATAGGTTTAAGTGCTGTGTCCACATCTACTGTGATTTCATTAATGGTACAAGACTCACCAAGAGAATGGTGCGATGATTTTTCATCTTACATTTAGAGTTCTTCTGCAACCGCCAAGACTGGCCATTGGGGCACTCTAGCAAGTGAATGTATGTAAACTGAGGTATCATCCTATTGAAAGTCATTTAGGGTTTCCTTCAGCATCAGGAAACTTTTCATCTCTAGGAAAGAATGTTGCTTCTTAAATTTTAATATATCTGCCGTTATAAAGGTAGCTTCTCCAATATTCCTCTAACATTCAGCCACCATAATTTAGTTGATCCCAACCTCAGCCTGACAGTGTCCAATCATTTCTTTTCCATCTATGAGATAAAAACAGGTCTTTAATCAGTTCTCTTTTCCCCCACAAGTAAACTAATAGATTGAGTGGAATGTTGGGATTAGAGACAGGGACCAACCAAACCTGTGATTTCTTCAATATGGGGAACTCCTAAGTGAGGAAGCTTCCTGTACTAATGTAAGTCGACCTCTCACTGCAACTTTTTACTTTAGACAATTGACTGAGGCTCTGAGATATTAAGTGACTTGCCTAAAGTCATACAGCCGTTATGTGTCAGAATCAAGACTTGAACCAGGTTTTCCTGACTCCAGGACTAGTGCTGAGTGACCCTGGGCAAGTCATTTAACCCCATTCACCTCAGCTTCCTCATCCATCCACTAGACTGTTCTGCCATTCTCTAATGTATATTGCAAGGTATTCAGAGAAATTCACTTGAGCAATTACTGGTTTTATCTAGATTCAAGTACCTTTGTTTGGCAAGAATAAAGTTCACATTTTTAAAGAAGTGAAAATGGTTCTTCAATATGCAATTATTTCCTTATCAATTATATTTTTATACTCTACTGATTATCTGGCACTCATTGCTTTACTTTACATTTAGCTCTGCAGGAACTGTTTTAAACATTATTATTGCAAAGAAAAATCAAAAATCAAAGTGAATTCTTAGTATTATACTTGAAGCAAGGGAAGGTGCATTTGCTGAAACAGCAGCCAAGCATTGTGCTATAGAACTAACTCACAGCTTGATAGAAAGTCCCTGCTGGGGAGGAAATGTAGGGGAACTGGCAGAGTTTTGCTACATCTGCTCCCTGCTGCTAATAAGCTTTAACCTGTTTCATTCTTATTATGCTTACTGTTTAGATATTTTGCTTCCAAAATTAATTCCTCAGCTAGGAGAACACATGAAAG
>CM053598.1:147995451-148076627 GCA_028646575.1 Pseudocheirus occidentalis | reverse complement strand
CTCTCTCTCTCTCTCTCTCTCTCTCTCTCTCTCTCTCTCTTTCTCTCTCTCTCTCTCTCTCTAGCTCTGGCTCTCTCTCTGGCTCTCTTACTATCTCTCTGGCTCTCTGTCCCTCTCTCTCTCTCTCTCTCTGGCTCTCTGGCTCTGTCTGGCTCTCTCTGTCTCTGTCTGGCTCTCTCTAGCTCTCTGGCTCTGTCTCTGTCTCTCTCTCTGTTGCTCTCTTACTCTCCCTTCATGAATGTGTACAGCCACAGCAGGAGCTATTATCCTCAGCATTGTAATAAATGTCTAATAAATACCTACATTATTTTACTAAAGGAAGAGAAATAATAGATACTTTTTTTCTTTTTAAATTCTTGACCAGCTATTGCCATAGTTCCATGGTCGAAAGAAGGCATTAATTTAGCTATAACATATTTAAATACAGATTAAAGGGTTGATGCTAGGCACTGTTTACCTGAAAAGTTATGTTTCTTTTCCAATAATACATGCATGAAAGTCCTAAAGAGAGGATAACATTTGAGAAAATTTGCTTAATTCATATGGTATTAAAAAAATCTTTAGTGTCCCTTACCTTAATTGCTTATTGTCCAAGGATATTGTCAGGAAGGTATAATATTGTATCTATGAAATATTTTGTACTTTTCATAGGAAGATGTATTGTTATGACCTGCACTATATTTAATGATCTTAAAGATTGTCATCTTCTATTTATTTACTAAGAATTTTCCCAAGCAATGTAAATTGGTATGAATAATTGGTGATTCTTCAGGGGTTTTTTTAAGCCCACAATACATTTCATTATATCTCTTAGATGTAATGGTAAATAGCTTTTGAAGATTTCATTAGCATTAAATAAAACTTGAGCCACTTGAAAAAGGCAGGAAATTTTAATATTAGTAAAATATATAATAATCCTTTTAATTTCTTTCAGTCCCAGTAACTCTGAGCAACAGGTCAATTTATTTTATCCATGTTCCTTTTGGGGATCTAAGGCAGCAAAGAAGGTATGCCTTACCCAGTGCTACCCACTGAAGCTATACTGTAGCTAGAGGTACAGTCTTACACCCAGTGCTACAATAGTATTATCCAATTATAATCCAACATTCAGACTGGGGAAGATTATACTAGGTATTAACATTGGTTAGAATCAGTTGACTTACATTTGGCTAATGGAGCTAACAAAGTTCACAGATTCATTTCTATCACAGGACTATGATTAGCCACAGGTTGGATTTCTAAGGCTAACCAGCCATCTTCTATATGCATTCCATGATCATAACAGAAGCCAGACAAAGGACTGAGGATGAATCCTTGGGAAAGAAATGTTGTGTTGTTGTTGTTGTTTTTTAAATAGCAACAACACTACAAACACCATGTCCTACTGATGGGCATGAAAAGTACCATCCTCATATGTGCTGAACAGCATTATCATCATTCCCTCATTCGCAAGAAATCATTATTCACTCATTAACATGGAAGCATTTGTCAGTTGCCAACAATGTGTATGGTATTATTCTAGGTCCTAGAAATACAAAGGCAAAAACTAAAATAGTCCCTGCCCTCAAGGAGCTTCCATTTAACATATAGGCTAATTAATTAATTAAATACATAATATATACAAATTAAATACAAAGTAATCTCTAGCCACTAGCCGCTAGAGGAGGTGATCAGGAACAGCCTCTTGTAGGAGGTGAGGTTGTGAGAGGACTCCAAGGCAAGTGGGGCATTTGGACCTAGGGAACAGCCTATGCCAGGGCACAGAAACAGAGAATGGAAGGTCTTTTATGGGAAAAAGCAGGTTGACTAATTTGGCTAGAAAATAGAATGTATAGAATAATATGTAATAAGCTAGGAAAGGTAGACTGGATGCCTCTTGTGAAGGGCTTTCTGTGCCAAGTGGAGGAGTTTGTACTTTATCCTACAGGCAAGAGTGGCATGCTGTTCTTCAAACGGAAGGCAGATTTATTGGATCTCTAACGAAAATGCCTATGAAAAGTTCTACTTCATTATTTTTTAATGACATGCTGACAAACTTTCTGCAGAGAAAATCAGGCTACTCAAGGATAATGTACATAGTTACCAGTTAATGTCAATTTTACATAATCAGGAGCAGCTGTGTGATGAGGAAAGCTGGAAACAGCCTAAGAGTGGGTCTCTCTTTACTCGTTCCCTGCTATTACAACACACAGCCATGTAAACAAGAGTGAAGAAGGAGTCAAACTAAAATAGCTTCTCCCTCATTAATAACCTTAATGAATTTGCTCATATACTTATATTGTCCTTTTTTTTTAAGATAAAACCTCTTAAGGGGTGATTGATTTTTCCAAGTCACTGCCAATGCCCAGTATACTGTGCCTACCTCAAGAAAGACACTTATCCATTATACCCCACTGCCACTGTAGGAATGCTTTCCTTTTGAGCATCTGTCTTAGCCTCATTTCAGAGCCACCTTTTCCAAATTTGTTAAAATTTATCGATTTCTTTTGGTACGTCTCAAGTCTGGAAGTACCTAGCATCACTACAGGTTGTGACTTTGAAATCTGAACAGAAATTTCACACCTTTTTCTCATAAACCCAGCTCTTGCTAGGCACAGTCATCTTTCATTTTATGAAATTAAAGTGAAGGTAAAAATTAAGCCCACTGAGAAAAGTTGTGTAACAATGATTTCCTAGGTTGGTATAATAATAGCATAAATTGCCCAAGAGCACAGTATTTTGAATCTTATGAACATAGCTTCAAGACAAGTAACTCTCATTACTATAACCAAGTCACTTGAACAGAAACATGTACATTATAATATTCTTATTCAAGACTCACAGGGCATATTTACCACTTAGACTTTAAGCAAGATATCCTGAAAAAAAAAATCAGGATGATCCAAGACAAGTAGTTAAGATGGACAGGATGTACAATTATGGCAGATCATTGTTTTTCAGATGTTTTCGGTCGTATCTGACTCTTTGTGACTCCCTTTGGGTTTTCTTGGCAAAGATACTGAAGTGATTTGCCATTTCCTTCTCCAGTTCATTTTACAGATGAGGAAACTTAGGCAAACAAGACTAAGTGACTTCTCCAGGGTCACACATCTAGTAAGTATTGAAGGCTGGATTTGAACTCAGGTCTTCCCGACATCGGTCCTGGTACTCTATCCATTTCACCATCTGTACCAGATGTCTTTTTGACAACTCATGGACCAATATCTGTTAAACACTATGAAATACAGAAATTCTATGAAGAATCCAGTTAAGCACTCAATTGCCACTATATACTTGGATATTTAGGGACTTCAGTGCAAAGATGGGAATAGATAAAAATAGTAGAAGATATTTTAAAACATATGGATTAGGAGTAAGGCCAAAAGTGTACAAATTTTACAAAAGCATCATGTCTATACAACATGAATGCTTTCTTCAAAAAATGATTTTAAAAATATCTTTACATGAAAAGTACCAAATGATGTCATAAAAATTTTATTGATTTTCTTTATAATAGATAGGAAGTAACTTCTTACTAATGGTAAAGTCATTCCTCAATCAATACCAACTTATTAGAGCAAAGATCAAAATTAGTGGAAAACCAGAAGAAAAAATAAAAATGAATGAAATATGTGATATATAATTAAACTCCAACCTACTTAAACAAGATATTAATAACAAACAGAAGAAAGGATATGTATTGTCCTTACCGTACCATGGTAAATCAATTGATCTCACCTTTCTTCTGAGCTCCGGACCTACACCAACTGCCTTTTCATCATTTTCAACTTAATATCCTATAAGTAACCCAAACCTAACATGTTCAAAACATCTCATTATCTTTCCCCCACATCCTACCCTCTTCCAGACTTTTATTTTTCTATCAAGGGCACTACAATCCTTTTAATCAGCCAGGTCCACAGACTCCTGTAGTGTTATCCTCAGCTCTTTAATGTGATTCACTCCACATATTTAATCAGCTAAAAGTCTTATCATTTCTAATACCACAGCATCTCTCACATCTATACCCTATCCTCTCACGCAGCCATCACCCTAGTTCAGACCCTGATCACCTCCTGCCTAGTCTATTGCCATAGCCTCCTAATTGGTCCCCCAGTTTCAAGTCTCTTCCTTTTTTAATTCATCCTCCATTCAGCTGCCAAAGCAATTTTCTAAAACACAGATCTGAACACAGTTCTTCCATATAAATGAATTCCATTGGTTCACTATTACATCTTGTGTTAAATATAGACTTTTCCATTTGGCATTTAAGGATAGGCACACCCTGGCTCCAGCTTGCTGTCTCTCTAGCCTTACTATGTATTATTCCCCTCTACACACCCACCAGACTAACAAAACTGACATTCTTGTAGTTCCTGACATGACATTTTTATCCCCTGACATCGTGCCATTGCACAATCTTCCCACTAGGGAAGCATGGGAAATGGGGGCGCCCCGGTGAAGGAGGTAGGGCAGCTTATGCAAAAAAAGAGTGCCTAGAATGCACTCCTTCCTCATTTCTTTCTCTTACAATTCCTAGTTTACTTCAAAGCTGAACTCAAGCATGATCTTTTACAAGAAGCTTTTCCTGGTGCCTACAGTTACTAATGCCTTCTCCCCACAAAAGGACCTGGCATTTATTTGGAATATAGTACTATATGTACATGTTGTCTCCACAAGTAGAATGTAAACTTCTTGAGGTCAGAGATTGTTTCATTTTTGTCTTTGTATTCCTGGCATCTTAGCCTTGGCACATAGTACCTAATAAATGTGTATTCGTTGATTAATATTGATTGGTTAATTGATTGATTGATAACAAGGAGAATAAACCTAAAAAGCACCGTAGACTTTAGATACTTGAATCACTTGCCAAGTGAAGAGCTACAACAACCAAGAGAAATAGAAGTTTGGAATATAATTCATTTATGAAATCTCACAGAAAAAGGCTGATAAAAGATTATATACAATATCACCTCATAAAATAAAGAAAATCAGCAAAAAACAAAGCAAAGAAAGTATATTGAGAAACCTAACTAAACAAAATATCCCTGGGACATTAAAGGATGATACGGGAAGGAATACAACAAACAGAAGAAAGATTTTTTTAAAAAATCAGAAAGATTTTTATAACACCATTTTTCACCATCATGAGTGATAAAACTACCCTTTAGACTCTAACATCACTGTTCTGAATATATTTATAGTGTGGAGGAAAAGGAAAGCAAATTGGGGAAAAGTAACTTGATTCAAATAAGTGAACACAGAGGAAAACTGAAATGGAAGCCATGGAACTGTGAAGGCATCTCTGTGTTGAGGGCATCATGATAATGGTATTAGAGAATAGATACACTTTTTGCAAGAAATATTACACATCAACGTACATCATTACCATCATATAATCTACTTAAATATGTAGATAATATCATTTCCCATTTTGTTTATTTGCCGTAAAAATCACCAGATTTCTGGTTTTGTTCAATTTCTTAAAGCAAAATGCTGACCTTTCAGCAAGTGATCTTTAGTGTATACATCAACATTTCATAAGTTTCCTTGAAAGATATAATAGAGATAACTATTCAGTGACCTTTTATAATAAATACCAGACAAGGCATAGAACAGGGACAAATATGCTTTCCCAAGGTATCTGCTGCTCCAATGGAGACCTAGCACAGAATCCAAGTCAGAGAGGGAGTCCCTGGTAAATGGTGAGGTTCTTCAGAAGTTCCTACTTGTAGATAACTGTTGGTTGCATCATTTTGAAACAACACAAAGACTCCTAGATGAGATCCATAAATATCCAAAAAAGTCTGTCCTAATCATCTGCAGAGCAAAGCAGAAGTGTATGAATAATGCCTGTTAGTTAGATTATAATATAGAAATAAAAAAGCTATAGAATCCATTCATCTGTGTGTGCATCTTATCCATCTACTGCAAAAGGATCATGAGTTGGACACAGAATTAAACAAGAATACAAGAGTGGACTAGGCTGCCTTTGGGAACATGCAAAGCTCATTTAACGACCCTACATTTCTCCATGAAACAAAGTCCCATCTTTTAAATACAGTATTCTGCTGTGTTGCATGACTGTGAGTCAGAGAAACCTGCAGTCTCCAAAGAATTAAAAATGACCATCTCAAAAAGTAACAGAGAGGCACATGGAAAGTGTGACCTATAACAAATAAGGAAATATGAAGGGAAGGGAACATCACTTATTAAGCATCTAGCTTATGCCAGACATTGTGCTAAACACTTCATAAGTATTACATCGTTTTGTCCTCACAGCAACCTTGTGAGCTAAGTGTTATAAATTAAATATTATCCCCATATTACAGGTGAGGAAACTGAAGCAGATAGTTTAAGTGACATGCCCAGGGTCACACAGCTAATAAGTACCATAGGCCAATTTTGAACTCAAGTCCTTCCAACTCTAGTCCTAGTGCCAGCTAGCAAGGATATCATCAAAGGAATGCATAATAAAAATGAGAGATGAACTGGTCACATAACAAGAGTGAAGGATAATTGGTGGGCAGCTCATGTGCTAGACTGGTATCAAGTCAAATCACTACTTTTACCTACTTTATTAAGCACTAATGTGCTAGGCTCTGTGCTAAATGCTGAGGATACAAAGAAAGGCAAAAACAGCCTCTAATTCCAAGGAGCTCACAACCAAATGGTGGAGACTACACGCAAATGACTGTACATACAAACAAAATATATACAGGCTTACTTAGAGGTAATCTCAAAAAGAAGATACTGTCATTAAGGGATACTAAGAAAGGTTCATTGTAGAAGGGAGGAATTTGGAGGAAGCAAGGAGGCAGAGATGAGGAGCGACAGCATTCCAGACACGATATCCTCTCAATATCAAGAGAGAGAGGGAGGTACCTAGCCCATTGGATGAATTCTCTTCCCTTAGCACACCCCTACAGCAAACTTATTGGAGAATATGGACAAGAGTTGCATGGGATGGGGAGGAATGAATAGATTGTGACTATCCACCACTGGAAGAAACATCCACGTTAATTAAAATCTGTTGGAGCACTTAAGTATTCTTGCAGTGATGCAATATGACTAAAAGTTCTGAAATAGAATAATTTTTGAAGAATTGAATTTGAAGGCAGTGGAGAGAAACATGTTGGACATGTGTAGGCTATAACAAACAACCGAGCAAGAATTACTCAAGAAAGATCATGTAAAAGTTGTTCTCAGAAAACTGTATGGACAAAAAAAAGCTAGGTCAGCTATTCAGTAAGAGTGCAGGATAAATAGATCGTCTGTGTGTTCCAGAATATCCAAGAAATGTCAAATTAATTAGAGGAAGATCCTCAGCATACTGGATTGGTCTCATCTATCCCATAGAGGATTTCCAGGAGGACATGGAAAAGAGTTGGACAAGATGGGCACCTTGGATGTGTTCTTACTTATCCTTTGGGGGGACAGTACCCATATCTGAGATATAACAAATCCTCTATACCAGTGGTTCTCAACCTTCCTAATGCCGCAACCCTTTAATACTCATATGTGTATCTGCATGTGGGACGACCCGCCTGGAGACAGAGGACCAGTGTCTTGGTTCCTAAGACCATTGGAAATATGTGTTTTCCAATGGTCTTAGGCACCCCTGTTACCCCTGCAAAAGGGTTGTAAAATCCCCCAAAAGGCGTTGTGACCCACAGGTTGAGAACCACTGCTCTATACAAAGAAAATCACAGAATTTTAAAATAGGAAAGAACTTAATCTAGGACTAGAAAAGCTTTTTCATCCAAACTCCCAAAAAAAGGAATCCATGATATAACCAATAAATGATCATCTGGCCTATGCTTGATGCCATCAAGTGAGGTCTAATTAGCCATGAATCTCATGGTAAAGCAGGATTGAGCCCTAAATACAATGTGAATACTCCTCTTAAATTCTAAAATGATTACATTTTTCATGAATGTAATGTACAGCATATAACTTATGATTGGATAATATCACCAGTAACATCGGCCTGCCAGTAATTAATTGATACATTGAAAGAATTATGTACCTATTATTCTATTCAATAATTTCAATCCCAGTTGCTTAAACCCCTAGATATCTTAGTTAAGTATATTTCAATTAATTCAATTAATATAAGCCTTACAGTTCCATAGATGTTGTAATTTCCCTATGTCAACAGACCAACCTGACCATTATCCTGGATATTACTTCATCCAACCCATCTCCTAAGAATCTTCTCCTGCTAAAACTTTCTTGCTTATCCCCACCATCCATCCACTTCAACTGCACTATCTCCAGAACTACCCCTTTCCATATGTGTTTTAAGGCTGATAAAATCACCTTTCATTGACAGGTCCATGGCTGCATTCCCTATTCTTAAACCAATCCCAAAGATATTCTAACAATTGGCATTATATTGGTGGATAAGTCAAATTTAGATGGATCCATTTGAAGGCTCCCCAAATTATTAGGGAGATGATGTGAGAAAGGTTATTGAGGGAATGAGTGATGTTAAAAGAATGTGAAAATGTTGGGCATTATCCTGGAAACAGTCATAGATTTTTCTCCTTCTTTTGTGTTTTAAATGAAAAAAAAAATCTCTCAATTCTATAGGAATGACAGCACTTTTCCCGAGAGTAAATTGGAGACTTTGTTGTCTTAAAAGTTTCTGAAAAGCACAATGATAGGCACTAAGAGATAGAGTCAGTCTTTAACAGCTCCATCAATGTGCACAGTATCTCAGATTTTAAAAGAGCCTGGTGTTCTCTGAGAATAGTGGGCTATGACATTCTCTGTAGTCATTCCCTGTGACCGCTTATCATTTGTTGCCTGAAAATGCACTTTATCTTAACTTTAAGGTCCCTGTTTTTCTTCCCATAGACAAAATGGCAGCTAAAGGCATGTAGAAATATAAAGTATTTGGTTTAACAACTTTGGCCAAGGAGAACAATGGAAGAAAGTTTGTCTCGGTGTTTGATTTGGCCTGAGAGAGAGTCCCTAGACTTATTTTCTAAACAGGACCTCAGCACCTGGGGCCAGCAAAGTGGCCTTTAAGCTTGAATGAGCAAGGTGGTTTTTTTTTATTATTTCCCCTAGTGCAAAGCTCCAGTATTTCATCTTTTCAAACTCTTTTACAGCACTCAGTTCAGAATTATATTGACAAGGGTAGAATTTATCTCCTGAAGGAGAATACTATGCTTCTGTTAAGTGCTAATATAACATTTATGTGTTGGTACCTTAATAACAGCCCCAGCTTACCTAATGAAAGTGCTGAAAGCAAACAGTACTCTGTGAGATTTTATTATGACTGAAGTGACTGCAATTTGAGGCCAATTATCCCTATTTTTGTTCCCATATCAAAAACAGAGATGCTAACGCAAGTAATACATGTTTGGTGTGGAATTAGGTTCCACTATCGTTAATCTACAAGTAAGTGCATTTTTCATGTAAACAGCTCGCGAGGGTCAGGCAGAAGAGCTGTTTCTGTGAAAAATGCTTGTCAATAACTTTGTGAGTGAATTTTGAAATAAAGTGCCTGTAACCTGTCATTATTCCTTCCTCTCAAAGTCGAGAGTAAGTGGATGAAAATTGAGCATGTGAATTGAAAGCAGGGTGAGTGTTATGGCCTTATCGACTTGAGGTAAAATGACTGTTTTAACTTGTTATTATTTTTCCATTCAAAGGTCAGGCAATGTGCAGTATTCCCAGTATAGACTGCAGTGTAAGCAAATTGGTATACAAAAAGGCTATTACCCATACTCACAAAGCAGAGGAAAATATAAGTCACAAATATCGAGTGGACTTGTAATCTCTGAGAAAAAAGAAAATACCCAACAGAGTTCTGAAAAAGAATAGTTATAGGAAGGTAAGGTCAGCGTAAGTCATCAAAGAAGGAGAAAATATAAACCTGTTTAAATTAAGGTGCATGTGTGAAGAATAGGATAGGTAAAGCTAGCTCTTTTTGTGACTATTTTACCAAAAACATACAAAGTCCACTTATGCTCTGAAGGAATGAATTATAGGAACATGCTTTCTCTGTGAGGAATACTTGTATTCAACATGTATAATAGGGCATGCCACTCTGAGAAATCAGATATGTTGCTTGAGGTAAAATGCTTCAAATTTCATTTCATATTTTAAAATTTTCACATTTGAATAAGAGATTAAATGAAAATTATTATCTGCTACATATAAATGCATATGATGAGTTGTATGGTTTTTTTTCAAAATTGGAATATTGCTGCATTTGTCTTTTTCACCAAGGGAAAAAAAATCAGCAAAGCTTCCAAGCTCCAAAAACTTTTTTCTGGGTCTTCTACATTTGACTTTCACTTTTAAGAAGGGCTTAATAACTTGGACCCTTTTGAGGTTGATAAAGAAGACTTTCTTGCTTACAAATAACTTCAGATCTGTGGAACTCAGGATATTTCTTCCTATTATTTAGATGTAGTGCCTTCTGTTTTCAGAAGAATGTGTTCAGTGCTTTCAATACAAATAGCCCTAAAATGTATCTGACCAAAAAAATGTGAGAACCAACTGACAGAATTAGTAAAGAGGTTGTGGTGCCATATTTGGAGTTAAGTTGATAAAGGAATTTTTTTGTCTTCCTATGACTTTTCTTGGTAAAATTAAAAGATATATAATGGTGTTTTCTTCATGGCTTAAGAATAACAGCTATATTTTGCATTTCTTTTACATAAACATGAAATAATAGGAAAATAGCAGCTGAAAGTTCTGCATTTACTATTAGCTTAGTCAGTCAGATCCCCATCTGATCCATTTTGCTACTTCTGCAAGCCAGAAACTATAGCCTTCAAGTAGGCACACCACCAGAACGGACTAACACAAATCCATCATTACCAGGACGGAAGAGAGAAGAATAAATTCTTAAAGTACAAACATTATTGGCAGTAGTTCCACAGCACTATCTTCGTACACCCAGGACTGTGCATTCTACAGGATAAATGCCAATGTTACCAAATGACATAATGTTTGTGAAATTACTTCATAAACTCTAAAGTATCACACATACAAATATAAGTATTTGATCATGTCATGGAGATGACACAGGGTTATCAAAGACAGTGCTATGCCCCTTAAGGGCAAGCTGCATCAAGTTCTACAGAACTTGAAAGTCTTTAGCTAGGGTCCAAGTGGCTATTGTGACTGTCATGCTAGAACCAACCTAGCTAAATAGAAAGTGGTGTAGGACCACCAAGTGATGATTGGTAGGCCAAGAAAGCAGAGGTAGAATTGGCAATAGCAACTCATCAGTTCTAAGTGGCCCTCATTGTAATAGAATGCCCTTCCATAGTGGTGCTGACCAAAATGTGAAGAAGGAACAGAGGGTACTCCTAAGTTTTGTTTTGTTTTTACTCTTGACTAATATTATTCTAACTATTAACATTCTCAATATATATTCTCTGTCCAACAACCAAGGAGTTAATATAGTACTTGAGGAACTGAACCATATCCATAATGACAGTTTCACTATAAATGATACCAGAAGGTATTATCATGATGTTTAATGCAAAGCAAAAATCTTTCTGAAAGATAAAAATAGAGAGATGAGCAAACAGTTATTTCTGGCAAGTGGACAAATTTGTAATTACCTGCAGTGGCAGCTGCTCTGTGAGAGACATGATCCAACAAACCAAATCACTATTAATAATACATTGCAGTCTTAAGTCTTATTGGTATATACATGAATGTATTAAGCTATTTTGGTATACGTAACTATCTGTTTACATATTTACATATGCTTTGTTATTAATATGCATAATGTTTACACATAAAATCTTTTCTGCTCTGAAATATAAGACATTAGCAGAGCGCTTAGATAATCATTTACAGAACAAAGAAAAAATTGAATTAAAACTATGAATAGAAAAGTTCCAGCTATTTAAAATCAAACACCTGCATTTAAAGCATGAAGAACTAGTGATATGTTCATATGTAGCTCTTGGATGTAGTAGATGGACTGTAGTGAGTGTTGTTAATTTTGGACATTGTAATGTTAATGAAATCAGAAGATCTTCCATGCCCCTTTCTATTGGCACCTAGTAAAGGCACTTAGCACCTAGTAAAGGCTTAGCTCCTTACTTCCAGTTAACTCCTTGGGAGTAGTTCACACCTTAACAGGAAGGGGCTGAACAGGGAGGAGCTATACTATATATAAGGAGAGAATCAGGAGGACCTTCATATCTTTTCTCAGTCACCACCTGGAGACTGCACCTTTTTCCGAGATCCTCCTTCTGCAGCTTCTACTGAGAACTTCCAAGAACCAGGCTGAGAAACTGTCGTGAGTCTGAGAGGGATCCCTGCTTGAGGGATCCTGTTCTATTTGTGAAGGCTTGGGAATGTGGGTGTCCACTGCATTAACTATGTGTATCAACTTTGTGACCACTATAATGACTTTGGCTTTCTGGTTTTGGGACTTGTCCTTCTGGTTTGGGGACTCAGTGTTCTGGTTTCTGAATAAAGACCTTGGTTCTGCCTTCCATGTGGAGAGTTTGCTACATTTTGTGATCTAAAACTATACCGGCATATTCATAACCATCATGGGTGTTGTGAATATCTCATTAATGATACAGACATCCAGGCTACAGATTGTACTGATGTAATAAAATGAGCTAATATTTATATTATCAGCAAAGCAGAAACACTAACTATGGCCCCTTGGTTTCAACATGTTCTCAGATTTCCTTTGTTTATATTAAGAGAGTTTTGGAAGGCTTGGCATATCTACTCTAGAACTGAGATTCCACGTATTTTTATTCATTTTTAGGAAGAAGACCATGAGACCTATAGCATCACCACTGAGACTAGTGGGATCCTGGTGATTGTGGTAGTTCCCCATCTTCCTAGAGATTCTGCAATTGAATGGCATGTCATCACAGTGGTGGATGAGCCACTTCAAAGAAAGCATTTCATATTAGAGAAGAAGTTGGAGGGTTGTCTAATTGAGTGTGAAGCTGTTGAGTCCATTTCTACTTCCTGTGCCTCCATGTCCATTTCATTGAGATGGGTGTCATCCTTTGGTTCTTTACCTGATTTAAACCAGACTCTTCGAGATTTGGTGGCCGTGTTCTTACAGGCAATGGGAAGACTGTCTGGAGATAAAGAGGTGATGCCACTCTGCTTTAGGACTTTCTACAAGAAAGACAGCATTGACATCACAGCTCTACATACAGGTATGGTAACTGAGAAAAGAGAATAGAGGATGTTATATGTGCATGAATGCTTAACTTTAACACATAGTCTATACAGAGTCATCACAAACAATGAACATGTCACAGAGTAGAAGTCTATCATTTATTTGGCAAAAGTATTGGTTTGCAGAGAGGTTTTATATTTCCTATAAGGCCATCTATGGAAGACCACTTGATCAAATGTTCTGAACCAGAAGTTATGTTTTGTTGTTGGGAGGCTATACAGGCAGAAGAACAGTACGTTTAGTGAGTAAATGACATGAACAGACATTTTGTTTATATTATTTTAGTTCAGCTAATTTTGAGCATTTACTAAGTATGCTTTTCTGAGTGCTGGGAATTTAAAGATTAAAAAATGGCAGTCCCCTGTCTCCAAAGAGGGCAGTTCTTTTCACCAGTGAAAATGGTTAAAAAATTTTCTTATCACAGGACCAGTTTCATGTGAGAAGCACACGTTGACCAAATGTACTAATAATTTTCCATTCCAGTGTCATCTAGCATTCCTATGGAGATATAACCTTCTTCACACCAAACTCCCTAATGTAGTTTTTCATTATATATGTAACTCTTGGCATCATAGGTATATTCCGGAAAAACTATGTAAATCAAAATAAATTTTAAATGCTATAGGGGAAACTTGCTAATGCTAAAAATCCTAAAGTATTGAAGCACACCTTAATATATGTGTTGTGTATCAATCTGAATATAATGAGTTTGAATATTTTATTTGAATAGGAACCAACTTCATTTTTTATTTCTAATTTGGAGGGCAAAATCTAGTCACTGGTGTGTTGTGAATTGGAAATCTGAGTAGAATAATAACAGAACTCTGTAATTTAAACTTTTCAAAGCACTTTGACATACATTATCTCATGTGATGCTCACAACAACCCTAGGAAGTAGATTAGGACTAATAGATAGTATTAGTCCCAGAAGATGAGCTGTTTAAGAAGAGCTTCGTTTTCACAAGGTCACATTGCTAGATCATGAAGAGCTGATCTAGAGCCCCAGCTTTCCGACTGCTAGTCTAGGACTTTCCTACTTTGTCACCACCACTGCAAATGCTAACTGAAAATGGAGGCATGGATAATACACAGATGATGATTCTTTGTGAATACTAGTGGAAGCTTTGTAACAGATTCACAAAGGAAAGACCAGAAACTATAGAATAATTTCAACATTTAATTTGCATAAGTTTCAGATTGGGATGGGGTCAGAGTTTTTGCATTATGGCATAGCTGAGCATTTTGTTGGCTTATTAGAAGCACTCAGGTATAGTGGGCTAGGGTTCTAGACTTTAAATCAGTTAAAATCAAAGTTCAAATACAGGCTTTGCCATTTATTGCTTTTTACTGGTTTAGGCAACTCCTTAGGACTTAACTGTAAAGAATCTTATCTGTATAGACCAGTTACCATTTGCTATAAGTGAATGGAAGTTCCCTCCTCTACTATCTAAGGAAATCATGGACCTTTTTCAAATTTGCATAATCTTATTGACTAAAATCCAAAATAAATTTAAAGTGCTACCCTGTGACTGTTTTGGATGGAAAGAGACATCAGATTTTATTTTCTTGATCTCTAAAATAATTGTAATTTTATTTCTTTTACCTACATACACATTGAGGAAGGTAGGGATCAATAGGGGAGGAAGAAGGATCTGTGATTTTGCTGACAGAATTCCAGTGAGAAAATGCTATCAGCCAATTTTGTTGTTATTTAGTCTTTTCAGTTGTGTTCAATTTTTTTTTTACCCCATTTGGGGTTTTCTTGGCAAAGGCACTGGAATGGTTTGCCATTTCTTTCTCCAGCTCATTTTACAGAGGAGGAACTGAGGCAAACAGGGTTAAGTGATTTGCCCAGAGTCATACAGGTAGTAAGCATCTGAGAGTGTATTTGAACTCAGATCCTCCTGACTCCAGGCCTACCATTCTATCTGTTCAGCCATCTAACTGTTTCCCTCTCAACCAGTGCAAATCAGTAGGGGACTAAGGACACTAAGATGTTAAGTGACTTATTCAGGGTCACACAATCAGTATGTGTCAGAAACTGTTCTTAAACTCAGTTCTTGGTGGAATCAGGCTATATCTACTGTGTTATACTGTATACATATACAGATAGGTAGGTAGGTAGGTAGGTAGGTAGATAGATAGATAGATAGATAGATAGATAGATAGATAGATAGATAGATAGATAGATAGACAGATAGATAGATAGATAGAAAGAAAGAAAGAAAGATATGGACAAGGCCTTCTCACATGTTCATGAATATTGGTGAAACAACAACTGATCCATACTAATTATCTGACATAAACCTTAACTCTCTAAGATTCTAGTGTCTTATTTTCCCCCATCTAACCTGAAGCAGTATTGGAAGGAAATTCAACTTGACATTGTTTAATAGATTTAAAACACAGGAATAGAAGGCAATGAAAATGTGGCACAGAAACAAGCTTTTTTTAATTCAGGAAGGAAGGAATGAACATATAGCCTAACAGAATGTTGTTGTTTTACTCTGACTTGTTTTAGGGAGAAAATGCAACCTGATAAAATATATTTGTTTGCAATTCGCCTGCTTGATCGATGACGTTCCACAGATCTTATAATATTCTTTGAATAAATTATGCTTGTCTTGTTCAAAAGGAAATTTGCAATGCTTAAATACTGCAGTTACGTGGAGGATGGGAGGAACTGTGCTGAACTGCATGTTGTACTAATGGCATTGGGTGCAGAGTGAGTCATCATGGTTTTTATTTATTCATTCATTCTTAGATCCTTTTAAAACTCTCAGAGGCCCTAATGACCATCATCATTATCATCAGTGAGACATACTTTCTGTCGAAAAAGCAATAGGCATTAAATTTAAAGGCAGTACTAAGTTATCAGTAAAAAGAACTTGAAAAAGAGCAGCATCCATATTTCTAACTGCAACACATCAAAGGTGACACAGTAGACATCAGGCAAGCTTCTTCAGAAAGTTTGTGACTTGAGCTATTTGCTTCTCCATAGTGACCACATTGGAGATACAAAAAGTATGAACCAGTTTCCATGCTCTGGTTCAGTATCAGGAACTGAAGTTATCAGGAATAATATGGAATACAATGTGTTTAAATGTTCCATTAATATGTGACCCCTTTATAGATTGTGAGGAATAGAACCTAATGCTTAATTGTCAGCTACCTAAGGAGTCTTTCTCAAATAAAGGGGTAAGCTAGCAATTAGCTGACATTTGAAAGCCAAGGAAGCCAGTGGGAATAGTGATTCTCTGCTCTCTGACCTTTGTCATTCTAAAGCCAAAGCTCATCAGACACTGGCAGGAATAGCCATGTCTTTCTATCACCTTACTCTCCCACAGCTGCACCACTCCTTGGCCAGTGGGGAAATGCTGTTGGAAGGAATTAGTAGGAAGGGAAGTAAAGCAGATAGACTCTTTCCCTACCCTCACCTCATATCATAGAGAGCCTAGGAATCCGAGTACCACAAAAAGACTCCTTTGGGTTCCATTCTTTTCCATGCTATTTTTAAATGAATCAATCTTGAATTGACCCAAAGTTTCTAATCATCATGTGTATACACATACATACATATGTATATATATCTATTTATGTATGTGTATAATGTTATTGATTAATGTTTATAGCTAAATAGGGGGACCTCTTGATCTAATGTGTAGGTTAACTTAGAACTTGTAGAAATGCAACTTCCTCTGACACTAATTCCTAGTTTGATTACAATGTCATGTTTTCCACTGGCTCCTTAGTGATTTCTCAAAGGATAGACAATATTTCTTCTCTTGCCTGCAGTCTTTTTCTTTTATTGACTTTTAAAAAATGAAGTTTTTTCCTTTACCTCTTGCCTTTTTTTTGTCATCTACATTCAAAAAGGTGACAGGAATTGTAATTTACAAGGATAAGCCATAGATACACATATGAACCATTTCCTCTTTAAGATACAGCAGGGTTATAAATGAACTTCTACTGTGGGAAAAATGCTCTGTAATTTGCCTTTTTTATAAAGTCTTGTTGACATGACTCTCAACAGTAAGGTCTAAGAATCATTCATTTTCCTTAGGAACACTGAATGAAATCAAAGAATACATCCTAGCATAGTCTTCCTCAATGTCTTCTCAACATAAGGTATTATGGTGCTTCAAGTCTTTGTTTTATGACAGTTAATATTTAATAGTAATGCAGTACTTTAAGGCTTACAAAGCACTGTACATTCACTAATTCATATAATACTTGCAACAACTCAGTGAAAGGAATTGACTTTCAAATATCTAAGGTCCATTCCAACTGTTTGATTTTCTGAGTATGGGTGATAGCCATCTACTATTAACAGAAGCAGAAAAGCTCAGGAAGAGAAACCAGTTCAAAGGTAAATATTAGTTCCATTTTGGATAAATTATCCAGATTTTGAAGAATATAAAACACCAAGCAACAGTACATCCAAGTAAAGATATCCACCAATCAACTGGAAATAAAGGAGAATGATAAGTGCTAGAACTGATCATTGAAGCTCTGACATAGTATAAAAAGTGTGAGGACTTGGGTTCAAATCCTACGTTGTCACTCAGGCAATTTACTTAGGCATCAATTTCCTCACCTGAAAAATGAGGAGATTGAACTAGATGACTTCTCAAGTCCCTTCCATTCTAAATCCATCCTAAGTGGATATAGTCACCAAACTAGAAAATTCAGAGAAAAAGAAAAAGTGAAAAATGTCTTCCCTGAAACAATATTTATGGGCAGATGCTGTTTGACACTGCAGGTATGTCAGCAACTGGTACTATAGGGCAGAAATTAATTACTGGGGTCTCAGTACACAATGCTTATGTGATTTGGGATTGTGAAAACCAAATAGACCTCATTGTTATTGGTACCTCTGAAGCCTCTGTCCCACCAGCCTGACAGATTTTCATATGATCCAAAAAAAAAAAAAGTCTTCCCTCACAGAATCATGACAGGTCCCCATGGATAATTCAAATGGTTTGTTCTTGCCAGAGTGAACTATATACAAGGATGAAATATTTGTCACATCTCCCAGAAACTTATTGTAAACATGTTGTTCAGGATGAAGGTGTTAGACTCAGGCCCAAGCTGGATTTTAGGGCATTTGGTATAGGAGAGGTACTAATAGTCTTAAATATAAATATTTAAGAAGGAAAGTAGAAATATACAGTTTCAGTGTACCCTTATCCACAGTACCAGTTTGCCCTGTTTTAAAGAAAATGTTGTGTGACCAACTTACCAAATAATAAATTAGAGGGTAATTTTTCCATTACAAAAAGATTCATTGTAGGGTTTCCTGAAAAAGCAAGCTTGCCTAGTTCACTTCAAGTAGGACTGATTTTGACCAAAATCTATTTTACCTTCAAATTTTAAGACCTATCTGTTCTTTCTGGGAGCATCAACAAGATCACAATCTAGGGTGCCAGCTATGTATTGTAATAAGAGGAATTATTTTTGGTGATGACAGCTTTTGTTATTATTAGTGGTGAAAGCTTAAGCACACCTGATAAGCCATGGGCCTAGCCAAGAGACATCAATAGCATGCAGAGAAAAATATTGTATTGCTACTGGTCTAATATTTACTTCCTATCCAAACTGTATTTTATTGCAATGGAAAATGGGCTATGAAAATATGAACTTTTCTTTTGTACTACTCCACTATGAATGGGACAGGCCACCATGAAAATTAACCTGCTGGATAGAAAGGGAAGTTTCATTGCTAATTCCTTGGTTTTTCAACTCAGCAAATAATGGTTTTTCCCCCAAAATTGTTATGGTTTAGGTAAAAGAACTCAGCTTCTATTTCCAAAAATAAAAACAAATAAAAGCTAACTAAAATAGTGTTTAGGGGAAATGTATTTGGATTGTAATGTATGCAAGCTATTAGGCAACAATGACTTGATTCACTGTGATATTTAAAATGACATTTTAAGAGACTAAAATAGCTAAACTTGGTCCTGATATAACATTCAGCAGCAGCAGCAGGTTTAGGAAGCTTGTAGTTATTGCCCAGAGTCCAATCAAACAACCTATATATTAAGTGGCCGTTAACATTCTGGCAGCTGAATTTTTTACACCAGCTTCCAAGGTTGCACAGTAATTACATCCACTATAATTCACTTTGCAACATATTTTATAGAAACTTTTCATGCAAAATTTCTAGGAAAGAATATTTCAAACTCACCTTTTATGGGAACTTCCAGGAATACTGTAAAATTCTTTAAAATGAGTGTTTACCACTTGCATTGCCTCTAGTTTAAATATATCTGGCATATGTGGTTTTAGTACAGTATATCAATGGGTCTTCTTTTTTTGGATAGACCCTCTGTTCCCCAGCATTGCTAGTTTATGTTCCCACTGAGCTTCCATCAGCACAAAATAAATCCAGTTGCCTTTTGGCTGCTCAAGGCCAGTTTAGCAGCTATGGGGGGAAAAAAATTACTTCTTCATAGCATCTTACGTGTCCTATCATGGGTCATCACAAGGTGACGGTTTACAATTCTAAGACCAGAACAGTCAACAAAGAGAACTTTATTTGGCTATCTAACAAGCCAATTTGATTAATCATCTCAATTCAATTTAACAGATATTCCTTGTGGATCTGTTTACATGAAAGGCACTGTGCTATGTGGTCTTAGAAAAGTCTAAGATAAACAATACAGATTCCCTGTCCTCACAGTACTTAAAATCAGGTAGGGAAAAAGGGGGAGAAATGAATAGCAATGACAATACTACAAAGTAAAAGGACCTAATTGTATGTGAGAAGTTCAAACACAGTGGTAAGGAGGGTGTGAGGGAAAGATTCCATGCCAGAGAAGGCTTCAGGGAAGATATGGTACTTGGCACGAATCTTAAAAGATGGGTAAGAATCTGACACACAGAATTCAGAAAAATACCCTCCAGACACATGATACAGCATTATCAAAGGCACGGGCATCAGAATAAATAGGACATATTTAGGAAATGCTAAGTAGTCCAGTTTGGCTGCAACATTTGAAGGGGAATACTAGAATATAAAGCTGAGGGGTAAATTGGAGCCAAATTATATAGCATCTCTAATTAAAGAGTTTTGACTTATTTCTGTAGGGGATGAAAGACTGTTGATTGTTTTTGAACATGGGTGAAGGGGAAAAAGAAGACAATGAAAAAGATCATGATAGACTAAATTTAAGTGTTAATAGTAGGACCGAAAAGGAGAAAGATATTACCAAGATAAATGAATAAAATATGGATACTGATGACATGGGCAGGGGGGAAAAAGAAGCAAGGATTGCTGAGGTTCCAAACCTAAGTGACTGGAAGGAAAATGGGATGACTTTACTAGAACAAGGAAGAGACTCTAGGGAGTAGTTCTGAGGGCTACAGGACAAGTTTCCATCTGGGACATGGTCATTTTAAATGTTGCTAGGATATCTGGGTGAAGCTAACCAGTAAGCAGCTGTAAATGCATACCTTTAGTAGAGAAAAACTGTAAGACAGATACAAGTACAGAGACAATATTGTTTCCATGAACTGCTGAGTTTTGACACCAAGCAAGATTCCAAGGATGGAGACGTGTTCACCAAAATGTTTGCCATGTTCATGGAAAATTTTTGTGGTTGTTCACTTGCTTCAGTTATATCCAACTCTTTGTTGCCCCATTTGGGATTTTCTTGGCTTACTGGGGTGATTTGGCATTTCCTTCTCCAGCTCATTTTGGAGATGAGAGAACTGAGGCAAAAAGGGTGAAGTGATTTGTTAAGGGTCCCACTGCTAGTAAGTGTCAGAGGCCAGATTTGAACTCAGGAAGATGAGTCTTCTTGACTTCTGGCCTGGTACTCTATGAGCCTCTTAGCTACCTCTCATAGAAGACAGTCTCCATGAAATCAAAGTGAAAAGAGTCCTCATTAATAATGAGATTCTCTAAGCTCTTTTTTGTTTATTTGCAAGTAACATTGCATTGTGACCTAAAAAGAACTCTACTGCATTTCTTTAGTGAACTTTATAGCTGTACATGAGATTAGTCACCCATCAATACTGACAAAAAGCAAGTGAATATCAAACACACATTGTCCAGAAGAAAGAGGAGAAGATTGAGCTACGTTGCATTTGGGGGAATTGTTCAATGCTTTCAATGATCCAAACCGTTTCTTGCAACACACATTTCTTTAACACCCGAGTTTTTCTCAGTGTTGCTATGTGCTTGCAAATCATAAAACATCATGATTTCAGAATAATCTAAATTATAAATGATCTAAAGAGCAATGGGAAGACACATGGCAAAACTAAGAAGACTGCAGTGTGTTTCTTTCCAAAGATGACTTGCTGACAGAAATAGCATAAAGACCGTCCAGAGGCGGGGTTCAGCCTTTGATGTGTTATGAACCCATCTGACAACCTATTGAAACCTATGGACCCCTTTTAAAAATAATGTTTTTAAGAGCATGAAATAAAACATATAGGATTACCAAGGAAACCAATTATATTGAAATACTGCATGCTGAAATATTTCAATAGTGAAATATAAGAAACCAAAATAGAAAAAAAAAAGTGCAGAGGGCCTAAGTTAAGAAACTGTGCTCTGTTTCTAAGACCAGAAAGTTAGATATTTTGATCATGTTTGCAAGATCAAAAACAAGAAAAATGGACCAAAGACAGAAACTTTGGGGAAATCTTTTGAGAAAGCATTTAGAAGCAGAAGAAAGAGGAACTGTCAAAGAATAATAAAAAGGAGAAAATAGAGAGGTAAGAGAACAAAAAATGTTTAGTGTTTCAAAATCCAAGGAAGGGAAGCATATCAAGAAAAAAGCAGTTATTGAAAATATCGTACAGCAGCAGAGTGGTAAAGAATATGAGGAGAGAAAGGAAGGCATTGACAAGACCTTCTGGATTCTTATATTTAAGTAGTTGGAAGGTTGAGAGAAGACAGCAAAAGAGAGAGAAGGAGAGGCAAGGAAATAGATATGCTTATGAAAACTCTTTCATTTTTAGTCCTAGTCATAGTCACTCAGTACCCAAGGATGAGTTTAAGAAAATTGCTAGATAAAACCACTCAACAGTTTTCAAAACCATTACCGGTTAAATCATATATGCTTGTAATATATTTCATTCAAAGAAGGTATTTTGCAACTGAGTTAGCAATTGCTAAAAATTGTATTTTCAAGATCTATACTATTTTATTTTAGGTGTTGCTTTTGAAATGGATAGATGGCATGGGCTGTCATATTGCACACAGTTCAGGGTCTGATCATAGTAGTGATTAAGAAAAACTACAGGTAGGAAAATGGGCAATTCCTGCTGCTGAAAGGTGGTATCTAAGTTGGAAGGAAAGCAAAATTAAACCAAAAAGTTAGGCCATAGCCAAACCAAAGTATCTGAGGAACTCAGAGTCAGATGGTTAAGAAAATCATTTGACTAGCACAAAAGTCAAAGGAATTGAGATTAGTTGATAAGAATTTAGTGAGCAGAGAGTTGATCATTTGTCCTATTCAACCTGATTTCTCAGTTTTTCAGTCTTCTTATTTCAGTGACTTATGTTACCCAGCCACCATTGATGTGCCACCCCTGCCAGGACACATGGGCTGCCCATTTATGGAGGTGTCTGATTATTCACACATCCTCAACATCAAGGTGATGGAGATCTGTACACATGTTTTATATTACTGATGTCTGTTTTATATTTAGCCTTTTTGATGGCTCAGATACATTCAATTAAGTCATACCTCCAGCTCTACAATAGATCTTTAATATCATTGATATGGTATTCCCACCAGCGGTGTAGATCACAGCCATTCATGGCAGACGAGCCCTCTCACATACTTCATGTTTTTACCAAACTAGCTTTCTCACTATTCTCTCAACATGGCATTCCACCTCCCATTTACCACATTCTCACCCACATAAGACTATCCTTATTCCTGCAAGTTACTAGTCTCTGTTCTCAGCCAAATTATTTTATATTTATTTTATTTTTACTTCATAATATCATAGATTTTAAACTATAAGTAACTTCAGAAGCCATCTAGTTGAGCCACCTCATTTTTGCAGGTGAGGAAGCCAGGTTCATGGAAGTCAAGTGGCTTCTGCAAGGTCTCACACAGAGTAAGCACCAGGGGCAGGATCTGAATCCAATGGTCAGTACCAGCCAGTTCCCCTGAACCACACCCCCTGCCTCCTAGTTAATTATCTGTACACATGTTGTTTTCCTTTAATCAAATGTAAACTCCCTATGGAAAATACTGGTTTGGTTTTGTCTTTTTATCTCAAGTGCCAAGCACAGTGCCCTGAACATAGTAGGTGTATAATTAATACTTGTTAAATGAATGAATGAATGAATGAATGAATGAATGAATGTAGTCCCTCTCTCATTTGTCCTACCATATATATCACCACAAGAGGTCTACAAATATGCTGAGGACCTTCCTCAAGTTCTCTTGACTTTGTATATTTACTAACAGTGGAGCAGGGAGAACACCTGTCATGTCCCTCACTATCTCTATTCATTTTCCTGGTGGCATTCTTCATATGACTTCGTATACTCCATCATTCATTAGACTTATATCCACCATGCACTTTTCCATCACATTTTAGATGATCTTCAACTTAAGTCCTTCAGAGACAATGTATCCTGTGATTTTGGAATCATCCAATATGACTATAAAAATCTTGGTTGTTTAAAAGATGTACCTTTGTTTCAAAGAGAAGCTCGGGATAATTTTGGATAGTCTTCATTTTGTGAGTTTCCTGACCAGGTGGCCAGCCTATTGGTGGTAAGCTCCTCCATGCTTAAGTAGACTAGTCCTTGGAAAGCAGATAATCTGTTGCCAGTGCCATATTTCAAGCCTTTCCAAGATGACAGAACCTGACAGAATTTGTGTCTACTAGCACAACTTGGACAAGGATTACCTACACACCTTAATGAAACAGAAGAGTAAGACTTCATGAAAGTCATAAAGCTAGAATTAGTACTATGATCTTTGAATTTTTTTTTCAATAGTCATGCTAGACATGCAAGACCAGAGGAGAAAGATAAAACTAATGCCCAAAAGAAAAAGAATCTTGGTTTTTTAAAGATTATTTAGGAAACCAATAACTTTTAACTAAGAAGCTTCATTAGTTCTAACATGCGCATGAACATGCAAATACTCTTTCATCTAAGACTTACATCCTCATTAAGTCTGGAGTAACTTCTTAGTCAACAAACATGTATGAGAAGATAGGGGATGGATGAGCAGAAATAACCACCAAGCCCTGATGGCATCACAAAGAAGGTCAGAAATTGCATGTTTGATGGACTAATTTTTGTATTTATCTGATGCTTTATAGAAAGTCTGAAGTAGCACAGACCCTCCCATTGGTAAAAGTTTTTTATGTTTCCTTCTTGTTGTTACTGTGCCTAGCACACCAAACTTTGGCTAAGCTCCAGATCTCCTTTTGCTTATTAGTCCATTCCTGAGATGTCTTGAAGTTCGATTTGACTTCATTGGATGTGATGTTGGCCTCTTTGTTATTCCATGTACCTAACACTTCATCTCCAGACTCCAGGCATTTTTACTGACTGTACCCATTGTCTGGAACTCTCTCCCTTCTCATCTCTGCCTTCTGACTTCTCTGTCTTCCTTCACGTCCCAACTAAAGTCCCACCGTCTGCAAGAAGACTATCACAGTCCTCCTTAAGTTTGGTTCCCTCCCTTGCAGACTAACTCCAGTTTATCTTACATATAGATCTTGTTTGTACATAGTTATTTGCATGTTGACTCCCCACATTAGACTGAGTCCCTTGAGAGCAAGGTCTGGTTTTTGCCTTTCTTTATATACTGCACGTTGCCTGGCTCATAGTAATTATATAATAAATGTTGGTTGACTTCACTTTCAGCCCTTGTATATGCTTCTTGACAACTTGATGTTTTTCAGAGAATGATTTAAACACATACTTTCAAATAGCAAGTGTATATGCATTCATACAGACTAATGAAGATAGTACATTTTTTCTGCATACTTAATCAAAATGCAATCAAATATTTAACTCTCTCTCACAGTTACTTATTAACCCATTAATATAAAATCTATTTTAATTGACTGTTTTAATTACTATCAGCCTATGATCATAATTATCAAGTCAATTACCAGCTTGTATTATCCCCCATATGGCGATAGATTGAATTTACAAGATGAAGGAAATAATTAAGTCAAGAACTCTTCCAAATTTTCAACCACAAGAATTCCCTTTAAACTTAAGCTAATCTGTAAATCATCCTCATTCCTTTAAAATGTTGGGTTAAAAATAATCTGACCATCAGCAGCATAAATTTTAGAAGTCATTTGGAAATCATTGTCCAGAAGAAGGATAAGGAGAACAAATTTAGTTTTATTTATAAGCAATCTGGGTGAAGAGAGTATACCATCAATTTGTTCCTGGAATTTAATATTCAGAGGGGATAATAGGCATGTATCACCCCTGGGCTCCCCTAACCTACTTTCAGGGAAATGTTCAAGGAGTTTTTCTGATTCCTGGTCTGTTGTTGAGTTGTTTCACTTATATCCTACTCTTTGTGACCACATTTAGGGTTTTCTTGGCAAAGATACTGGAGTGGTTTGCCATTTCCTTCTCCAACTCATTTTATAGATGACGAAATTAAGGCAAACAGGGTAAAGTGACTTGCCCAGGGTCACATAGCTAGTAAGTGTCTGAGACCACATTTGAATTCAGGAAAATGAGGCTTCCTACTTTAGACCTGGAGCTCTCTCCGTAGCACCAGGGACCTGCCTTGGTCTATAACCTTTGTCAATTGTCCCATCCTGACGTTTAACTTCAGATTCAGGATAGTAAAACACTTACTTAGCAGTTTCTCTAATTCAGTCTATCTCCTTTCTCCTGATGGCCATAGATGTTGTGCTAATAAAGTGAATCTTCCGGTCTTCTTTCAGTTTACTTCTCCTATCACTCACTTATGAAGGCCAACTGACCCAGTGCAAGCTCTTCCTGATTACACTCATTGCCATGAAACTTGCAAGCATCACAGGACAGGATTCCTACTTTAACATTCATTTCTCTGCTTATAGAACAACTACTGACCTTTGACTCTGGGGACTTTCTCCTTTTGTTCCTTTTTTTATTCCTTTTGTTCAAATAGAGCATATCTTTCAAAGCAGAAATAAGATTTCCAAAACTTTTAGTAGCAGAATCTATTTTCTTGGAAAGCCATTTGAAACTAGGTGTTTTCCTTGTTTGCAGCGTAATTTTGCCAGAATCATTTCCATGACTAAAATCCATTCTTATACATTTATGTAGGTGTTCAGTTTTTCCCTTAATTCATACCCTAACTTTAAAGCAGATCTTTAGAAAATAGTACTCCAGACATTACTCTATAATTTTGTTCTTCTGTCTCCCACCCATTTAATAACGGGAAATGTTCTTTTTTTAATCACCTTTTTTTTCCTTATATAATGTAGCCATCACAAAGGCAAAAGTTTCAGGGGAAAAATGTTGATGTTATTAACATCGTACATAACTTTTGAGAGGCAAAAATAGTTGTGAAGATGCTTTATATGCCTATCACAGAGTGGCCTATTTAAGTAGGGCAACTTATATCACTATTTTATTGCCTATACAATTCCTTCAGCTCAATAAAATTTAGTGAATTGGGGTTCATCATACTTCCTGTGATGTTAGGTCTCCCTGTAGACCATACTAACATGACAAAACTGAGCTCTGAAGATGCCGTATTATAGCGTTTTCCTTTTCTCATTTGACTTTTTCTCATCAGCCAAAGAGAAGGAAGGAAATCCATGAAAATGTTAGCAAACCATTAGACATAACTAAAGGGATTAATGCAGTGGAGGCAGGAGACTTGGAGGAAATAGAATGCCTGCTTCCATACAGGAAGACCTGGGTTCAAGTTCCCATCTATGACTTTGTGATCCTGGGCAAGTCAGTTAACCTAAGGCCCTCAGGCAGTTGTCTAAAGACTCTTATTAGATGGAAAATGCTGATCAGCTTGGGTGGAGGAAGGTCTTCACTTAGAGTTCCTTTGTTTATATTGATGAAATCACAGGCCCAGTTTTTTTTTTTAATAAAAGTATATAGTAACCTTCAGACATTCCTGATATTTAATATTTTTATTTGTTAGTAGTTCAAGCAAATTATATGATCTGAACTGTACAGGGAACCAAATAGGTTAATATTTTTCAGTGTGAACTGCTAACTTGGATTAAGTGACATCTTCTCCTTCCCACATGTGTGTATTTGTATTGGTGTGGGTGTTAGTGTGTATGTATGTGGGTGTTATTACAACCACCTAATTGTCTTTATGAACTTACCCTTTGCTCTTTTTCTTTTTTTTTTTTTTGGTTACCCTTTGCTCTTGAAAAAGTAACGGATATGGTTCACCCCAGAACATTCCCCAGTCTCTTCACAGTCTAGGTATTGGCATACCTTGACCTTTCCCTTCTCTCCTCAGATTTCTTTCCCATCTCATATTGTAGGAATAACTCTTCTGGGACAGAGCAAATGACCCATGTAGTCAATATTAAATCTCATCACTGCTCCACCGCCACCCCCCACCCCCACATATACATGCAGTAAGCATATAAAATGGTTTGAAAGTTGATTCTCTGAAAGCTGAAGATTTAAAATACAAAATTATAAGAAACTTCTTCACTTCTCTGGAAATAGATACATTTCTCATTAGACCATGTAAACTAACTTATTGCTATCTTGGTAAAGCTGATCCCATGAGTCCTACAATAGCCAAACCAGAGAGAATAGGGAAGAGCACCGTACTAGACCTTAGGTAAGAAACAAAGCTCAAATAAGACACGGTCCCTGCCTCCATGGAGCTGGTGGTCCAGTAAATCAATATAACATATAGCTAAATAACTAATGCAAAATTAGACATGACTTAAATGCTTGAGAGTAGCACAAAGTGCTATGCGTAGTTTAAGAGGGAAATGGTCATCACATAATAATAACAGTAATGGTAGCTAGAATTTATATAAGTAGCTTTAAGGTTTGAAAAGTACTTTATAAATATTACCTCATTTGAGCCTCACAACAAACCTGTTAGGTGTTATCATTTCCATTTTTACAAATGGGGAAACTGAGGTAGACAGCAGTGAAGTGGCTTGCTCAGGGTCATCCAGCCAGTAAGGGTGTGGATTTGAACTCAGGACTTTCTGACACCAGATCTAGTGTTCAATACACTGTGTCACCCATGTTAGACCTCCTTTGTGATTCCTCACAAAAAGATATTCCATCTTCTAAATCTGAGCATTTTCACTAATTGTTCCCCATGATTAAAATTCTCTCCCTTCTGGCAAGTTGTAGGTATATGATATATACTTGTCTTGACAAAGGATGACATAACGTTTTTTGGAACAAGGTGGAATTTGATTGAATTTAAGAAGGGATGGGAATTCAGTGTGTGAAGAACATAAAGGAACCTCTTTAGAGGTTCTCCAGTCCAACCCGTCATGTTACAGATAAGGAAATTAAAGCATGGGATAAGTGACTTTCCCAAGGTTATACAGATTAGTAACTCATAGAGATAGGATTTGAACCCATTTCCTCTAAAATCTCAGCTTTCTTTCCACCATGCTGAGTCCCAAAGCAAAGCATGTGATAGAGATGTGGAAACCTAGAAAAGTTTAGGGTTAAAATTATCAATCTAAATTGTGATTATATCAGCATGACTAATTCTTATCTTTGTCAGTAAATTCTGCAGATTTACATAGTAAGAGATTTCCAAAAGATGTCAGATTTACGTTATGCTATCACCATGGAACATCATGAAAATGGGGGAACATGTATAAACTTGGGTTCTGGTCTTGAATTTTATGTTGTTGTTTGGTTGCTTCAGTTGTGTCAAATCCTTTGTGACCCCATTTGGGGTTTTCTTGGCAAAGATACTGGAGTTTGCACTTCCTTCTCCAACTTATTTTACAAATGAGGAAACTGAGGCAAACCTCAGGTTAAGTGACTTAGCCAGGGTAACAGAGCCACCACATTTGAACTCAGGAACATGAGTCTTCCTGACTTCAGGTCCAGCACACTATCCATTGGACCACCTCGCTGTCCTGGTCTTGGCTTTACTATTTGACTTACTCCACTGAGGAACAATGGAGAAAATTATACTGGCTACGTATCTCAATGAAAGGAGATAATATATCTGAAAGCATTTTTTATTATGGGGATTTTTTCATTTTTTATAAGAATGAAAAATAAACATTTCATCATTTAGGTGAAGAGAAAAAATAGAAGGGAGGGAGAAGAGAAGACAAGTTTTGTTACAGAATGCCTCATGAATAAATGAATGGATTTTTATATGGTCTTCAAAGAATGAAGTCACTCTTTTGACTTTTTATATTTTTTTATGAAAGCATTTTTGATCCTTTAAACTTACGCACATACACACACACACACACACATATTATCTTTAGTGATTTGTCAAAAACAATGGGAAAAAACCTGAATTCAAACTCAAAAGTTGTATGGCTATATTTGAATTAAGCAGGGTAGCATAGATACATCTTTTTAGATGTAATATTTTATATTCATGAGAAAAGAACAAGGAAATGCTTCTTCTGTTCTCATAGAGGAAGATCTTTTCTTTCTCCCCTCCCCACCTTTTTTCTATTCCCAGACCCCTCATTTCTCAATTTCCTTGGCCTGAAGGCACAAGAGAGCCCTGGGCTGAAGATACCAAACTTCATTATCTCTTTAATTTTGTTACAACTTCCAAATGTAAGAAAAAGGGCCAGTCCAACGTGCCCCACCTTCCAGATCTCTGGCAGCGCTCTGAAGTAGAACACCGCTTCTCTCTTAGAGTAGACAAAAATATTTCATGTTAATATCACTAGAAGAAGGATTGATTTTTTTTCCCTGCTCTCTTCTTTGCCTCTTTGTCTCAATCAAACTTGTGAGTGTATGATTATAATCATCAATGGACTGTGATATTTCTGCTAGAGATCTTACAACAATGTGGAGCCAATGCGTCTCCAGGGCCTAATAGGTTTGATGATGTTAAGGCTACTGCAAAGGAAAGGAAGTAACTACGGTAATGCCCCCAATTTCATGACAGATTGGGCCGTTTGTCTTATTGGTAGTATACTCTGTCATAATCGACTTAAAGAAGGACAGTCAAGTTTTTCCAAGATTTAGAGTATGTTTTATATTGGGTCAATGTGTTTCATGGACAAAGGAAGTTTTTTTAGGATTATTAATATTGTTATCATCATTATTATTTCAGAGGGCTAAGAATGAGTGATAGACTTGCAATTTACTACTTGGATGGTTTTATATTCAATACCATAACTAAATAAAAAGATTGGACATAATGGTACTAATGAAATGTGAATAAGCTACTCACTTTTTAAAGGTGTTTTAATTCTTGAGGGATATTATGGCAGCAGTTATAGTCATGGAACAATCAATTTATTTAATCCGACGAGCATTTATTCAGTACCTCTGATATGCCAGGCATGTGGTAGATATCCATCTAAGACAAAAATGAAAAAGAGTCCTTTCTCTTAAGGAGTTTACATAGATTTCTTACTTTTTCTCATGGTAGCTCTATCCTGAAAGAATTAAAGAGCTTTCCCAAAAAGAGTAAAGACTCCTTTCTCACTGATATATTTTCTCACATTGTCCAGAAAAGAAGGAGCTTAATCAATTTTCCCAAAAATCTCAAATCTTAGATTAAAATAGGTCTACCATTACTTGGCATCTTAAAAAAAAATGCTCTTCCAAACTTCTCTATTTCGTCAATGGCATCATTGTTCCATTCTCTCAAGTTCATAATCAACACTATCAGTGATTCCTCATTCTTCCTTAACCGTACATATTCAGTCAGTTGCCACACCTTGTCATTTTTACTTTCACAATGTTTCTTTCCTCTGACCCTTTCTCTCCACTCATACAGATACCATCTTAATTCAGGATCTTATCACCTCTCACAACTCTCAACAGCCTGCTAATTGATATCCCTTACTCCAGTTTCCTGACATTCCAATCCATCCTACATACTTAAAGCACATATCGAACATATAACCTCCTTACTCAGTTACTTATTAGTTCTGGTAAGTTGCAGTAGTTAGTTTACTAGATGTATGACCCTAGTCAACTCACTTAGCCTCGGTCTTCTTTAGTTTCCTCTTCTGTAAAATGGAGATGAAAACAGTATCTAACTCCTAGGATTGTAGTGAGATTCAAATGAAAAAAATATTTTTAAAATGCTTTGTAAACTTTTAATATCATTATTATTAAATATGAAATTCCTCTGTTTAGCTTTTAAAGCCTCTGTACAATCTTTCCCCACTATCCTTCTGGCATCATTGGGCATTACTCCCCCTCTTCTCCTCTGCAAACCAGACAAATTGGCTTTCTCTCTATTCTTCACTCACAACACTCCATCTCCCCCATTACATTATAAACTCATTCCAAGTAGGTATTGTTTCACTCTTTGAACTTGTATCCACACTACCTGGCACATAATAAATAATTGTTGATTGATTGATTGCTTCAGATAGACATGTGGCTATCTAAACATAGCAATAGAAACAAAAGAATTATATAATGAGCAAATAAAAGTTTTAATTGCATTTGAAAGTAGGTTCCATAGGATCTCTAACAGAGAATGTAAGAAGTCATCCAAAAGAGATGACTAGTAGTCTACAAGGTTGGATTTGGAATTCATAACACTTTTACCTAATTTAGATAATATTGTCTATATATGAAATGCTTGTCCATAGAGTACCTCAACAGGAATGCCCTATAAGTCTGGAGAAAATTATTGGAACCAGGCCGCAGACCTATGCTTTAGGACAATTCCTTTAGCAACTCTGTGGACAGTAGAGTGGGGAGGAGAAAGACCTGAGCCGAGGAGATGAATTAGGATATTGTTGGAATAGTCCAGGTAAGAGGTGATGAGAACTTGAACTAAGGTAATGTGAGTTGAGTGAAGAAGATAGATATTGTGTTATTATTAATAATAGCTGTAATGCTGTTCTATCTTTCTTTAGCTATTAGAAGTTACTACTTGGAAACCAAATGACAATTTTAAATGGTTTTGCATACATTATGATACTGTACCACCAGTTTAAAATAGACTTTTGTCAAACTTTCTTTGTTGTCATTATTCATTCTCTGCAGATGAGAAGAGATATGAGCCTTATATATTCTTTTCTGGCTGTAACTCTGATCTGTCATTTTTCTCTTCCTAACATCTTCGGAACAGCAACCAAGTCTGAAAAAGTGGAAATGGGACTCAATTTAAAATAACATTCCCATTCTCTCCATCTAGCAAAATCCCTTTCCTGTTATCAGTTTTGAAGGTCTCTTTTGTAAAATTGCTCAGGAAATAAGATGAGAAAGTCATAAAACTCCTGATGTACCAGAGCCTCACACTCTTGTGAGGAAGCCTGTGAAAGCATCCTGCATGAAAGAAATGTGTGGGATGTAGAGTGGAGCAAGCATCTGGCCCAAATGAGTAGTTAACATGGATGAATGAAATGTATGTATAATCAAATAGTGCTTTACCATTCAGCAATGAGAAAGAAAAGAACTTTACTCTCCCCAGCTGGAATCCTTTCACTCAACTCTAGTACAGTAATAGTATCTGTAAAACTAACCTCAGTTGTGGTTCCTTCTAGAACACTTAAATTATTGCTCTTGGCATGGTACAGTAGCCCTGGTATTCAGGGTAACTGAAATTTGTTTGACTGAATATTCCAACCTAAATTTACTATAAAAGTCAGTCTTATTGGACAGAGTCACTGAGAGGCTAACTGATTACTCAGGATAACTCATCCAGTATATATTGTAGGCTGGATTTGAATTCAGATTTTCCTGGTTCCATGTCTAGCGCTTCTACCATAGCACAGTACCTCTAAAGCGCACCATGTTTAAAATTTATTTCTTTTAACTAACAAAAATATATTTTCTTTTTCTCTAACTTCCCCCTCTACTGCCCCTTCCCATGGAAAATAAGAAGAAAAAAACCCTTTTAACAGATACCAATAGTCAAGCAATGTAAATTCATGTATTGACTGTTTTCAAATATATATCTTATTCTTCTCCTTGAGTCCATCTCCTTTCTGTCAAGAGGTACATGACATGGTTGCTCAACAGTTCCCTACAATCAAGGTTGGTCACTGCATTGATCAGAATTCTTGAGTCTTTCAATGTTGTTTCTCTTCACAGTGACGTTATTGTAGAAATTGTTCTCCTGACTTTATATACTTTACTCTGAATTGTTTAATACACGTCTTCCCAAATTTCTTTTAATCTGTACATCTTATTATTTCTTATGGCAGAATATTTGTCCTTTCTTATGGCACAACAGTATTCTATTATATTCATATACCATAATCTGTTCAGCCATTCCTCATTGATGGGCACCCCTTTTATTTCTAGTTCTTTGCTATTAAAAAAGAGTTGCTATAAATATTTCTGAACATAGGGGTCCTTTTCTTCTTTCATTGATCTCTTTGAGGTATAGGCCAAGCAATAGCATTGCTGGGTCAAAAGTGTTCAGAAGACCTCATAATCTTCCATTGTTCAACCTGTATCATATGTGTATCAAATTAAAACATGAAATATATTGGTGGGTTTGTTTGTTTTTTACAACGGAATCAACAAATCTGTTTGGATAAAGGATTGGCCAAAATCTGAATAAATGCATTTGTTTTTCATTGAAAGTATTATCAAATAGTGCAGTTTTGAAATATAGATATTCATTTGTCTTTGTGGCTAGTTAATTTAGTTGAACAGAACATGTTCAACTTGTCAAGAAGACCAGCCATTGATGAAAAGGGGTACTGAGCAAGAGTATAAATATATCAATGAATGAATGAATGAATGGAAAAATCATTTATTAAGCACTTACTATATGCCAAGCATTGTGCTAGGACTAAGAAAAGAAAAAGCAAAATAGTCATTGTTCTCAGGGAGTTCATATTCTAATTGGAGTAGACAACACATAAAAGAAAATTCAGCTGCAAGGAAGATAAAAAATGTCCTGAAAGTCCAAAGGTTCCCATAATAGACTGGTTAGCAAGACCCAGGGATCCCTACGTAATATCAGTAGTTCAGATGATAAGTGCCAGTGATCTGCAAAGCCTAGAGTCTAGGCATACTGGAAAGCCTGGAGGACTTTAGGAGGTAGTAACAGGGCAACTGGTAACCTTCTCATGAGAAGGAAGAGAGTTGGTGACTCCTATTTCATCCAAGCTATGTGAGCGGTCAAGCTGGCCATATTAAATCTGGGAGATTCCAGCTGGAGGAAAGGGTAAAGGAAAAAAGGCAAGATGAGATGGCACCTTCTATAGTCAAGAGCCACCCTGGATGGCAGCTAGGGGTGAAAATTGGGAAGGGGAGATTAGGACAGAACTACTGAAGGGAAGGAAACAACTCTAAAATCATACCATTCTCTTGTTGTTAGCAGTCTCTTTATATACTGAAGTCAGCATATTTATTCATTAAACCAATAAAAATTTTATTGAATACTATATACAAAATGTTATATTATTCACGATTTGGGATGATATATTAATAGCTCATTATACATATGATGTCATTAATGTGGACATGCCCTCCACCAGTACAGACTTTAAATTATCCTTGCCTCCCTACCATATAAACTTTCTTCCTGTTACTACTGCCATCAACTCCCACTCCCAAGAAAGACTAATGACAGCTCAGTCTCACCACTGTCCCATGGCTTGGAGGTGAAATTTAGCAGTGCTGCCTGTTTCTAAATTGAATGGGATGGGGGCAGCTAGGTGGTGTAGTGAATAGAGCAGCAGCCCCGGAGTCAGGAGGACTTGAGTTTAAATGCAGCCTCAGACACTTGGCACACTTACTAGCCGTGTGGGCTAGTAGACTTGGGCAAGTCACTTAACCCCAAATGCCCTGTTCTCCACCCTCCAAAAAGCAATAAATAAATGAATGGATGAATGGATGGATGGATAGATAGATAGATAGATAGATCAATTAATTAATTGAATGGGATGTGTGTACCGTTCACTGAGATTTTTTTTTATAAGACTGATGTATGGAGAGATAAGATTCTGCTCATGTAAACCAAACAGACCTCAGATATAATTCTCAACTAGCTGAAAAAAAGTTTATGGCTGAGAACAGCAGACTGAAGAACATCACCAAGGTTCTTCTGATTTTTGTTCACTAAAAGATGAAAGTCTATCCCTTTCAGGTCATTGACAATAATGTAAAGAACAATATTAAAAAAAAAAAACTATTGACTGTAGTTGACATCTTACCAGTGTATTAGTGCACCTTACATCATTGAAAAAAGGACTCTAATAACTCAACAATTAATGAAAAGAAATATCTTGAAAGTACCTCAGGAGAGTGCAAGTATGGCAAATGACAAATTCACAGTTAAGAAACCATATTTAATACGAATAACAACATTAGCATAATCTGGCAATTCCACATTGCTTTTATTTTTGCCAGTGCTTGGTGATCATTTTTATTATTGTGTTTTATTAGCTACATATTACATGTTGGTGGGGGAAGAAGTATGTGTTGAAGCTTAAAAGAAGACACACACAAAAGAAATTGAGACAAAAATGATTGCTGAAACATACACACTTTCTAGAATAATTTACAAGTAACTAACAAGGATTAAGCTCCCATTTGTGTGTTGTTGAAGGATAAACAGAAAAGCAAAATAATCCAGTGTTACTAGTGCTAGGTTAAAGGAAATCAGACATACCCAAAGATAAGATTTTTTCACTTTGTAAAATTTTCTGTACCCTTGTTTGTCTTGATCTGCCATTGGTCTTGTTATTTAACCCACCCATTATTTCTTCTGAAACAATTGCATTACAGTAAGAGTAGATAAATATAACCCAAGAGCACTGTATATCACTGGAATGCTTGTTGCATTAACAAAAAGAAGTATCAAATCAAGTCAGTTTCTAGATTGCTGTTCTCTTGGGCACCAGTTCATGGTTCAGAATTGTCAAAGAGTCTGTCACTCCCAAGCTTCTATGACATGCAGGACTAATTGTCTGCAGCCTCAGGCGCTGTATTTCGCACTATTACAGACATCAAGATAAACATATACCAAACTATCTGATTGCTCTAATTTTTCTGTATTAATAGAACAGTAATATGTTCTCAGTTCCTTTGTTTTATATTACCAATTCATGCTCACCTGCTGGGGTTTAATCATGCACTCATGCTACCCCCAGATGATTTAAATTATATCAAAAACCATCAATAGAACTGTCTTGAGATGAGACAGTTTATATGCATTTATATTTTGGGAGGCAGGGTTCCTCTCAAAAGGGCTATAAAGTACCTTGACTCCTTTTTTTAAAACCTTCAAAACTCCAAAAACACATGACCTTCTCTGACAGCCCCAGCCTTTAATGATCCCAATTTTTTTGGTATATATCCTGTCTCCCTAGTGGTATTATATCTAATCCCCTTCCAAGTAGGGCCATATTTTATGCTTCTTTACATCCACAGCACCTACTGCTCTGAGCATAGTAGGTTGTTGAAGATGACAGCAGTGATAAAAAGCTCACTTGTCCCTTTAGGTCTCAATGTATTCACTGCTATCTAATTACACGACTTTATTTACTTTTTATATATAAAGCTTTTGAGTTACTCAGAGTGAAATAGAAAGGTATTTGGTGGATACGAATAGCCTACGATAAACTGCCAACCAAGAACTGGATGGGAAAAAGCAAGGTAAAAAGATGTCAGAGAAATGTATGGCTAGTCAGTCATATAGCAAGAGCTAGAGCTAGCCAATAGATGCTTCCCCCACCAAGTGCCCCATTGCATCCATTCCATACAATGCAATCTAAAGGGAAGCCCCGAATGCATTGAGTGGATCCCTTGTGGAATGTATATGGGAGGATATGAAAAATAGTCAACTACGTTGAGAAGGCATGGTTGGATTAAAATATACAACACTGAAAGGAATACCCACAAGAATGAGGTCACAGATTCATCTAAATGTTGGATGACACTTTAGGTTCTACAACTATATGTATGGCAGCAAAATGGAGCCGTGAGAGGTATTATGCTAAAACATTTATCCTAGAATAAGATTACTACTGCACTAAAGTTTTCATTCAAAGTCTAACATTGCTACGAGATTGACAGAATAATCTGGTTAGTTATCTGATAGAAAATTGAGTGATAACCAAATGATTGGGAATTCATCAATTTTAAATTCCCTTTTAAACAAAAGAGCCTGGCAAATTTATGGATCATGTATAAGAGTAATTTTCAGATCGGCTTAGCAACAGGGCTCATTTTAAAGCACCATTTTCTCCTTATTACAAAAGATTGTAAAGTCTTCCAAATTTAGCTTTAGACACAAAGAATTTATTCATAGTTATTTCACATGGAAAAGAACTTTTCACCTACTTTTGGAACATTACCTCTTGTTCTACAATTCTGTAATGCACTTAATGTGCATATGTATTGTAGTTCACCTTCTGCAAATTACTGTGTATCATAGTTCATAGGATAAGAAATTTATAGCTCAACATAAAAATAACTCGGTGGTCTCATCAGCTCCCATGGTTTCAGTTATCATTTCTATGCATCTTTATGAATATGACACCCATACATATATATGTATATATATATGTATATATATATATATATATATCCAATTCTAGTTTATCTTCTGAGTTCTAATCCTGTATCAACAACTGCCTCAAATATTTTGAACTGAAGATCTTGGTCAAATCCAACTCAAACAGAGCACATTATCTTTTCCCCAAACCTTACCCCTGTTCTGAACATCACCATTCCTCTTGTCACTCAGGTTTTCAGCTTTATGATTATCATTAATTCCTTAATCTGCTTCACCACACATACCTGCATCAGTTACCAATTCTTGTTATTTCTCCCTCTACATCCCCTTTTCTCCACTCACACAGTCACCACCCTGTTTCATGCCCTATCCCATCTTACCTGGACTATTGCAATAACCCAATGACTTCAAGGTTCTTCCTACTCCAATCCATACTCCACTGAGACACCAAAGTGATTCTCCTCAAGTACAGTTATGACCATATCAAGACCCTACTCACCAAAGTCCAGGAGCATCTATTACCTCTAGGATCAAATATAAATTAATCTCTTTGGCTTTTACAGCCCTTTACAATCCAGTCTCATTCTACCTTTCTAGCCTTGTCACGCATTTTAGAGTCTAACCAAAATAGCTGTCTGCTGGTCTTCACACACAACATTCCATCTCTCCCCTCCTCAGGTTTTTATGACTGTGCCCAATTCCTAGAATGCTTTTCTTCCTCACCATTTCTTGGAATTCCTAATTTCCTTCAAAATTCAGCTCAAGCACCACCCAAACTTAAATGCAAAGCTTCTATGGATCCCTGCATATGCTAATGCCTCACCCATCAAACCCTCCCCTATCCAGGTCACCTTGTATCTGCTTTAGTATATTTTGTGAATATCTACACATGTTTAAGCTTTGTCTTACCAGCACCTAGCACATTGCAGGTCATGTATTAGGCGCTTAATAAGTGTTTGGTAATTGACTGCTTAAAGATCATCTAACCCAACCCCACCAGTGATTAAGTTGAGATCCACAGAGATTGAATGACTATGTCACATATTAATAAATTACATCTATATAGTGCTTTTTTCACTTTGGAAATCAATCAATCATTAACCATTTATTGAGCATGTAAAGCACTTTAAATTCATTACCATCTTTGTTATTCATAAAAACCTTGTAATGTAGATACTACAGATATTTTTTGCCTTTATTTTACAAATTAGAGTGCTTAATCTCAGAGTTAAAAATGATTTGACCATACTCACAAAACCTGTTAAGTTTTGGAAATGGGACTTAAATTCAAGGGTTTTTTTTCTGACTGCAAATCCAACATTCCATCCGTTGTTGCTGTACAGCTTCCTCTGTCATTATCTTCTAGCTCCATGAAGTCAGAAATCATGTCTTACCTAAACTTGATACCTCCCCTTTTACTTACTACATCTCCTGAAGGGAGATTTCTCCTATACACACAGACATGGGGAAGAAGCAGTGCAAAGACTTGACAGAATGTTGTTTTCTGGACGTAGCAAATAGGCCAATTTGACTAGAGCACAAAGTACATAGAGGAGAATATATGAAAAAGGTCTGGAAAAATAAGGCTGGAGCCAGATTGTAAAGAATTTTTTTTAATGCAAGATTGAGTTTATATTTTATCCAGAATTCATAGAAATCCATGAAGATTTTTTTCATAAGAACATAACATAAGAAGAGCTATGTTTTTAGAATATTAACTTGGCAGCTTTGGAAAGCCTGGATCAAAGATGGGAGAGATTAAAAGCAGGGAGACCAATTAGAAGGCTATTACTGTAGTATAGGTGATAGGAGATAAAAACCTGAACTAGAGAGGTGAGTGGAGGAAAAGAGACCAATGCAAGAGATGTGGTGGAGAAAGAATGATTAAGATTTGACATCTGATTGGACAGTGTCTGAGTGAGGGGAAAGGAAGAATCAAATGTCATTCCCAAGTATCGAAATTATGTAACTAGAAGAATGGTGTTGACTTCAATTGATAAACGAAAGTTTGGAAAAGGTGTATGTTCAGAGAATAATATAATGATTTCCATTCTGGACGTGTTGAATTTGAGATGCCATAGGACTTAAAGGTAAAAATATCTAACTGGCATTGAGGGACTTAAGAATTCAAGAAAAAGGGGCGGCAAGGTGGCACAGTGAATAGAGCACCAGCCCTGGAGTCAGGAGGACCTGAGTTCAAATGTGACTTCAAACACTTAACACACACACACACACACACACACACACACACACACACACACAAACCTAGCTGTGTGACCTTGGGCAAGTCACTTAACCCCAATTGCTCTCCCAAAAGATAGGCAAAAAAAAAAAAGAATTCAAGAAAAAGAAGAGGGTATAGGTGTCTCTACTATAATACCTAATAATACACTATAATAACTAAAATTTCAAGAATATTTTATTGAAGCAGATCTTCTTGTATTATACAACAGTTACATTTTCAATAAGAAACCGAAGAAAATTAAATGATTAAAAAATTAATGATTTTTGCCATGAATCACTGACTAGAAATTTAAGAAGATAATAACATATCACCACATTGAGATATATCTCCAGTATTATTTTAATGTACTCATTCCTCTTTGTATTTGTATTATGAATTCAGTTCCCATAACAATGAGAAATGAATAACTCTGGCTACAGTGAGGCCTGATATAGGCATTTTCCACACCCAGAGGCCAGGGCACTTTGGTCTTGAGTTGACATGTTTCTAGAATTCACCTAAAGGAGGATAGCCATCTGTGAAATAGACAGACTTCATGGGTGTTAAAGTGACATTAGCTGACCTTTTTGTTTGTGTGTTTGTTTTTCATTTCAACCAGATTTCTGGCTGTTCCATTTGGTTTCCAGCCTCTTTTAAAACCCATGATCACATCATCAGAGCACACTTATCTTTGTAACACTTAAAATTCAGAGTTTCCAATGTTTTATTTTAATTTTCTTTTCTGGAAGTAGAACATGAATTAAAATAACTGTATGACTTTTCCTAATATAATATAAATATATTTGCCCAGTAATAAATAACTCTTCAGGAGAGGTGCTTGAGATGGATATTCTTCAAAACTCCAAAATTATTGTGAAATTACATATTTATTCAGGATTTTTAGAGCCCATTTGATTTATCTCAGCTTGGCATATTAAAATAGACAGGGAGGATACAAACAGTCCAATAGTTAAAATTTTGTCTGCATATGAATCTCCTCTGGCTCCCTTCTCTGCCAGGAAAATTTTTCCTGTTGTCAGTCAACTGATCCTAATATCTTCTTGGAACAGAGCAAACATTTTAAAGTGCAGAGCAAGAGTCCTCCCCCAGCCCCAGGGAGAAAACATTTTTTTCCCCCTTGAGCAGTTGATGTCTTTAAGAGAAATGAGTTTAGTTGGTTCAGCCAGATACTGGTGGACACAGTTATAGCCATATAAAGAAAAATCTTCAGGAATACCAGAGCCATTGATTTTTTTTAAGTTTTGTTTTATTTTATAAATATTATTTAAGGAGATATCATCTGAGTCATAAATTGTTTCTGGGGTAAACCCCCCTCATGTCATAGCACAATAAAAATGTGCAGAGATGTCTGACTTGATTTTGTTATTCCTTTTGAATTTTATCTCTGTGCCCTAAAAAGATCCCCTGTTCGTTAGTATAAATTTTGAAGCATATTGATTCACCAGTTCAGACTAGGATCTTAAGTTCTCTAACCAACAACTATTTTGCCACCAGTTTAGTTAGTTCTTGTGCCTTTAAATGCTTTGATTAGCATGCATCCTCTTAGACCTAAAGAAAGGAAACGAGAAGAAAGAAGGCATTCATCAACAAACACATAAGGTTGTAGATTCCCCCTCCTTCTGCCACAGTTGCAGGTGGTGTCTCTGTCCTTGGAAGTTCCTTCACGATCTGTACGACCTAAGATTACCTCTCACTTACACTGTAGGTATCGTGTGTGTATGTGTGTATGTGTATAGTTGTTCACCACATTAGAATGTAAGTTTGCTGAGGTCAGGGGTCACTTTTTTTTTCATTTCCTCTTTATGCCTAGCACTTAGAACAGTGTCTGACATATGGTAGGTACTTAACAAATACTTGATGATGCTGACAATGGCAGCAATGATGATGACAACTTTGAGAAGGCCACTTGACCTCTCTAATCCTTATTATCCTCATCTGTAAAACAAAAAAATTTGGATAAGAAAACCTCTAGAGTTACAAGCTTATGGTCCTTTGACCTTATAAAATGACTCAAATTTGGACTTCCACCAAGAAATTCGCATTATTGAAACACCAACAACTTTGTTAAAGGTGATTTCACCTATAATCCAGTTCAATTTAATAAACATTTATTAAGCATATTCTCTGTGCCTGGAAGTCAATCAGTCATAAAACATCTATGTTCCAGATACTGTGCTAGGCAATATAACTAAGAAATTAATCCCTGTCCTGCTTACGTTCTGGGAGAGACAGAATATATCCAAATAAGTAAATGCCAAGCCATACAAAGTTCAAGAGGGAAGGAGCAGTTCACAAAGGGGAACCAAGAAGAGCTCTGTGTCAAATGCAGTGCTGAAGCTGGGCTCTGAAGAAAGAACAGCATCTTACCTGGACAGTAACGACTTCCCATTGCAGCAACATCCACTATAAGGCTTCAGATTTTTTATACACTTTTCAACCATCTTACTTGTCTACGTTTTTAAATTTTTTACTTTTCGACAAATTGCTAGTTGTTAAGTAAATACTTACATACCAAAACATAGTAATGATGACTGATGGTGATCAAAAATATTATTTCATATTATCTTATAGGAGAGGAACAGAAAAAAATATACAATTTCAATTGAGATGGGGGAAGAAAGAGACTTATAGAAAAGCTTATAGTGGGTATAAAGCACCTCACCTATGAAATCTGAGTTTTACAAAGATTTACCTGATAGCATTGTCCAGGATAGATTGGAGCCTGGAGCAACCAAAGGTAGAGTAAGGAGTCATTGGATTATGAGGGCTTTAAAGAAAGTCATGAAAGAAGAATTGATGACCGATTGGATATAGGAGGTGACAGAGAGGAAGAATCCCAAAAAATCCTCCAAGATTTCACGTCTAGAAAATTGAGGAAATGGTGCTGTCATTAACGGAAATAGAAAGACTGAGAACTTTCTAAGGAGTGTGTGTGTGTGTGTATGTGTGTACGTGTGTACTACCATGATAATGTCTTCCCATTTGAAAGACTTATTTTATAAGGTACTCTACAGTCCTCTTTTGAAGGGCAGTGCCAAGCAAGTGTGAAGGTTAAGGGTGAGATTGAGCCAATAGATATATGTACTCTAAGAACCATGGCCGGCATTGTACAGCAATAAACAGCAAAGGTATTGCTGCTATATCTCCCAATATAAAACTGCTAAAGACAAATAAGTCTCGTTTCTTATTGTCAAAACCTATATTAAAGTCGTGTTCCCACTGTTTGTTTCATAGTGAAAGCATAGCATATGTCTCAGCAAATAGCTCTTTGTGCAATAGATTCTTGAAATTGGCTTTATCCCAGCAGTGAAATAGATACGTCATTTGAGCAAGTCTGAAAAGCAAAGAAGGGTTGCCAGAGGCCTAACTTGAAGAGAGGGTTGAATGCAGACTTCACCAGTAATAAGAACATTTCAGAAAGTTGCTGTTGTTCTGCAAATCAGTAAACTCAGGAACATACCTTGGTTCCAGCCCTAGATGGCATTTTTAAGCCTTAAGGTTATAACATCTAGACTCCAAACTTGGGATCAGGAGTTTCGCTGTAATGACACTCTAAGGTTAGCATCAAGTTCATGCCATTGTGCCCATAAGAAGCAATCTAAAGGTTCAAAATTGCTGTTATGATGTGTCAGCTCCAGCTAATCTGTCTTATTCTGAACCAAATATTTCTGTCCCTAGGACAGGCTCAGAACTAGTAAATGTTCACAGGATAAAATTTACAAAAGTAGATTTTTGCCAAATATAATAATCAGTACGTAGTAAGGGCTTAAGAAGGATGGATTAATTTCTAGAAAGCCTCCAACTCCCCTTCCCAATTGTTATTTCCAAGTAATAATTATTAGAAAAGATTTGACTGTGGATTTAGGTGAGGGATGGGAACCTAATTCAGAAGAAGTCCTATAAAATGCTTACTGTTTCATTAAATGACAGTTCAATTAAAGTATTTGCTTACTACTTATTATTTGCAAAGAACTGTACTAAAAAAAAATATTCTGCCCTCAAGGTGCCTACATTCTACTGATAAAAGGGAAGAAAAGGAATACATATATACAAATAAGTATGATGAAGTTGAATATGATGCAACTACTGCAGGAATTTCCCATATCTGTTTGATGCATTGGCAGTGTTAATAATTTGCGCAAAAGAAACCTCAGAGGGGCAGCTAGGTGGTGCAGTCCATAGAGCACTGGCCTTGGAGTCAGAAGGACCTGAGTTCAAATCCAGCCTCAGACACTCTACCCAAAAACTAGCTGTGTGACCAAGTCACTTAACCCCAATTGCCCTCCCCCAAAAAAAAATTTAAAAAAAAAGAAACCTCAGAGATCATCTAATAATTCAACTACTACCTGAACAAGGATTCCAGCATTCTTGAAAATTTGGGAGTTGCACCAGTTATTCCATGAAACAGCTCACATTTCTCTTTTCTAAGTTCAGTCCTAAATACAGTAAAAGTAATCCCAGTGGAAATAAAATTCCTATTGAAACTTCCCTAGGTGAAGTCAGATGGGCCAAAATTCAGGTCACACAATCAACCAGGTGTGTGTGTGTGTGTGTGTGTGTGTGTGTGTGTGTGTGTGTGTGTGTGTGTGTATTTCTATAGCCTAATTTCTCTCTGTGGAACTGTATTAGAACAGAGTTGAGTATTCTGGTCATTTGAGTCTAATTTTCTCTTTTTTGTTGTTTGTCTATAGAGCCCCCTTTGAAATGGGAAGTCAGCACAATGGTAACAGTCATAGAATCATAGATTTAGAGCTTGAACCTTTGAGAACATTGAATTTGATTCCTTTATTTTACAGATGAGGAAATTGAAGCACAGAGAGACTTGCCCTAGATTATGTGGGTAGAAGAGACATAGCCAAAAGTCCTCTGACTCCAAATCCCAATCCTGATTGCTCCATGCTTTGCCCCACTGCACCAAGGTATCCTTGAGTATGAAAGGAAACAGAAATCTGGCTCACAGACTTTGGTTGCTTTGAGGCCTTGAACATAGGAAAATACAAGCTCTAGTTTAGAGAGAAAAAATTTCAGATGAATTCAGAGATCGTAACACTAAACTCTGATGAAAGAACAATTTGAGATCTTCAGGACCTTTTATGTATGAAAATCATATAAAATAAACTTCTGTTCCAGAGTCTTAAAAATACCTTGACATCCTTAGTGCTATAGTCAAATCTGCATAATTTATAAGCAGAATATATGTAATGGTCCATAATTCAACAATTAAAATAATATTGGAATCATAGATTAAGATTTTCAGGGTACTTTGAAGTCATCTAGCCTCATGTCCTCCCCAACATAGCTTTTTGGTTGTATCTCCAAGGTCTGGCACAGTTCTTTACTCTTAGTAAGGGCCAAACAAATATTTGTTAAATTAAACTGGTATTTAAATCAAAAGCATTTATCACAAACTTTACATAACTACCTCTGAATTATGTCTCCATCCATCACCTTTGCCTACTCCCATCCCCCCACCCCCAACTTTTAGTAATTATTTGGAAACTCAACAATTGGCAAGGGGAATTTTTAATTTTTGTCCTTGTATCTCTAGTGCTTAATATGATGCCTGGATCATAGTAGACATTTAATAAATGCATGTTAAATCAAATTGAATTGAGAAAGAAATAGTGGTCCAAAAGAAGTCTCATAGGTAGTAAACGATAGAGCCAAGATTTGAACACAGGTCCTCTAACTCCAAATTCTTAATTCTTTCCACTGATTCTTCATGTGAGTAGAAGTAAACAGCTCCCCTTTTGGCTTTGTCCTAAGAGTGATAACTAGCAAGTCATACAATCTTTAATTAATAGACCTTAGGAGACCCTAATAGTCTTCATACTTTCACTGGACCCCAAGATAAAACTGAAAAAGACCTTAAAGATGATCTAGTAGTCTAACAGATGAAGAAACTAAGGCAGACAGAGATTAAATAACTTAATATGGTCACATGACTAATTTGTGGGGAAAATGAGCATTAGAAGCCAAGTTTTTTGATTATCAAATTAACTTCTCATCACTCAGATGAGACCTCAGTATAAACACTGAACCACATGTGAAAGAAAGAATTTTTCTTTTGTCCTTGAGTTATGAAGTGGCCAGCTTTTAAAAAATATAAAGACTTCTTTCCTTCATCTTAATTCTTTTTAGTACTTCTATCATTTTTATCACTTCCCTCCCTCTTGGATAAGGATCTAGCCATACTCCAGATGGAAAAAAAAAATATTTTCTTACTCAAAGAGACATATTTTTATGGTTTTCTATGTGTCAAGGACAACCGAGCTCAGAAGGCATAAATTAGATTTATTTATTTAAGTTTGAATTCATAAAACACTAGAGGCTACATTATGGTATTTTCACCCACCAAAGTTTGGCCTTAAAACTAAATTACTATTTTTCTGAAGGTAGATTTTTGTTTCCGTTAATATGCTATATAGATTTATAAGCCCCTGGTGTGTGCTAGAGCATTGTCTTTTGAGATTGGTTAACTGAAACAGTAAAATCAAAACACAATCCTAATATTTCCATTATTAAACAAAATTCTAATAAGTTAATGGATAGGTGGTTTTTGAAAATTTCTTTAAAATGGTTTCTTAAATCCAAATCCATCTTAGTCTATTGTATTGGCATTCAGGGATATAACCTGCAGTTTTGGCACCTGGGGTAATTCAGATAAGAAGGAAAGACAGGAATCCCAGAATACTGGCTTTCAATTGCTGAGACCCTCCAACACAACACCAAGACCCCACTGCTGAGGAAGCTGAGCTAACCTAAGTAGAAAAGTAGAGAGCATCTTTTAATTTAATTATTTTTGCTAACTTGGTGCTAAGACCAATTGTTAGTAAGCTACTGGGGTAAAAGTGCTGTCACTAGGCTCTGTTTTAGGGTCAGCAGCCCTAGGTATTTACAGCTCTGCAAATATTTACCTATAGCTATCAAGGTGGGTGATCTATGATTGATCAGAAAACCACCTGTGAACATTCCTTCCCAGCCTGCCTAATGCCATTCCTTCCTCCCCACAAAGCCCAATCAAAGCCTCGTATACCAATATACCATATAGAATATACCAATATACCATATGGAAAACAGAAGGGTTCAAGAATCATTTCTCATTCTAACAACCAATATCTAATTATCTAAAGAGTGCATTTTTTTCAAAAAGCTGTAATTTCTTCAATAAAGTAAAAGAAAATCTAGAGCTCAGGTCTCGTATACAAAGGAAGTGAGTCACTTCAAATAACTAACTTTAAAGATAAGTATATATGCTATTTCTCAAAGGCATTCTTTTATTTCAGGAAAACTCAGAGTTATTTAAGACTTATGATACCTCTAATTAGTATTTCTTACATTCAGACATGAGTCTTTCTAGATTATAAGACCAAAGGACCAAGATCGTATAGATGAAAAGGAACCCAGATATCATTCAGTCAAACTCCTTCATTTTACAGATGAGGAAACAGAGGCTCAGGGAGATCGTGACTTGTCCAAAGTCATGCAAGAGAATACCAAAGGTAGGACTTGAACCCAAGTCATCTGACATTAGAACCTATAATCTTTACACCATTGTACAGAAATTTTTTTCAGATATAAATACAGACTAAATCATGACTAGCCAATGCAAATTTCCATACAACCCAACAAGAAGATCATGCCTTCTCTTTCTCCTATTGCTTCCCACCATCTTGGGCTAGGAGTGCCATCTAGTAGCAACTTCTGGGAATCTCCCTACTGAGTCTTCTCTCTGGAAGGATCGTTGTTCCTCTTTTTTTCACCTCTTATAGCTGAGTTAATATCAAGACACGAGATTCTTTTGTTTGATGCACATAAACCATCTTTTCCATGTCCTTCTCTCTACTCCAGACCTTGACTGCCTTGAGAAAATCCCTGTCCTTCTCTCACCTCTATCTTAATATTTTTGAGTTGGAAAAAGAAGATAATCATCATTCAAAGCTTAAGAATACTAGGGATACCTGTATTATGGCATATATTATGAGATAAAATTAAACTTAAAATTCCTGTGTACTTGGAAGAACTTCAGAGTTTTCAAAAGAAGTGTCCCTTTCAGTAGCTCTACAAAAGACCAGCTACTTCAAGTTCCTATTTTTCTTCACATACCAGCATTCAAGAGAACCATTATTTCTTATATGTTTTGTTCTCTTTAATTGCCAACATGGCAATAGTTTTGTTGCCAATATTTTGGTGCTAAGTCAACCATGTCAGATATATTCAGGTTTAGATTCAATTTAACTAAACGGTTGTACAACGATGTTTCAGGTACTGTGTTAGACACTCATAATTCAAAGACAGAATTCAGTCTCTGCCCTAAAGAAGCTTACATTAATCTAGAGAAACTTCCTTGTGTGTTGGCCTAGGAACCTAGCCACCAATTAGGACATTGTTTCTATAAGAAAAATGTGTTCTCTGTTCTAAACAGACATTTCACAAAGTGCTAGTTTCCAAATAATCATTTAAAACCAAACTTTACAAAAAGTTAAGTTATATACAACAACCAAAAATAAAAGGAGGACAAGGAGAAGAAAGGAGGAAGAGAAGGAGGAGGAGGAGAGGAGGAGGAGGAGGAGGAGAAGAAAAGGGAGGAGGAGGAGGAAGAGGAAGAGGAGGAAAGGAAGAAGAAGAAGAAGATGATGATGATGATGATGATGATGATGATGATGATGATATTTAAATTTAAAATACACATAATCCTAATGGGGTCACAAAGACTCAATCAGAAATGAAAGAACACAACAACAACAAAAGTTGCGTGTGTTACAAATAATCCAGAGACCTAACTTAATAGCTTACTCTCTGTCTCTACTAAATTGATGGAGAAATTACCTTTCCTTCTGTATACCTCTTCACATTGTCTTTTGTGAAATTTAAGCACTACTCTGTTCTTTTAGCTTCTCATAGCTTCATTCTTGCAATCACTTTTAACTTTTGTTTTTTTCCAGTGCATAGCGTAGGTGCTTCACAAAGTCAGTGTGTAACATTACTAAGAGACTGATTGGTCAGATGGTTTATGTTCATGAGGTGAACAGAAGGATCCTTTCTTTGAGGAAACAACATCGATAGATGATGAGTCTTTTAAATGATAACTTGAGATACATCTTATAAGATTTCCTATTTGTCCTTCCATTTTGATTCGTTTTGCTGTAACCCTGAAAGATTCATGATGCTTCATTATTTCATAATAAATAAATTTGTGCATAGAGCCCCCCCCCTCCGGATGGATTTGAAATAAGTTTACTCCAACAATATGCTCATTTTGATAGTCCTTGTTATCTCCAGTCTAGACAAGAGAAGATACATCTACTATCTACTCCTTGAGGTATCATTTATTGCCTTCTATCAAGGGAAGGCAATAATAATGAGTCTGGAGATGTAAGGTCTTTAACAATGTACAGTTCTAAGCACTTAATATGCAAATTAGTGGTCTTAAATGGTTATCCCTTTATCAGATCAGAATTATTCTTGGCAGCTAATAGATGTATCTGTAAAATGGAATTTGCTCATTAATGATAGAAAGGTTTCCAGAGATCTTTTTAACATGAGATAAATAAAGTAATACATCATGGGAATATAGGTATATTTTATGATAATCACTATCATGGAAGTATTTTAGGTAATCATTGCCCATACAAAATAATGGAGAATGTCTAATGGTGGTAAGCTTCCCTTTACAAAGTCACTCACATTGTGACATGCCACTGCTGTGATTGTATTCATATTTCTCCAAGCCTGAATGATGAAAAAAATGAATGAAATACATTACCTAAATAAGAAAGAAAGGAATTTCTGTACTTAATTTATTTGCAAGCTAATGTTTAACTATTGGAATATTTGCTGTAGGCAACAAAAAAAATTTAAACTGCACTATTTCCCTTTACTTTTGTACGTAGCCAGTGTTCAGTTGGAAGGAAGTAAAAATTCAGAACCATGTTTAACAATTACTTTCTCTCATGAAAAAAAGGACTAGAACAGCAATATCTTGTTCAATTACATATTCAGTCACTTAAACCAAGAAACCTTCTTTCCACCAAAGACGCTGTTGTTTTCATTATAGCACCTCTTTGGGGTGGTTCTGTCAGAGTCCCTGATTTGGTATGACAGCTAGAGAGACAGCTAGCAAACGAGGAGAATGCTAAACTTGGAATCAAAGGCCTGGGTTCAGAACTTAGCCCTGCTATTTACTGTGTGACCTCGAGCAACTCACAACCTCTCTAAACCTCAGGCAGTTTTTATCAAAATAATAGAACTGATGCATTGACTTATGGTGGTTAAAGTGTCTGGTAGTGGAATCCAATCTTGAATTAGTCAGGGTTAAGCCTGAATTCTGTTGCTCTGAGTATCAAGTGAAGTATTTATCAAGATGATGGAAGACAATTCCGCCACTCTCAAGAAGTGTGTGTGTGTCTGTGTCTGTCTGTCTATCTGTCTGTGCCTGTGCCTGGGTCTGTGCCTGTGTGTTAGGGGAGGAATGTGAAGCAATCCCCAGTTTGACTACAGGGATCAGACTGGAACCCACCTGCCTTCTCATTTTTAGTTCACTTGGCATACTGTCCTCTGAATCAGCAGAGTATAATTTTAGGTTGATATCTCTTAGTAGGGGAAAGCTGCTAGTAGACAGGACAGACATCTCCTAATGAAAGGGAATTTGACTTTAAGTGAACAATCAGAGCTTCATTTTTTGCTTCCTGAAACCCCTGTCAGTTTTCATGGGATGACATTTAGAGATGAAAAGGACCTGAGAAGGCACTTAGTCCCACTCTGTCTTTCCTCAGACAAGGAAAATGAGGCCCAGAGAAGTTATATGACTTGCCCAAAGTTGCACAGGTAGTAAGTGGCAGAGCTAGGATTTGAACTCAGGTTTTATGATCTCAGATTCCAAAGAAGTATGTTTTAAGGGAATATTTATGCGAAACGACTAGTATAAAAGCTTTTTTTAAAGATACATATCCTAAATTATGACCAAAAAAATCAAGAAATGCTAAGAAAAAAGAGAAAGGAAGAAAAAGAGCAATTGAAACTTATGCTCTGACAACCCTGGTTTTGCTGGTGCAGATACCTTTTACTGTTTCTTTTGTTTCCAGTCCAAGACCTCTACAGCCATTCTCATTATTCCCTCTCGGGAAGTTGTCCATTGATTTTTCTTGGTGATTCATGGGCTCTGGTTCTTGATCATTAACTTCATTTTGGTGGCAGAAACCCAGAAACAGAAGAATTACCTTCTGTGAGTTTTGCACATCAGAATTTAAGCGTACATTTTTCTGAGCCTTATACATGTTTTTGCCTATTTCCTCCTGCAATTGGAAAACAGAAGAGTCTAATGAACATATCTATATTTTTATGACTTACTAGCTTAGAATCAGATGTATTTTTCCTACTTGTAAAGGAATAACTGATTTCAATGAGTGATTTCTTTCCTCTTAAATAATGACCTTCTTGAAGTTTTTTGTTGTTCTTCCTTTTTAATAACAATGTTAAATCTCGGGTTAGCCAGTCTTGCTGATCCAAAAACCAGCCCATATACGTTAAATACATATATTTTTTTAAAAAGTCGATTTCTGCCCTGAAAGATTGTGTAATACTGAAATGTCAGACAAGCTGTACTGTGTGCACCTCATTAACAACAACGCTGTGGTTTACTTCAGTAGGACAGTGTTAGAGTCATGAAAATGGAGGGGACATGAGGGAATTAAAATTTAGTGACACCTCCTTAACTTATTTTATTTATGCTATACACTGAAAGCCAGGAATGACCCTGGTAGTTATAATAATATTTACTTAACTCTGAACATTCATATGGGATTGCATATTGTGTTGCTATTTATCAAATTGGATATGATATCCTGCATTCTAGGGATGTGACTACATTTTGCCAAGGTTAGAATTCATATTAATTTCTCAGTTTGAGCACCTTAAATCAACACAGACCTTTGGTGTTTGAATTGGTTTATTCTGAACCAAATGTGATTTCCTCTTTCTGAGAAGGAGAAAAAAAAAAGATTTTAAAAGGCTCATTAAGAAAATCCTCATAAGAGTTCTTGGACTTCAAAGCATACTCACAAAACATTTTGATGAGTTTAGTACAAAGGAATCCAAAACATACAGATTAGATTTCCTATAAAATACTTAGAGACAGAAAGTTCCTGGCAAAATGCTTCTTATATGTTGCCTACGCCAGATCTTTTGAAAACTTGCTTAAGACTTTTGATAAACTCCAAGAATATCTATCTGTGCTGACCTAGGCCTCCCATCTTTCCAGACCTTGGCAAGCCAGTGGCCCCCATAGTGGTTTAGGGCTTAGCTAGCAAAATTCTGTATAGAAAATTGAATACTTCTGGTGTGCCACAAAGTCCAGTTAACATTACCACCTTCATTCTGAGAGTTAGCGTAGTGCAATAGAAAGAATACTGAATTAGATGTGGAGAAAGGTCTTGAGTTTCAAATGGGGAAGACACAACTTCCCTTAGACCAGTTTCCTCATCTATAAAAGAAGATCCCAATTACCTCTCACTTAGCAGAGAAGTCCTAGAGAATTGCTTGAGCCCACAAGACATTAAGTGACAGGGTGGGATTGAAACTCTCAGTGATTTTTTTCCCTTTGGCATGCTGTTTCTCATCTATAAATGGGGGTGAAAATACCAGAAAGCCCTCTTACACGGGTTTATTATAAGTATCAAATGAAACAATGCATATAAAGCTCTATGCAAACTTTGAAGGACTATATAAAATCAGCATTGTTATTATTATAATTACTATTATTATTATTATTATTATTATTATTATTATTATTATTATTTGAAAACCCAAATGGCCTGTTTCAGGTAACATTCAGATACTTAAACAAAATTCACATTGGTTTTCTAGAAAGACCTATTTGAAGTAATATATCATACATCCTGCCATGAAAATTGGCATGGACCCAGAGTGTAAAAGAAATGGCTTGAATTAAAAAGATCAGACTTTGGGAAAGTAATAATTTCAATGTAAAGCAAAATTATAACCTCAGCATTAATACTAAAGCAATTAATGTTTGTTGGCGTAAGGTTATAGCATCACTGATATTGGGAAGAGGAAGAAAGGTAAAAATGTTGTAAGCTAGTAGAATTATTTTTCAGGCAGAGTGATTTTTTAAAAAATTCATCCACAAATCCTTGCTCTAGCCAGGTTCATCCATCAGTCATTCAACAAGTATATATTAGGGAAGAAGAAAACGGACATTTTTTAAACACCCACAGGTATCTCGGTTGATCCTCACAGTTTATCCTCGGTTGATCCCTGGGAGGAGAATATCCAAACCATTCAAGATCAATGGTTAACTATCCCAGTTTTTGAGATCTTCATGGCTGTTGTCATTGTTTTTTTGTTCTTTCTATAGATACGGCTCCAATTTCAGAGTATTAGCTGCATTTTGTTGTTTTGAGTTAAACCAGCTCAGAAAGTTTTTCAACCTGAAAACTGTTCTTTTCTTATTTGAACCTCCAAAACTACTGAACTGATTTTAATTTAAAAAAAAATTTTAAATACTCCCAAGCTGAAACTGTGCATGACAAATTCCAGCCCAGAGCCAGATTTTATGATCTTGTCAACCCTCTGAAAAATGAGAGGAAAGGGAAATTTAACTGTAAGACTGATACAGTTTGAACTGGATGTTAGCAGTTTGAATAAGTCATTTCTGTGGGTTGTTTATTCTGTGTATGTGTATGTACATACGCATGTATATACATATGTATCTATAGATTTTATTTTCCTACATAAGCATGAGAAGTCTTTTGTTTTCATAAACAATATAGTGGACCCGAACCAGAATTCACAGTGGGGTGGATTAACATTACCCTTGCAAGCAATGGATTCAAGGCAACTTTAATGGAAGAGAAAAATCTTACAGTTTATTCATTTTTAGAGCGTGAGTTATATTCAACCCACAAACTCCTCATTATTCATACATGGAAGTATGTGTTTAATGATTAAGACTCTAAGGATTTAGTTGATAGAGTAATCTACATTTCTAAGGGAAAAATATGAAGTGTGGTTTTTTAATTCTTTGGAAGAAAAGTCACGAAGCATGTCAAGATATAACATAGGCTCTTAGTTTTAAAAACTATATCCACAATTTGCCTATCCATTGGTTTGTTCATCTGGCTATCAAGACTGTACAGTCTTGATCTAATAATGGCTAATTATGCAGTTGTTTATCAGCTCATTTGAAACATTTTGAGATTCAGTCTAGCTCAGCAAATTGCTGTGCTTAAGGCATTTTTACATTCTAGGAAATTATAATATCCCCAGAAGGCAAAGAATTAATAATAAAAATCCTCTTTTGTAAAAGATTATCATTGCAGAGCAAATGGAGCAGATCTTCCCTATCCTAGTGCATTTAATATTCTCATTTTTTTGCTGAAAGTTTGATGGAAAGACTATGTGGAGATCATGGTTTTATTAACTTATTAAGAGACACATTTACAGATCCAGTACAGCATATTGATTCCTGCAGCCATGGTCCCACAAAGAGCCAATAATCACAGAGCTGAATGTTTCAGTTTGTTTCCTAAGAATATTTTTTAAATTAGAAGAACTTTCATTTTTTTCCCTAACTCAGGGCAATGTACCTGTTAATTCCAGCGCTAATGGAACTAAACAGAGATTTTTGGATATAGCTAGCTCTTTTCCTGAGTACTTACTAAAGTTCCAGGTAACCATTTGCTTGAGCTGCAAGGAAAAAAAATAAAACCACAATGTTCTGTTATCAAAACTCTATTTTTATTTAACCCACCTTCCTCACTGAACCAACATCCAAACCAGAAAAAGTAACTATGATAACAATGAACATGACCCATCACCAGGCACTAAGTAGAACAACATCCCACTCATTTTTGATAGAAATGAAGACCAGGTTTTAGAAGCACTTCATTCTCTCCTCTGGATTTTCAGATAGTGATTGTTTCTTGGCATTTTTTTTAAACATGCAAGCAGATTATAATGAGTCCACCCAGTGTCATAGAAACAATGCTGAATGTGGAGTCAAAGGACCTGTGTTCAGATCTTGATTCTGCCATTTATTTACTGACTGTGTGACCTTAAAGAAGACCATTAACCCCTCTAGACTTCAGTTCCCTTGTCTGTAAAATGAAGTGGCTTGACTATATGACCCTGAAGGGTCCTTCTAGCTCTAAATCTTGGACTCTATTCTCTTTGTGATTCAGCCCTTGCCATGGATTTTTATCACCTCCATTACCTCCACATTGGGTTACTACATCGTATTTTAAGAGAGAAAAACAACCTGGAAGCCTCATTTGGACTATAAGAGACATTTCCTTTATAGTGTTATTTGCACAGAATATATATACATCAGCTCTTTTATGCTATCCAAGTCAGTTTGGACCATTTTTTGGCTTATAAGTACAATATGAACAGCTACCTTTGGTCTATGAATATGCTAAAATTCTGGAGTTTTCCATGAGCTCTCCTTCCTTCTGTGGAGTCTCAGTCTGTCTCACAGAAGTTGGTCTTGGTAGGGGATTTCCAAAAGAGCCCGAAGTCTACACTCACCTTCGAACTGAAGATGGGTTGTCTCCCCCACTTTCCCCCTTAATGAGAAAAGTTTTTCTTTTGATTATTCCCAGTTTACTCTGTCTATATCTTATTTATAAATAGTTTTTTTCATTTTGTCTCCCCCATTAGACTGTGAGCTCCTTGAAAGCAGCAACTATATTTTACCTTTCTCTCTGTCTCCAGCACCTCACACAGGGCCAGAGATTTTTAGCCTCTCAAACACATTGTTCGCTTTGATTTAAAAAAATAAAATAAAATAAAAAATCTTAGTCTACAGGGCATTGTGGTCCAGTAGAGGATCTATCGAGTCCTTCTTATCCTGAAAAATGTGGAAAGATGAGATGGTAGTAAATTATTGACCTGAAAATCAGAGGGTAGATGACCATGATAGTAGTAGTTCTATCTACGGAGTGCCTAGGACCCAAGTTATTCCTATTGAGAAATGAAAAAATGTATGTTAAGTGTACAGTTTATACTTAATTCCTGAAAATGACTATTCATTGCTCTAAAGTATATAGCCACTTTACCCCTTTATCTAATAGGGGTCTATACCATGTTGGAATTAATCATGTTCTTGGCTTCTCATCAATGGAAATTGTTACAACAGGTTTTGGTCAATCTGCTTCTAGAGCATGTAAAAGCCACTCTGGGGTGTTACAAAGTTCCTTTCAGAGAAGGTTTCCAGAATTCAAATCAAACCCATCACTACAGGACCTTTTGAAACCTAGCCTTTTCACACCTATCATCACAGCTGTGGTTATAGGGTTGTTATTGTTTAATCTCTGTCTGTAGGGCACACCATAATCACCATAATTCATCCTAATGTTGTGTGATTAGCAGCCTCTGTTGTGGTGAGAATTAAAAGCCACTCACCCAGGCTCTGTAACCTTTCACCCCCAATGGAGTTTACTGAGTCTAAGTGAGGGTTGATGTGGCTGGGAGCTGGTCTGCAGAAACTCATTTGGAGATGCCTGCATTCTTTCAAACTGGGGGCATAAATAGGAAATTTCACTTTCCAATGCAATATGTTGGTCCCTTCGGCAACCTCAGCACAAAAGTTCAACCCCTCCACCTCTCTTTAAAAAAAACTAATCTGATCTCACTCTGGGAATATTAACACTGAATTTTGCTTGCGTGTGTGTGTGTGTGTGTGTGTTGCTGTATATTACAGAGTGAAAAGGCAGTTTTAATCAACAAATAATAGACCTTAAACTTAATGCTATGTGTCATTAATGGATCCATTGAAAGCCACATGAAGAGGATGTTCAGGTCACTGGAAATCTCTATATTTTGAAGTGAAGTTGGCATAAATTTGACTAAATCTACTGAATATGAATAAATGAAAAAAGATTGATTATTCATCTAAAAAGTTTGTATATCTTCTTTTCTTAACATAGCACTATGGAATATAGTATAATTATTGCTGTTTTCAGCATCCATTTTGTGAGTCCATGAGCCTTTCCACTCAGAGACACACTTGGACTATACTGAAAAGAATACTCTGCCCCATGACAAGCATATAAACCACACCATGAAAAAGCAGCCCACAAATAATAGCACAGTAAGCCATGAGTAGTGGACATTTACCCTAAGACCATTAACAGTACCCTCACTTCTGTCAAAATTGTCATTATGTTCAGTTTAATAATCATTTATGAAGGACCTGGAGTCAGGAAGATTTGAGTTCAACTAGCTGTGTAACCCTAGCCAAGTCACTTACTCTCTGTTTGCCTGAGTTTCTTCCTTCATAAAATGGGTTAATAATAATAGCACCTACCTCACGGAGCTGTTGTAAGGATTAAATGAGATGGTATTTGTAAGGCACAGTGCCAGGCACATAGGCACCATACTATAGAAGTGCTAGCTACTGTCATCATCATCATTCTTATGAACTACTATTAGATACAGGATGCTAAAATATTTTCCTGCGTTGAATTTCATTGTCCATAACATTGTCCTAAATGTCTCTTTTTCTGTTACTTTTTTTCTAGTTTTTCTGCATTTTGATTTAAATAAGAATAAAGTCACTTGATTCAGCCCAAGAGACATCAACACCAAAATTAATTCTGAGGTGAAACCTCAAAAAAAAAAACCCTCCCTTAAAGAAAAAAAAAGCTATTCGGATTGAATCACAATTGTATTTGAAGTATGAAGTCCTTCCTTTGTTTTTATTGTGTATAAAATAATGCCTAAGGAGAGATTGAATGCCAAGAAATCGTTCATTTGAGGGTTCCTGATGGTATCTGCCATATGCAAGTGAAGCAGGAGCAGTTTTTATGACATCTCCAGAACTTGGAAGATTGAATTACAGTTTTAGTAATCATCCGTTCCCCTTCTCTTGTGTCACTTTTTGGTAATATATTGCAGAGAAAAGACTTATGGTACCAGTTTTATAAGCTTGCAATAAAAATATAACAACTGTTGTATTAAATTATTTAAGTTGTAAACCACTGTAAAAAGGGGGGAAAGTTTTATCGACATGAAGGCAGAAAAACTGATTATGATGGAGTGTAAAATGTATTGTGCTGATTACCACAGAGTTTTTGCCTGGTTTCGCATATTGTAAATCTTCAAGCCTGCCTTTGGAATGAGACCCTGTATAGGCAGCGTGCTTTTTATTTATTTACTAATTACATAGAACTGGCCAGTGTTGAGGGGGGAAAAAATGAAGTTTGGGTAGTGCCCTCTTACCTGTTCAGCAGAACTGAGCATAAAAAGAAAAGGAAAATTCAGCGTTTTAAGTTTAAAAGGTCCCTTAAGGGAATTTCAGTAAGTGTGAAGGAAATGCATCTTATCTCTACATAAGGAATAAGGACAAGACCTGTGATTCTGATGAAATAGGGAAGCCCTGGGTAAGGAAGCTCCCTCTACCAATGTGGCTTGACATTAGCAGCTTTCTCTGCTGCTTCTAGTCTTACAGAGTTGCTTAGAGTCAAGTAATTTGCCCAGGGTCACAAGACTAACTTGAACACAAGTCTTCCAGGGATCAAGCCTAGTCCTGCATCTACTATTACCGTGCCTTTTTGACTGTATTTCACCATAGCAACTGCAGCAAAACAAAGCATGAGAGGTAACCATTGAAACTGTATGATCTCTCCCAAAACAAAGTTCATATTTGGCTTCATTTTTAGGGTTTTTTGAATTGTTATTGTTCTTTTTTGTACTGATTACCTATCACGAGGGAAGTGGGATGAGGATGGGGGAGGGCACAGTGAGGAGAGGCAGCAGGGAAAGTTGTGCTCTGATTTTATTCATATATATCACCTTTTTAAAAATCATATATACACACACATAAATATGGATGTATATTCAGTTTTCTGCAAAGTCTATTTCTTCCCTACTTCAATAAAATGCTAAAGTCAGTCTTCTGCTGGGTCATGAGCAGGTCTCTTGTTATGTGTGCTAAAATTAAGCTCTGCCTGAAGATTTTTACCCTTTAATTTTTAAGTTTTTCTATATTTTATTTGTCTGCCTCAAAATGGTTTCAAAGCCCAGATGATCCTGGGGGAGGTCACACATTAGGCTGCTGAGCACAAGCATTGGATCGTTCGAGAAGTCTAAATCTTCTTTGCTTTCAATGCTCCTTTATTCCCTGCCCTGCCCTGCCATGCCACGTAGAATTTGTTATATTTTTCCCTGTAAAGTGGCTGCATTCAGGAGCATAGGAAATATATGTATGGTTTGAAACTTACACCCAAGTACTTCAGTGATGAGTATAACACAGGAAACTCAGGGTTATTATGTATACCTTCCGTGTAAAATATGCACCCAGCATGGGCTTCTCTTTGATGAGTCTTTCTAGTCAGCTCTTTGCTCACCTCCAAACTGGCCGAAGCAGAGGTCTGGATGATAATGCCAGCCATTTGTGTAGAAGTCGGTGGCTTGTTGGGAATTTTTTTTTTATTGTTTTTATCTCATAGACCTAATTGCTTCAGTTATCTACTCATCTTTTTATCTGAGCAGAGGGGGATAGTAACATCAAATATACATATATGTGTGAATTTATGTTACCAATTATGTTTTACTTTACTGCCAGGTGGTGAAGTAGATAGAATGCCTGACCTGGAAGGCTTATCTTCCTGGCTTCAAATCTAGCCTCATACACCTACTAGGTGTGTGACCCTGGGCAAGTCACTTCACACTGTGTGCCTCAGTTCCTTATCTGTAAAATGAGCTAAAGAAGGAAATGACAAACCACTCCAATATCTTTGCCAAGAAAATTCCAAATGGGGTCACAAAGAGCTGGACACAACTGAAACAACCAAACAGTAACAACAACAAAATTATGTTTTACAATGGTTGCATACTTGTTCAGAAGTAAAGTTCTGAAGGAAATCATGATGATGTGGTAACATCAGCGTAACTTTTAAAAAAAATGTTAATTGAGTAAAATAAAAATATCTACCAGGGAAGACTCCTAGATAACAAACCAAGGGAAAATGGCTACAGATGTGAGCAAAAGAAATGCTTCCACAATTTTAGAGAGTGAAGTATCCATACTGACACCCAAGAAAGTAGGCATAATAGCTTATGAAAGTTTAAATGGAAATGCCAAACGATGCTGATACCCTGCTGTAACTAGAAGCAAAAGAACTTAACAATTATGGCTGCTTTCCAAAGGCTGTATTATATGTATATATAATTATAATAACAAGGAACATTAGTGATGAGAGGCAATAGGATATATTGCAAAATATACCAGATTTGGAGTTGGAAGACATGGGCTCTTCCCATGTGACCCTATGCTAGACACTACACCTCTCTAGTGCTTCATCTCTAAAAGTGATGGGGCTGAATCTCTGAGGTGTCTTCCAAGTATAAATTCTTCAGCTACTCAGAAAGAGGACAGAGACCAATGCAAAGGATAATGACATGAACTTACCATGGCACTAAGAGTGCCAATATGTTTCACATCAACTGTCTAGAGATTATTTTTTAAGTGCCAACCAACTAAGTGCTATTTCTGAAAGTGACCTATGGAGGAAAGGTGATAAAACCTAATAACCTTAATCAGTTTGACCTCCATTCCTAATAAATCCAGACTAACAGAATAGAACTTGGGTCAATAGAAATCATCTAAAAAAATTATGTGTTTGATAACTTTAGCGAAGTGTTCTGTCTTTTGAAAAGACCATCCATCTATTGCATTTAAAGAGCAAAAGTCAGCCAAAGTTGAAAAATACCTCAGAGGGCATCTTTCCCAACTCCCTCATTTTACAGATTGGGAAACCGAGGCTCAGGGAGGTACAGACACTTGTCCAAGATCACACACCTAACAGAGATAAGATCCAGGATTCAAATATAAGTCATCTGACTCTAAGTCACTCTAGAAGTCATTCTTTCTACTATAACTTCTGTGGTGTGCAAATTTATTGGATTCTTAATGTTTTTAGCAAACAAATTCAATTCAACTCTTATAAAGCATCTACTTTGAATAAGACAATGCTAGGAGGCTGTAAATGCAAACGTGAAAAATAATCTAGTCCTTGCCCTAAAGAAACTTAATTTATCGGGAATTATAATGAAAAAGGTGGTTGTTTTTTTAATTGACCTTTTTTTTCCAACAAATTCATTACTCAAAAGAAGTACCACACTTTGAGTACAAGAAATGTGTGTAAAGATAGACACATCTACCAATATTATTATATAGATTTAGGAAGAATATTAGAGATCATTTTTTCCAACCTCTTCATTTTGCAGATGAGGAAATTAAGGCTAAGTGTTTAAGTGACTTGCCTAAGGTAGCACAAATATTAAGTGGCAGAACTGAGGTTTGAACCCATATCATCTTAAGTTCCTAGCATGCACTATTCCTACTGTACCATCCTCTGCCTTGCCATATATACTCTGTATATGCATATATGTTATCTATGCGTATGAAGATAAAGTTCTGATGTGAGTATGTTTTGGGGAGGAAAGATGGGGGAAACTTTGGGTTTGGAATTTACAAGGAAAATGACTTGGTCTTCTTTTGTCTTGTGGTTTAAGATGGCAGGATATTTTGTTTTCTTCCTTATATTCTGTGTAGTTCCAAAGGGTCTAAAAAGATGTATTCTTAAATAAAAATCCTTTAGCTATTATGGCTGTGTCTAAACTGATCATAAAAGAAGTGCAGAAAACATACAATTCATTTTATTCTTATCCACCACAGCTGTTTAAACAAAGAAGAAAACTAGAGTCATTTTCAAACCACAGTGAAAATCATTGTTGGAATAGTATGAAGATGTCCCTATAGTTGCATCATCTGCAAATGTGTTGGCTACGGGAGGCCTCTCCTGGTAGAGAGCTGCTGAGAAGCAAAGTGGATGAACCAATGAACCAGAGTCGAATTGATATTGTACTTTTCACACAGGAGGATTATTTAGGACTTCAGCACACCTACACATGAATTCATGTGTGACTTTCAACTCTTCTAGCTGAATTTCCTTATGGGCCATTTTTCCAGAGAAGAAGATGGAAAAATTCTGTTAACCCACCAATGGAATAAGAACGACCAGCCAATATCATGTCAAATCAAGCAGGTGCCCCAGAAAAAGTCTGAAACAGAGCCACAGAGGTGAAAAAAAAGCAAATGTATCATGGTCAAACATATGGCAGTGTGCTGGACTTTATAAGCGTTGTCAAGCTTTAGCTGATTTGTCTCAGAACGTAGTCAGAAACCTTGCTTCATAATTCATCCCAATTTAGTCTTATTAAAAGCCTCTTTTCAGGAGAGGCTCCAAACACAGCCAATAAAGTAGCTCTCAAACCATTTAACCCTCAAGGAAAAAAATATTCTAAGGAGTCAGGGTTGAGGTCACAGAGAGGTGCAGTGTATGAGGGAGTTTCACAAGGTCTGCATTTTATCATACTTAAGGACTGCACAAATATTTCACCTCTCAGCCAGGTTGCTCTCTCTGTGGTCAAGAGGTGACAAGTTCAGCCCATTCCCTCTGCCTTAAACTAATGTTAGTTAACTTCCTTGAATATTCAGTAGACTATTCCAGCATAGTTGCATTCATTAATAAGTATTTTCAGCAGAATTTGAGCATTTTAGTCTCAAAAATTGTATCATTATGCCAGCCACACATAGGGCACTAGGTGAAAGGGTAGAGAGTCCTTGTTAAATAAGATTTATATGCTGTGTAAATCTAATTTATGGTTAGCTGTGCAGCAGGATTTTTGTAAAGTCTAAAGAAAAATCCATAAATATAGCAACTATGCAAAGGAACTAAAAAGAAAAAAAGCTGATCATTTGTCTCTTCAAAGATCACACATTTCCTTCCCTGACACAGCACTGAATACCCTGATAAAACACTATCCTCATATCCATAGTTTATGGATTATCTAGGAAATCTGGAATATAAATATGTGGAAAGAAATGTAATAGATAGTCATTGAAAAAGAAGAAATATCTCTTAAACCTTGACTTGTATAAATGAGCATGATTATAAAATAGACTTAATTTTGTTTAGGATGGTATTAACTACTCATATAAAAATGTTTCTGGAACAGACTCTCAAGCTGACTCAGTTCATAAAAATAAAACAGATTGAGTTGAAAGTGTATTGATAATTTGGAAGCTGTGGATGATGATCCCCTTGTTTCTGTCTCTGAAAAACTTGGGTTTAACCTAAGAGGAGCCTTACAAATAAATTCAAAAGAAAGAAACCAAGCCATTAAAATTTGACCAGCTCTCCCAGTGTCATCATAACGATGCCTTTGAACAGAAGCAGCCCTTAAAAGGAACAGTGCCAGTGTCATAGATACCCCCTCAGAGAGCTTGTACAATTTCAACCATTACCCCTTGCAGATGCCTCTTGAATCTATGTTTCTAGTACTCAACTGTCACCCACATTCTGCTTCCACATGGGCAACTGGCCAGAGGGCATCACCATTTGAATATCGCTTCATCACCTCAAACCCAGCAGGAACAAAATGGAGTACATCACTTTCCCCAAATCCCCCAATGAAACCATTTCCTAGCTTTCCTAAACCTTTTCTTTTTCTGTTAGTGCTGCCATTCTTTCTAAGCCTAGGGTCATCTTTCCAGCAGGATGCCATCTTCTTGGTGTTCTGAGCAAAGTCAGCTGCCACATCCCTCAGTTTCTCCCTCAGAGGGTCTCTTGGGTCAGACCCAGTTCTTTTCATCATCACCTTCAGCCTGTGTTGCTGTGACAGTCCTACTGACTCCTTTGACTCTGGTCTCACTCACCTCCCTCCGCTCTCGCTTCCCATTACCCATCTCGCATAGACTTGCCAGAGTAGCTCAGTTAAGCATTTATTGCTACATGCTAAGTGAGAGATAGCATAACACAATGAATAGAAAACCAGCCTCAGAAACAGGAACTCCTAGGCTCAAGTGTTAGCACACATATGCACACACACTGAGTGCCTGACCCCAACAAGACACTTAACCTCCCAGAACACAGGCAATTCTCTAAGGCTGGAAATTATAGAGAAGATGGTACAGGTTTCTCATCCAGGAGTTCCCTGTGCCAGTGAAATCACCGGCCCCCCCAGCTTGTTCTCTGGCTCTGCTCAATGAACTGTCATGGCTCCCTATCACTTCCAGGATCAAATACAATATACTCCGCTTGGCATTCAAAGCCCTTCATAACAGAGCCCCCGGCTACCTTTCCAAGTCTTTTTGCACCTTACTTCCCACCCCGTGCTCTTAGACCTAGTGCAATGACACTGTCCTCCTTGCTCTCACAGGAACAAGGCAGTCCTCTCTCTCAGCGGGGGGCATTTTCTCTGGCCGTCCCCATGCCTCCTCATTTCCACTTCTGACTTCCCTGGGTTCCTTTACGTCCCAGCTGAAATCTCATCTTCTGCAGCAGTGGTGTCCAAAAAGTAGAAATCAGGGGCTACTAATCATTGTAGAAGGATCCTTGTAGGATATGTAATGTAATATTATTTCTGTTTTATTGTATTTCTATTTGTTTTGTTAAATGTTTCCCGATTACATTTCAGTTTGGTTCTGACCGCACTGTGGAGTGTTGTGGGCTGCATGCAGCCCTCGGGTTACACACTGATACCCCTATTCTACAGGAAGCCTTTCCCACTTCCTTAACTCCAGTGCCTCTTGTAATGTATCCTATTTATCCTGTATACAGCTGGTTCACGAAATTTTTTTCCTACTTATCCTCTATATAAAAATATAGAATATTGTTGTCTCCCCCATTAGATTGTGAGCTCCTTGAGGTCAGGGGCTGTCTTTTACCTCTTTTTGTATCCCCAGCCCTGCGCACAAAGCCTGGCCCATAGCAAATTAATAAATGCTTATTGACTAACTAAATGACCTATATGCAAGAAACTGTGCTAAGAGCTAACGATGCAGAGACAAAGTTGAATTTCACAGCTTTATGGATCTCCTAGTCTACTGATAATCTGCTGCTTAGTTTCTCAGAAAACACTGACTCTTCCTCTTTTTCTCCTATTCAGAAACCTGCAGTGGCTCCCTACTGACACTGTATGAAACTTCCCCCGTTAGTAGTCTCCACATCCTAATCTGTTGTCACTTTGCCTGTCCAGTTTGCTGTATTTCCACTAGATCCCGAGAGCAGCCGTTGACTTTAATATGCATGGTTTTTATACGGTTTCCCCCACATGCATCCTACATCCCCCACATACATCCCAATCTTACCTCCTCGCCTCTGATTAGAGTGAGCTCAAGGCTTTCATCAAGCCTGTGAAAACTTCCTAAATCATTGAAGTCTGTACCACAAATCTGGCACCAAATTATATATCTTATTGTTAAACTTCTCCTATCCACTTATTTAACATATTCTCAGTTTTCAATTCCCCAACCAGACTATAAACTTCTCAAGAACAATGCCCGTTTTTATTCCTCTCTTCCCTGTGATCTTCAGCATGATTCTGGACAGAGAGGAGGCAATCAGTAAATATTTGTTGATTGACTTCCTCACTTTGACTTGTTTTCCATTTGAGGGTGGGGGAGCAGTGGAAGGTCCTGACTTATGATGTCCTTAGTTTGGGAAACTCATCCCACCAGTGCAGATCAACAGCTTATCTATAATTTATAATTTTAGAATTTGTGAGACCCTGAAAGGCTTAGTCACTTGTTCATGGTCAGTCAGTCAGTCGACAAGCATTTTAAGTGCCTGTTTCATGTCAGACTGTGCTAGGTTCTGGGAATACAGAGACAAAAAGGAAACACTCCCTGCTCTCTAGGAGCTTACATTCTGCCAGAGCACATAATAGGTACATAAATATGTATTCAAGGCACGTACAAAATGTGTATGTGTGTCTACGCAGGAATAAGCATATTCAATATAAATACAAGGTAAATTTGTCAAGGGAGGGCACTGGCCGTTAAAAGGATCAGGGAAGGAGACATGAACAAGGTAGTGTTTTAGCAGAGTATATAAGGAAGCAAGAAGCTATGAGTTAGGGAGGAGGGGGTATTGCATTCCAAGCCTGGGGGAAGCCAGTGCAAAGACAGAGAAGTAGAAAATAGAGTAGCCTGAATGAAGAACGGCCAAAAAACCAGTTAGTTTCAACTGGTGTGGGTGTATAAGGCTACACTGGGTCCAGGTTGTGGAGTTTTAAAAGCCAAACAGAGGAGCTTAGATTTGGTCCTAAAGGCATTCAAGAGCAAGTTTAGGGGAGGCTAGGTGGCGCAGTGAGTATAGCGTAACAGCTGTGGAATCAGGAGGACCTGAGTTCAAGTCTCACCTCATACACTTAATTCTTACTAGTCATATGACCTTGGGCAAGTCACTTAACCCCAATTGCCCTTACGAAGAAGCAAAAAAAGAGAGAGAGAGAGAGAGAGAGAGCATGTGGAGTTTATTGGGTGGGAGTGACATGGTCAGGCCTGCACTTTGGAAAAATCACTTTGACAGCAATGTGAAAGTTGGATCAGAGTGGGGAAAATCGGGAGACCACTGGGGAGGTTGTTATCATAGTCCAGGCAAGAGGTAATAAGGGACTGAAGTGCAATGGTGGTTGTGAGACTAGAGAAACCATTAGATCACTGAAGCTGGGGTCCCACAGCTAAGCCACTTCAGAGGCAGGACTCCATATCTGCCCCTTCTGACTCCAAGGCCCACCCTCCACCCGCCACATTATGCTTCTTCTTCGTCCTACTTTCCCACAACTATTTGCATTTAGGCTTGACCTCATTTCTTTTAGATACAGTGACTAAACTATTTCACACAGTTGAAGTAGCCTCCTACTGAGGAAGCATCAGGGGCACACTCTCTTCAGCATTCATGTAGTTAGTGAAATATGTACTAGAGTTAGTATTAGAAGTCCTTGATCTAAGTACTTGCTCAGTGACTTGCTGGTTGTACGATCTGAATTTCTATTTCCTCATCTGTAAAATAGGGCAAATAATTACATAACATAGCACAAGGCTATTTTTAGGATCAAATATGGAAATTGTAGGAAAAATACTTGGAAAACCAAAAAAATGCTATGCAAATATAAATATTATTATTATATTATATTATAAATGTGTTTTATCATTTATTCCTGAAGGACAGGAATACCAGGTGTTACATCTCTTTACATCCCTTCTTCACATCACATTTAAAGTTTAATCATAATAAAAAACAATCATGCCGCTGAAAAGCAGGCCACGTCTTCATGAAGAACCCACCCATGGAAATTGTAAGCTCCTCATTTGCAGGGGCCATGTCTTGGGCCTGTTTTGCATGCTGTCTGGCCATTAGCTCATATAATTGATACTTAATTGTTCATAGTTAAGTGATTGGGAAAACATTTATTAAATGCTCACCTGCCATACTGCTGTACCAGAGGCTGCAAAAAACAGGTAGGCAGATAAGGTTCCTGCTTTCCATGTAACTGCATTTATCTTAAGAAAAATTGCATATATTTTGTCAGGTTTTTTTTGGTGTGTTGATTCTGGGCCAAAAGAACTCACACAAAACTTAGATTTCATCCTTAGGGTCTAGTGTTGGCCTAAATCAGTTTCTAATATCCCAGGATGAAATGGGGAAGAGCATTGATTTATCTGGCACAGAAGTCTAATAGCCAGCAATATAACCAGCTAATTTTCTAAAATGAATATCTTCCCTGCTGCTGTTGTTAACCGCAGACAGTCCTTGGGTGCTTTAAGGAAAGGCCTCAAGCCTCCTCATGTTTCACCATTTCATTGCAGCGCCTGATCATTTAGGGAACAGTCTTGTTCCAGACAGCTTTAATTAAACTGTACTGAGAAACCAGATATAGATCAATGGAAATAATCCATAACAAGAGACTAATCATGTATTTAACAGTGTTCAGTCCAGTTCAATCACCTTCTACCATTTCAGTGGCTTTACATTCATGTGGCAAAGGCTGAATGTGTATATGTATTTTTTTTTAATCCATCCCATTAGTGGCCATATGCTGGGGCTTCAAGGGATACACAAACTGTCTGCAATCTGCCAGGGATTTAGGGACATCAATAATTTGTGAATAGTCATGTTGGTACTGGTCGAAGGGTTAAGTGCTCTGCACACCAGGGGCACCTCTTTGGGGATTGGAACTCTTAGTTCACTGTTAGGAACCTTATCCCCTATGAGGCTTTCTACTACATGCTGCTTGTCAGATCCATCCGGCTGTCTCCAGGAAGCTTTATTAGCTCTGGGATTTTCAGATCTGTGTTAAGTACTGATCGAATGGCATCTTCGAGTTAAAAAGTGGAAGAAAATAGTATTGTTGCAGCCTCAAAGAGCTTTTTATATTTCATGTTATTAAGCATACATTCTTTTTCTTTACTGACTCTTTTGAATAGAAGGTCCTTGTAAGAATCCTTATCAAGAGAGTATCCCTACAGAGAAAAAAAGGAGAGTACTTGCTTCACAGTTTATCCCTAGGACTTCCTGATAGAGTGAGTTGTTAGCCAAAGTAAAAAGACAAACATCTTATGAAAATAACAAGTGCAGGCATGAAAAGATTTTCTTGCAAGAAATCAAGTGAATGATTTTTAGTGTTGGTTCGTTTTGCCAGTGGAGCAAAAAAAGATTTTCTTAAATACCAGCTGCTCCAAAACAGTGTTCCTCCTACCTACTGGGGTACACACACACACACACACACACACACACACACACACACACCATCCCCCTCACTGGGTCTGTATTGTCCTTGGAGTCACCCAACTCCCTAACTACACATACCATGTGTCCTACTTACCCCATCCCAGATTTCCTGTCCCAATTTAGTGGGTTTTTGAGGTTTCTAATCATAGTTATTCCTAGTCTGTTCCATCAGCAGCACAACAATCTGTGCTATTGACAATAATTTTCAGTTGCATTGACCCTCTCACCCACAATGTCCAAATAGACATAACCTTTGTCCTCATAAAGATAAACATTCAAGCAGCAGAGCATTTTGGGAAAAACTGTTTTGTTTTGTTTTGCTTGATGTTCTAAAAATATGTCTAAGAATATTCTTTATTTTCCTCTTCTTGGACCAAATTGTCATATTACAGCACCACGCACACTTAATCTATCTAAACATAGGTATGTATTTTGCTAGTTTGTAGCTGTTTTCTCATATATATATATATATATATATATATATATATATATATATATTTCCAGTAACTCTGGTCTTCTTATTCCCAATGTAACTTTACCTGTATCTTAGCTGTCCCTAGATGATGTCAAAAAGGTCTTCCTAGACTTCCTAACTTGATAGTTAACCCTCAAACGTAGCACCCAGATTGCATCTACTTGGGAAAGTGCCAAACACTAATGAGTATTTTGTTTAATGTAATGGAAACTGAAAGTGCCTCACTTCTTCCATACCTGACCAATGCCTCCTTCTGTTGTTTGAATCTATCTATACATCCTAAAGCCAAGTAGAGAGGTCAGGAGAGTGCAGAGCATTTGCTTCTTGATAAGGATGTAGAAAATCAAAAGTTTTGCCTATAGAAGTTCTTGTCCCCAAGGTATGAGTTGGATGTCCTTGAGCTATTGCTTCATCTGCATTATCCTGTGTTCATGTGTGCCTTTCCCACCCCACATCTCACTAATATTCCATTCTTCATAAATTGGGTCTGTTTTATAATTACTATTAGCTCTATTTAATTGCTTCTTTGAAGAATAATAAATTAATCACAGCTAAAATCTAGGCCTACCAATATGTATCTCTGTGAACTACATATTTATTATATTTTTATCCAATCTTAATTTAAAATATATCCATCAGAGAATATTTCAAAGTCAATTATTTGAGTACTACTTCTCATTTACTTAAAAATTCAAATTTGCACCCCCCCATAAGTAATTCCTTCGGTGGGCCAACATGATAAAATATTTCTGGGGAACCAGATGATATAATTGTCCTGTCCAAAACCAGTGGCAAAATGTCCTGAGTGTTTCCAGTATCACAGTGAGCCATATCTGGTAGGATAGACACCATTCTGTTCATGTCACAGGGCCCTCATAAGCAGTCTTTATAATTTATGACTAAGTTACATGTGCTATATAATTTTCAAAAGTAAAGCTTTCAGGCCATTAAAAAACTCAAAAGAGATTTACTTTGTTTTCAGAACTTTCCATCTGTACTCTCTTATCTCCTCAAAATTTTTCCTGGTTTTGTTATTGGTTGAGGATTTTAGAGATTTACTAAAAAGGTCTATTCTATGAAAATGGGATGGATTGATGGGTTTTGAATCTGAAGGATAGGAAAAAGGCACCAGCTGAAGCCATTAATTTTAAAACTTGGATTTTAATGCTTTTTGCTTTGTTTCCAAGCCAGCTTCTTGCCTAACTCATACTATCTGGTTCCTTTAGAGACTTGGAAAGTAGGACAGCCCCCCCAAATCAGAGTTTATAATGGAAAACCTTGTCTGACCCTTAATAGTCATTACTCTCCTGGACCACTGTAATACCTAAACTAAGTTGTTTATTGCACCAAACATGAAGTCCTTTGACCCTGGAGGTTGGGTATTGATCTCAGACCCACTTCTGTCAATATTCACCTCCAGTGTCAACAGTTTTCCATGTGGAATACTCAGAAATGATTTAGTTTTTTCAATCTATATAGCCACAGATATTCTAATTCCTAGTTTTTATTTTTTTTTAATTATTACATTACAAAATTTTTACATTACAAACATATCCCCTTTAGAGGATCTGTTTGCATCAACCATCTCTTAAAAACATAAAGAAATTTACATTTTAAACACTTTCATATTGGGTTTGATTTTAGACACTATTGTGAGTATTTACCCTTATAATCTTCAATCCCATTACTCTAGTAAGGCTAGTCATAAGAATCTATATCATCAGTGCAAACTTCACGTTAACATACTCTGAGAAAACATTGCCTTAAAGACAACTTAAAATAAATGTGTCGCAAATTCATAAGGGATGGCCAAACCATTTTGAATCACATATGTATGGAGGGGTGGGGGGTGAAAGGTCACTTTGAGAAAGAATATTTCAGTGTTTTCTTTGCCCATGGATAACTCGATAACAGGTTCATTTTTAAAGCAATGGTCTTTTTCAGATTGTCAAATGCATATCATAGAATTATACTCTTGGCAAAGTTTCTGAGCATCAGTTCCATTTTCTTGACAATTTAAAATTCAGTTATCCAATTATAACTAAAGGTCATTAGTCGAATGTGGCAACTTTGTCAGTTTTTTATTTCAAAAACAGTTTCCTAGTTTATAGAGGAAATTCTACTGTAAGAGAAATTTTTATTGTCCTTGTAACTTAGATGATACTATCATATGTATTTTGTTTTCTTTTTGGTATTTTATCACTTGGGCCAATTACATGAATATGCTGAATTCATGGGCCAGCAGTCCCAAAGTGTGCTTTGCTATTAAAATTAAAAGTCAACTATACACCCCATACTGAAGCAAATAAATAGCCATTCTTTCTTACTGTATTCAATCATCACAGGATTAGGTGATGGTGGTTGTGGTGGTGATGGGTTATAGCTTTTAAACAGCACTTACTTGGTCATTTCTTCTCTGTCTAGGCACAGTTAATTTAATTGTTGGATCTTTAGCATTATAGCTGAGGAAAGAAACCAGAAAACTGGAAGACAAAGGAAACAATGGGAAGGGAAGGTGAGGGAAGATGAGAATACTTCTAAAATTATTTCTTCTTTGGTTCAAAGGTAAGGTTAAAGTCAGGTCTACTCTGAGTGATTTTTTTGAGCCATTTTGCCAACTATGTTTCAGGACTAAGCGTTATGTTTTGTTGAATGTTTTCAAATGTTTGTAAGGTACAATGGACTTTTTCCCCAAAAGCAACCTGACTTATAATGACAGATGAAAAAGAAATAAAGTTGGGAAGCATTCATAAGTCCTTTTTATTCACATTTTAGGACTCCAGGCATTGCTGGAAGAGCAGATGGATGCGGTTCCTGCACTGGTTCTGGTACCTGTGACTGATTTACCCAGAAGAGAAATTATCCACGTGGCATGCTGGCTCAGTGCTTAGCCCATAGCTCAGAGAGCAAGAGCTGCTATGATTTCCTGGAAAAGAAAGAAACATTTGTACTAATTGCATTCTGACTTGCCTTTTAATTTTCCAGTGTTGTCACTTCCCAGTGAGTACTCCCTCCTTCCCTCTCTGTCACCAAGTAGAATCTTCCCTTGTAACAAAGTCTACTTAACAAAATAAATCACCATATAGGCCAGTTCTGACAAGGCATGTTTCGTGCTGCACCTCTAGCCCACCACCTCTCAGCAGAGAAGTATTAGCCACAGCATTGATCAAAGTGCTAAAGTCTTTCATTGTTGTTTTCATTTACATTTATTTTGCCTTCTACTGAAGTGTCCAGACATCTTTGAACTGACAAGTGCAAAGCTAGGCGAGAAGTTTTAGCACTTCATTCACAGCCCTTTTATTAAGCTATGAGACTGCAAATAAACTTTCCTACCAAGGCATGCACCTATGTTTTTCTTCTCAGTTCTCAAAGATTTCCTGCCAACCCATTCACTATGACATGTAACTCTTAGCTCCTACTGGAGCTGGAAACATGCCAGCATCTTCAGTCACACTGATTGAAATTTGAAGACGGATTGGTTCATCCAGTCCACTGGCATCGCAGTTCAAAGCAAATACCATTAACACATCTTTAAGCATGATCATTAGTTGTCTACCGACCGCAAAGTTGGAGGCTACATCTGATATTGTGCATGTGTCTGCTTGGAGATCAGTTCTTTCATTGTGCAGAAGGGTCTGGGCAAGACAGAGAAGCCTTTATAATATACCATAAACCCCCAGAACCCAGCAGAAAAGAACCTTTATGTATCTAGAACTAGACCAACTATGCTCTGTTTCCAAGAAGGATGACTTAAGAAAGTAAAAAATGACTACCCAAAATGGTGACCACACAGCCACCCAAAGCTCCAGGAGCCATATATTTATATCAGATTCCCCAGTTGATACTGGGGAGCAAAAAAAAAATGCAGTTATGAAAGCCAAGATCTGCCTCCTTAGATATCTGGCTTGCATTCTTCCACAGGCCAGCTTGTTCTGACTCATCTTCTTCAATGTCCTTCAGGCTTATCAGCACAGTCAGAAGGTTTAGTGGAGCAATTTGAGTGGATTTGATCAGGGTTTACTTTGGACAAAGGGTGAATGTGACTTTCATTATTCCTTGTAATATATAAATATGAATCAATAAAGGTTCCTCTTGAAACCTCCAAGGAATGGCGTGCATTTACGATTAATCTCATAACTTGTCTTTAACTGTTTGGCGATGTTCCATAATTGATATACGCTATTTTAATTCAAATACAGAAAAGAGAAAGCTTAGGCCAAGGGGCTTGCAGGGACAAAGGGCAGGAGGAGGGGAGAGACAAAGAGAGACATGCATCAGTTTTCAAATATATTTTGTCCATCTGAGCAATCAATGCTTTTCTGAAGCCTTGTCACATTTTGGCTAACAAGACCCACCATGAGTGACTTATTCCCTGTAATTTACAGAGGGTGGAAAACTCTAGCACCCAGAAAGAAAAAAAAAAACCACATGACTTTGTTCCCCAAACATGCACCAAGTTGTGCCTGAGCCTAATTGAACAGCCTGGCTCTAAGAAGTCCTGGAATGAACTGGAATACCAAATTCTTTTCAAGGGAGTTTGGTGGGAAATTAGCACTTCAGGCTCTCTCTCGGTTGGTCAAGGAGGCATTTAAGGAGCTGTTCAGTGACTGTTGCCTGGTGAATTGAAAGGAGAGTATTTCAGATCCAAGAAAAGATTTACAGATAGACATAGAATGATAGCATGAGAAGAACAGAAAATAAGGAAGTAGCGTGTTATAACTAGCACTTTTAATTCACTAGTACTGAAGCAGCCTTTGTATAGCTGGGTGGGTCTCAATTCCCAGAAGTTCTCTTGCTCCTATTCAATCCCTTCCTCTGGTTGTTGGAAGGTCCCCTTCACACACACACACACACACACACACACACACCCATCAACAAGAAGGTACTAGAGGAAGGGGGAAGAGAACAAACGTTAAGCGCCTACTATGTGTTAAATACCGTGCTAAGTGCTTTATACATATTATTTCACTTGATCCTTGCAATAACCCTGGGAGGTAAATTCTATTATGATCCCCATTTTACTGTTGACAAAACTGAGGTTAAATCATTTTCCCAGGGTCACACAGCTAGTCAGTGTCTGTAGTAGGATCTGAGCTCAGGTTTTCTTGACTCCAGGCCTAGAGCTCTGTCTAATGTGTCACCTAGCTGCTTCCTATAGCCATCGGCCCAAAGCCTTCTTACATGGAGTTCATGGATCATAGGACCAGAGCAGAGTAGTTCACCCACAAAGGGATCTTCAAGCCTCACTGCCTCATTTGACAGATAAGTCAAATAAGAAACTAAGTCTCAGAAAAGGTAAGTGATTTTCCCAAGGTTACTCAAGTATTGGGTCAGGTCAGGATTCAAACCGAAGTCCTCTGACTCTGCACCCCTGTTGCATTAGACCACTTCCAAAAAGACCCACTTCTGTCCCCACAGACCATTTTTGGTTGTCTTATTTATAACCAGGTTGCTTCCCTGGACTCCCGTGTTCCAGTGCTCAATTCTGTTTTTAGTTCTGTGGAACTTTGTTACCTAACATCCAGGAATAACATGAGGGATCCCAAAATCTGGTGTTGGATCTGATTTTTTGATAAGATATAAACTACCCATATATGGCGGCACACACTTGTAATTCCCACTACCTGGGGGATGCTTGAGCTGGTGGATCACTTGAGTTTGGGAGTTCTCAGCAGTAGAATTGAAGCCAATCAGATGTCCACACTAAGTCTAGTACCAATATGGTGAGCCTAGTCTGCAAAAGAGGAGCAAATCTACCCAGATTGGAAACAGAGCAGTTTCAAGGTTCTGTGCCCATCCTTAGTGGTGTCAGATTATGAGTGGCAGCTATACACAAAACCTGGGAGAGATAGGAAGATCCAGTCTCCAAAAAAATATAGTGATCATTTGAGTTACACAGAAACTGAGCTTTGATGCCATTTGTTTTCCACTAAATTTATAAACCAGAACAAAGAGAAGGAACTGGAAACCGTGCCTTGGAGGAGCAATGAAGTGGTATAAGCTTTTATTTTCTTTACTGTTAAAATCCTTATGAGCTGGTTTAGAGGTACAACACTTCAGCTAGGATAATGACCATGACAACGATCTGGACTGGACTGCTATCTAGTAACTAAGACTACATTCTGTCCCCAGGACCCACAAAACACCCATTGACGTGAATGGCTCCTTTCATGTGAGAGAAACAGCGATTTGCTAACTTTTCAAAAGGGTCCTAATCCCAGGCCATACAAAGTGGTGAGCGTTGTATGGGGTACAGTAAATAATATGTTGACTGAGAACCTTTTTAAAGCTCAGCAAATTTCCCTCGGTTCCATTTTAATCAGGGGTAGGGGTGGGGGGCAAGGGGGATTCTTGGGCAATATTATGCCTGAGTACCAAGTGCATTGTCTATTCTAGTACTTGCCCATCTCTGCCTGTATCTCATTAATCACTTTCATATTGTGCCTGGAAAAAGCATTCAAATGCAATTCAATGCATTTCAGCACTGCATTTGAACTCCAGGTGGATAACACAATGGATGTTGATGGGGCACGTGATCTCTGGACATTGAGCTGGGCTGATGGCAAAGGAGTGTCTACCCTCAAACTTGCCTTATTTCTGAAGGTCGGTAGTTTTGTTTTGTTCTCTTTTTTTAACCAATGGATTGAAAAGTGGCAAGATCATGCAGTGGACCAAGAAATTATCACAGTGTAGTTTCTCTCTAGCCAAGAATCATTCATTGCCCTTTGCTTTGTGAACCAGGAGAATTTGAAATCTTCCCTTTGTGAAGGGGGAGAGGGGTGGGGGTGGGGGACAGAAAGAAGGAGAGAAGGGGGAGGGGAGAGGAGAGGGAAGGAGAGAGGAGGAGAGAGAAAAAGAGCTTCTGTAAGGGTTGCTAACTGGCACCATTAAAACATTTATCCCTCCTCCCTTTCTGATCCTCTCCCTTTCACTCTTCCTCAGTCTTTAAAGGAAGCAATTTGAGGCAATATTATCATCCTACTTAGACTTGTACATATATATATATTATCTGTATATATATGCAAATAGACATCACATGCAATGACCTAAGATTCCTGTAAGCTAAGGAAACACATCTTTTTGTCACTAGCTAGGGCTATTGAATGTCTCTTCATCATAACTTCCCAGATCTGCTATAAAGAGGGAGATTTCACAGGCATCTTTAGTCATTCTTCTGTATCCAGAATATGATTGCAGGAAGTGTGTGTTGATTAGGGGGGAAGACTGTTAAGATTTGAAATTTAAACAGTTTTTCCATTAACTGATCATGCTCCAGGGAACAGTTTTTACCTAGAAAGGCTTTGATTTGGGGTTTCCAAATACATGTGTTGAAGTCTTTAAAATACATATAATATATATGTAGATGTATAAACCCAAATTCTTCTGTTTATTTGCTTTTCATTAAACCCCAGGGGAAGTGTACAATTTATTCATTGTGTGATACCAAAGTTACTCTGTACTGATGAAAATTCCAGCATCTGAAAAACACAAAGGTATATCAAGAGACTATAGCTGTGCACAAAGAAAGTTGCTAGTTGGGGAAAAGAGATTTTTTTTTAATTTAAAGTGAGACTTGATTTCCTCTTTTACAGGTTGTAAAAAAAATTCCTAATACCACCTGAGTTTGGGGAGTCGTGCCCCCCTCCCATTGGACTGTTGTATCTTTGGCCACATAGCCAACTACAAGGGGATAGTTGACTTCTCTCTCCCATCTCCCTTCAGAGCTCTGCCTGCTTATTTCTCTAATTGCAAAGAAGCAAGTGAGACAAAAGGACCAGGCTAATGGAATGGAGCTTGCAGAGAGAAGAAACTGATTTAATAGCTTTGTGTTTTACTCGTTTCCAGAACTGATGATAGCTTCCATCAAGCCCTTACTGTGCACACGACTGGGCTGCCGTAAAGCCATCTGAGCTGATCTTCCTAAATAGGTTAAAAGATGACATTGAGATATTCTAAGCGAAGATGATTTCATTTTTCCCTCTCTCACAAGTTACATGGGTAGATGGTTCCTGTACTGATTTTGTTCTATCAGATATAGCATTGGTGCATCTTCCCCCTTCCCTCCCAGCTTTCTGAGGTCCGGCCAGCATTGGAAGCCAATTGTCTCCTGGGTATAAGAGAGATGATCTGAAGCAGCTATTCTCCTTCAAGGACATTCTGTTCAATCCATTATCTCCTACTCGTGAGCAATAGTCTAGTCCATCAAAATACAGTGATTGAATAAAACTTTTATTTCAGATAAATGAATACATTGATTTAATAAAAGGTTTGTGCTATATGGTATAATAGTTCTCTAAATGAGCACTGAAATCCTAAAATGTGGAAACTTTTCATTGGGCCAAGTTAAATCATGCTCACTCCTCCTTGAATGTCTCCCCCCCAGGTAGGAAACCAGAGCATTTTGAAATCAGGATTTTTTCTTTTCACCTGTTCTGATCTCTTAGTTTTTAACATCTTTAGCCCTTTAAAAGCCACCTGTTTTTTGCTAAAATAACAACATCTGGTATAAGGAAAACTTATGACAATTGCTGACAATTAACTAATTTGTGATACCCCATGGCGTCTTTTCATATTGTTGGCAAGTTAGCCCATGTTGATATATTAGCCTGGCATTCAGAATCAAGACTTTGGATCCTGAAAGTTTTCCTTTTTCCTTTTATTTCTTCCAGATTCCAGAATCTTTGAGTCTCAGTTCCTCATTTGTAAAATGAGGGGGATGACCTCAGAGTTCCCTTCCAGCTGTAAGTCTGATCTTGAACTCTATGAGCCCTGTCCCTCAGAGAAGTCTAAGAGAGAGGTACACAGAGCCCCAACATTCTGGACAAAGACAAGAGAGAATATTTGTGGAATCACTCCATTTAAGGTCTACTGAGTGAGCTGCTCTTCTTGGCTCTTTGAACAAGCCTTTCCTTCTGCTTTCCTGAGATTTTATCCCATAATCCTTCAGTACTGAACACAAGTCCCTAGAAGTGACTAGGAGATGTCAGTTCAACTCCATTTATATGTCATGGGGTATACTGTACGTAAAGGAGATCAGACATGGTCTCCTTGATTACCCACCCTAAGAGGTCTTAGTACTTCACTTGGTTGAACTATCAATCATTTCACAAGCATCCATTAAGCACCTTGTACATGCCAGTGCTAGGCACTGTAGATATGAAGACAAAGGAGAAATAGTGCTTGCCCTTGGGGAGCTTACATTCTAACAAGGAAGATAATATTAATATATTTGTATGTATGTGTGTATATATACTATACCTATGTATATAAACCAGATATAAGGGATACTTAAGGGCAAAGCACTAGCAACTAGAGAGATCAGGAAAGGTATCATGCAAAATGCAGCATATAATCTATCTTAAAGTAAACGGAAGATTCAAAGAGGTGAACGTAGGGAGAGGTTTCATGCCAGGCATTGGGGGACAGCACAGAGATGGGAGATGGAGTACTGACTGAGGAACAGCAAGAAAACAACTTGACTAGACCAAAGAGAACATGGAAGGGAATAATGTGCACTCAATCTGGAAAGGGAAAATGGCCAGTTTACAAAGAGTTATAAATGCCCAACAGAAGGATTTCTCCTTGATCCCGAAGGCAACAGAGAGTCACTGGAGTTCATTCAGTTGGGATTTATCATGAATAGACTCTGGTACTTTGGGAAAGTACCATGTGGATGATGGTTTCAATTGGGAACTGGATGACTTCTAAGGCCCCTTCCCACTCTAAATCTAAATCCCTATGTGCTTCAAACTTCTGCAAAATTCATCGATCACATCCTGCTTGAGTCTTCAGCCTGGTGTGAGATTTGTGTCTTATTCAAATGTAATTTGGGATAGGATATGATTCAGAGCCTTGGAAAGAAAGAATCTTATGCTAGCTTTTTACTAATTTTGTTTTTAATTGAAGTTTCAAGTCACATGGAATCAGGGTCAAACTATTTTCTGTGGCAGTTCTGTTTTTTTCCTCTCCTGATCCATCAGGACCAACACCATTCACCTTCTCAGAACTGTCTTTTTGATCTGCCATCCCATGGTGGGTAGTCCCTTAGCTATTTATGGAAAATCTTTGCTGCTGGATTTAACATGTCATATTCCCCTTTTATACATCTACCCAGGGTCCCAAGGTAATGAACGTGTTTTTAATAAATCTAATATATAAATCATTCATCACATACACTTCAAAAAATGAGCAGCTCTCAGAATGCCCTAAAAGATTCATTGGGAACATTTTTTTTATAAGCCTGTAACCAAGTAAAGCAAATTTCTGCATGAAAGTAAAACAGGAAGTTGTGGACAAGCAGATGTTTGTTGCCTGAGAAACAGGAAAAGTAGGTTCTAGTCTTATCTTTGCTATTAAATTTGTGTATGGCTTAAATGATTTGGGAGAGGGGTGTGGTCTAAACCTATGAGTTCATCAGTGTAGTGGGAAACTTCATCCACCAATGCAGATCTATAGATCTATAGAACTAATCTATAATTTATAGTCTCAGAGAACTGAAGTGACTTGTCCATAGCCACATGGCCAGTATGTATCAAAGGTAACCCCCTTACATGCCAGGGCTGCCTCTCAACTTCAGTGAAAATTGAATTTTTAATCCTAATACTCCTTTCCCAAGAAACATCACAAGGATAGCAAATAATTATCTATAAAGGAATTTGTGTTTCCTAAGAGAATGGCCTTATATAAATTTAATGGGTATTATTTTAGAGCACCAACTTAAACATAACTTTGTCTTTTCTATTCTGTTGGATTTCTCTAGAGAAATGAATTCCTTTCAGAAGCTAAGACCTCTGAAGCAGGAACACCCACTCTCAAGATGAAAGGCAGAAGGCAACCTTGATAGGAAACTTTGGATAAAAAAAGCAGATAGCTGAGTCTATGAACATTTTTGTCCCCACTAGGCAAGTGGTGTCAATTCTACCTAAATTTCCATGCTATTCAAACTCTCAGGCGCTAGGTGGTGCCATAGTGCACATTAGTGCTGAGCCTAGAGTCAGGAAGACTCTTCCTGAGTTCAATCTTGCCTCAGACACTAGCTGTGTGACCCTGGGCAAGTCACTAAACCCTGTTTGCCTCAGTTTCTTCATAAGTGAAATGAACTGCAGAAGGAAATGGCAAACCCCTCCGGTATCATTGCCAAGAAAATCCCAAATGGGGTCATAAGGAGTCAGAGACAACTAAAAAATTACTGAACAACAACTCAACTCTCAGGCCCAGAGCTAGGAAAAATAAATAAATAAAAGCAAATGGTATTTTTTCAGCTGTGTGTATTCCAGAGAATACACACACACACACACAGAGAGAGAGAGAGAGAGAGAGAGAGAGAGAGAGAGAGAGAGAGAGAGAGAGAGAGAGAAATAGAAAGACACAGGACGTACTCTCTAGGTTTCCTCTAGATTTGAATAACTTGACAGAGCCATGGTTAGATCTTAAACAGAATGAATAGAACACAGGGCCCTGAAGGACTACCAAGACCACACTTGATTGAATCTCTGCTTCTAAAACCCACTTAATGCATCATCAAACATAAAACCATCTATCTAAAAGGAGAAACAACCTCAGAGACCATCGAGTCCGACTATCCCATATTTACAGATGAGGAAACCAAGGCTCAGAGAATTACCAAAGGACATTATTCATTAGCAGAGGTATATTTTGGCTCACCTGCCACTCAATAATTACCTTAGTCTAGAATCTAGACGATCTTCCAATAGTCAACCAAAAGAGAATGAACATTTGTGGCCAGACACCGTACTAAGTATGGTTGCTTTTTAAACAAAACTTATCTCAGTGAATCCTTACAACAACCCTGAGAGTTAGGTGCTGTTATTATCCCCATTTTGCAATTGAAGAAACTGAGACAAAGGTGTTTTGCTTTTGTTTTTGTTTTTCCAAGTGAATTGCTCAGGGTCATACAGCTCGGAGAGGCTAAATTTGAACTCAGGTCTTCCTGACTCCAGACCCAGTGCTCTAACCACTGCACCGCCTCTTAACGCCCATTTTTAAATAGCCCACCATTAAATGTCACTCTTTTTTTTTTTTTTTTTGCTTTTTGGAGGGCAGTTGGGGTTAAGTGACTTGCCCAAGGTCACACGGCTAGTTTTTTTGTGTGTGT
>CM053598.1:147967702-147994951 GCA_028646575.1 Pseudocheirus occidentalis | reverse complement strand
TGGAGCCTAGAAATTTGGTTCAGTCATTTTTCAGTCTTGTCCAACTCTTTGTGACCCTATTTAGGATTTTCTTGCCAAAGATACAGTGGCTTGCCATTTCATTTTCTACCTTATTTGACATATGAGGAAACTAAGTCTTGCAGAGTTAAGTGACTTGCCCAGGGCCACACAGCTATTGAGTGTTTGAGGGTGGATTGGAACTCAGGTCTTCCTGACTCCAGATCAGGCACTCTATCCACTGTACCACCTCACTGCCCCTGGAAGCCTAGAAGGTCAGAGTTCAAAGCTGACCTCTGACACCCACTGACTGTGTGACATTAAAACAAGTGCCCTAAGCTCTCAGCACTCGAGGCAGCTCTCTAAAACTACAAGTTACAGGGAAAGGGCTGACCAATATTGTTAGAAGGAGTTCCTTCAGCAAGAAGTTCCCTATACCAATAAAATCACAGATTCAGTCCCTGTTCTGATCCGTTCATTGTGTATACGTTGTCTCTTCCTATAGAATATAAGTTTTCTTGAAGACAGACTGTTTGATGTTGTCTTTATATCCCTAGTGCCTGACATCCAGAGGGAGCAGTGGATAGAGTACTGTGTTTGGAGTCAGGAAGACCTGAATTCAAATCCTCTCAGTCACTTACTAGTTGTGTGACCCTGGGCAAGTCACTTACCCCTGTTTGCCTCAATTTCCTCATCTATAAACTGGGAATGTTAATAGTACCTACTTCACAGGGCTATTATGAGGATCAAGTGATATAATCTATATAAAGCCACTTTGCAAACCTTAAAGCACTATCTAAATGCTAGCTAATGTTGTTTGTTGGTTTATTTAATTGACTGACTCATAAGTAAAAGGTCTTTGAGAACTAGTGTTACTCCATGAATTAGCATCATCTTTCATGCTCCCCTGCTCTTTGACATCTGCATCCAATAAGTTGATTCTTCCTCCGCAGTATTTCTCAGCTTTGTCCCTTCTTCTCCACTCTTATTCCTACTACCTTAGTTCAGACCCTCAGCATATCTCATCCTAACTATTACATATTTCTATTAACTGATTTCCCTGCCTCTAATCTCTAAATTATCCTTCACACAGATGCCAAAATAATCTTCCTAACGTAAGTTAACTGTGTTGAGCCATGTCCTCTGCTCAAAAGCTTTCAAGGACTCCCTGTTGTTTCTAGAATGAAATAAAGACTCCTTAGACTGGCGTTTAATTGGCCCTCCATGATCTGATCCAACTTATCTTTTTGGCTTTACTAACAAGCTATATTTTTGCCAAAGTAGACATCCAAATTTACTTTATTTCTCGCCCTGCCCTCCCTAACTTCTAGGCCTTCATACAGAGTATCTCCCAAGCACAAAATGCGCCCCCTTGTCTTTACCTTTTGAAACATGCCTCCCTTTTCCATGAAGCCATCCCTAAACTCCCAATGGAAAGTGATCTATCCCCAAACTTCCCCAGGGTGCTTCAACTAGACCTCTCCTTTGCTTCCAATGACACACTACCTGGAATTATATTTGTATACGTAATCCTATTTTGTCCTCCACTTTGAAGCATAAGTTCCATAAGGCCAGGGATCATTCCTTTTTCATCTGTGTGTCCCTAACACCTTAGCACAATGCCTTGAACTCAGTCAAATGAGATATTAGTTTTAAAATGTTTAGCGCATAGTAAGCACTATGTAAATGTTTATTTCCTTCTCCATTCCTCTTGAGTTGCATGGAACTGATTGAAAGGGATAACATAAAGTGCTTCGCAACCTTTAGAGCATTATCTAAATCTTTATAATTATCAACTTAATTAAACTGATCAGTCACCTGATCAGTATCCAGTAATACAGGGCCTCTTTATTAAATATGCTACTCTAAGGTCTTTCATTAACAAATATTTTTGGAGATTTGAGTGCCCACAGCTCAGCGGAGAGATACAAAGTTTAAGACACAATCTAAAGAAAAAAAGGCATAAGAAATTATGATAATACAAGGAAATATGTAATAATTGCCAAGTGAGTGTTACAGACAATACCATAGGAGTCAGGAAAAGCTTCAGAAAAGACTTGAAACCTTTATCACCCCTTCTCTACATTCTGATTTTCTATGGACCTTTAAGGATTTAATGCAAATAACCAATTCCTCTAGGAAATCTTTCCTGATCTCCTGGGTCATTAATGATCTTTCCATCTCTCAAACTTTTCAACAGAGAAAATAGTAACTTTTCTTAATACGCTTAACATGTGTTGTTCTGTATTGTCGTTTAGTCCTATATAGTGCCTATACTATACTATGTAGTGTCCTATACTAGACTATAAGCTTCCTGTAGGCAGGAACTATGTTATATCTAAATTTCACATCTTCCCCTAGTGCCTAGCACAATGCTACAAAGAGTAGACACATAAATATTTATTTAATTAATTTGGATCTCAAAGCTTGGGAAGAATTTGTCTTCACAGACAAGAAGATTCTGCCAGATAAGAAGAAAGGTGGGAATGTATAAGCCATTTGTACCCATTCACCCCATTCCCCCATCTGGGGACAGGGAATGCAGATAGATTAGAAATTTTACATGAGGGGGAGTAAGAAGTGATACAGTTGTTTAGGCAGGTATGGACAAGATTATGGGGGGAGAGGTTGAATGCCAGGTTAAGAAGTTTGGGTTTTATGAAGGGTTACTGAGTGAAGTGAGGAGAACCAGGAGAACATCATATAGAGTAACAGCAACATTGTATGATGATCAGCTATGATTGATTTAGCTCTTCTCAGCAATACGATGTTCCAAGACAATTCCAAAAGGCTCATGATGGAAAATACTATCCATGTCCAGAGAAAGAACTAGAGTCTGAATGTAAATCACAGCATATTTTCATTTGTTTATTGTTTTTTGTGGTTTTTAGCTTTTGTTCTGTTTCTTCTTTCATAACATGAGTAATGTGGAAATATGCTTAACATGATTATGCATGTATAACTTATATCAGTTCTCTTGCCATCTTTGGGAGGGAGAAAGGGAAGGGAAAGAGAAAAAACATTGGAACTCAAAATCTTATAAAAATGAATGTTGAAAACTATCTTTACATGTAACTGGAAAAAATTAAATACTATTTATTTAAAAAAAGATTTTTGAGCAAGGGATTAATGTGATGAAGGTGACGTTTTAGGAAGATTAATCTGGCAGTAGTATGTGCAGAAGTCCAATAACTAATGAGCATGAGTGAGGACCAAAGGAAAGGATTCTGAGAACTGTAGGGTCCATCAGTCAGTAGGGAGCTTTTCGAAGAAGCTTTGGAAACTTAGTCACTCAACAATTTCTTCTGCCAACTAGAAAATAATGGTTATTTCATTCATTTTATGAACCTTCTCTGTGGGTTGGATGGCTTAGTTTCATCTAATTTTTATTTGTAAAATATAGTTGGTGATTCCAATTGATAGTATTTAAGTCAAAAATTGATGATCCATTGCTTTTCCCCAACCCAGGAAAATGGGATACATTTAATAGTCTAATCCTATACCTTTCTCTCTGTAAGCATACTGTACCTCCTAGTCTTTCACCTCTGCCAAGAAGACAGTAAGCCTATTCTCATTGGATCTGGAATTTGTGTAATCTTTCTTGTAGCTTAGAAAATTCCAGACATGCTATTGTCAAAGTGTTTTCATAAGTCATCCCAAGGAGCTGTGTATTTAAGGAAATACAGTGAGTGATAATAGAAAGGCTCAGTATAATGGGAACAAGATATTGGCATTGCAGAAATCTCAATTCCCTTATAATTGTATTTTCCATAAATGATGTGATGATGTGGTTAATTAGGAGATTGATTTAGGGTCCTGCTCTAAATTGTTCAGAAAATGTTCTCATACATAAATGACATGTCGGTATTCTACTGATGCCCACATGATGCTCTAGGTTATAGCTAAGAGCATCCATTGAAAGTTTCCCAGTCAGGTAGATGATTGGACTCAACTACTCCATCTTACCCAATCTCCAATTTATTTATTCTCTGTATCTATACATAGAATTATAATATCTCAAGACTGTAAGCTTACTGTCATATATACCTTGTGCCTTCCCCTCTCCCTTGTAGTTCTTTTCCCCAAACATAACTAGGAAGAAATTCATAATTCAGATGAAGTATATGAGACTAAGTCTGATCTTCCATCTTTTCACTACTCTCTCTGCTAATATATGATGTGCACAGGGAAGTAAGAAGACGGCTTTAGGACATGGCCTAGTCACAATCTCAGCATGTAGCCTGGATTTCCATTTTTCATGCCTACCCTGGAGTGCACCGATGTCTATTCTCCTATTCATGCAATTGCTGAAATCACCCTCGCTCCGCTCTTTCTCCAATCTTACTTTCTAATACTCTTCCACTCTATAATCTCCCATCAAGGTGCAACCAGAATTGTCTGATCACAATCACTAGCTCTCCTTCCATGTTCCTGCAATCACTAACTTCTGCTACTAATGGCAACGAGGTGGCACAGTGGATAGAGTACTGAGCCTGGAGTCAGAAGAAAGACCTGAGTTCAAATTTAGCCTCAGAACACTTAGTAACTAGGTGTCCCTAGGCAAGTCACTTAACCTCTCAGTTTCCTCAACTATAAAGTAAGGATAATAATTGCACCTTCCTCCCAGGTATATGATATAATATTGTAAAGTGTTTAGTCTGGCATATAACAGGCATTTAAAAGATGCTTGTTCCCTTCTTTTCTTCCCCTTAACACCAGTTCAGTCTCAAACTCTGAAGTGGCCAGTACCATTGCTAAGGCTCTTAACTACCCTCAGTGAAGTATAGAGCCCTGTTTCTTCTTACAGACACACCCAGAATTCTTCTTTCCCTTTTCCACTCCTGGCACAGTTGCCTAGTACACAGTAGGGGCTTTATAGATGCTTGTTTCCTTCTACTCTTCTGCCCCAACAGTTTTGAGTGTCAACTCAAAGGTTACCTGGTCCGATCCTTACCTGAAACGGAAATCCCACCTAGAACATTCAGAGGTGGTGCGGCGTAAGGAAGAGTATTGGATTAGGAATCGGGAGATGTGGGTTCTAATCCTGTCTCTGCCACTAATTAGTTGTGTGAACTTGAGCAGGTCACAACCATTAGGTGTTATCTTGGTAAGGGAGACGTCATAGAAAAGATGGATTCACAATAATAAACAAACAAATAAATAAACAAATGGATAAATAACTGGATGAATGAATGGATGGATGAATGAATGAATGAATGAATGAATGAATGAATGAATGAATGAATGGATGGATGAATGGATGGATGGATGGATGAATGAATGAATGAATGAATGAATGAATAGTGCTTGGATAGGCAAAGTGTAGAAGGTGCTGAGTCTTTTGGACAGAAGCCAATGCTCAGAGGTAGTGGCTGTTAAATCCAAACACCTTCCACAGGACCAACCCATTAGATGTGAGCTCCTTGAGAGCAGGGACAGCTTTTTTTTTGCCTTACTTTGTCTCCTCAGAGCTTAGAACAGTGCTTGGCACATAGTAAGCACTTTTAACAAATGGTGCTGATTTGACTTGACCTTACACAATATCCTGTATGCAACAGACGCTTAATAAATGTCCGTGGAATTAATTCAGCCCTTATGGGTTGGGTAGAATTTGGCTATACAGAAAGGAACATGACAGTACAGTAAGGTACAGTGGGAAGGCCTCTGAGTAGGAGGACCTGGGCTCGAACCTAGTTTTGATCATTAATAATTTAACTTCCTTGGGCCTCAGTTTCCTCATCTGTAACATGAAAAGGTTAGAATAGATGGTCTATTAAGTCCCTTCTAGCTCTGATCAAAGGTCCTTAACCTAGGGTCCACAGACATCTGTGGATAGATTTCAGGGGTCCATTAATTCAGAAGAGGAAAAAATGCATCCTTATTTTCATTACCTCTAATTGAAATTTAAAATTTCCTTGGATTATGACCATAGGCAACAAACCACAATAGAATTATCAGTACCTATGAATTTGTCACCAACATAATGAATTCACAGCTTTTTTCATGCCACGTTATAGGTGTTGGAGATATCTCAAAATACCATTTATAATCATCATTGCTTTAAAATTACCATAACTATTAGACGCACTGCTGATCTCCCATGATCTCTGGTCTTCCTGGCATTTAAAAATATGATTTTGAGAAGGGGTCCATCGGGTTCACTGGTCTGAGAAAGGACTCCATGACAAAAAGGGGTGATAAATCTCTGCTCTAGGTCTGACCCTATGATATTCCAGGTAAGAAGGGTACAAATGAAGATTATGTGAGAACTGAAGGAGCAGGGAAGGGGAGTTGTGGGGAGGTCATCACTGAATGGACACCCAGGAAGTTTCATGGAAGGCAGTGGCATTTCCATTGAGTTTAAAATGCAAGGGGAGGGGTGGATAGAGAGGGGAAGAAGGAAAGGGATAGAGCCAGGAATAATTCAGCATGTGCTCCTCTGAGAAGCTTTCCTACTTACTCCAAAAGGAGGTTGATTTCCAAAGTATTTACTATCTATGCCACTCACTTGGTATTTACCACATGCTACTTTGTACTATGCATTATCTGTTCTCATGTCTTGTTACCCTCAAATAGAGTGCGATTTCTTTCAGATTGTATCTTCAATTTTATTGTATCCTCCACAGAGCCTAACACAGTGCATTGTGTGGAGGGGAGTGGGAAATAAATACAGAGTTTAAAAGCAAATAGGACAGGTTGGTGGGACTTGTGGATAGAGTGCCAGGCCTGGAGTCACAAAGACCAGAGTTAAAATCTGGCCCCAGACACTTACTGACTATATGCCCCTGGGCAAGTAACTTAACCCCGTTTACCTTAGTTTCCTCGTCTATAAAATGAGCTGAGGGAGGAAATGGCAAGCACTCCAGTATCTCTGCCAAGAAAACTCCAAACAAGGTCACAAAGAGCTGTATGCAACTGAACGACAAAAAGCAAATGGATGGAAATTTCAGCCTATCTTCACATATAGGCTATGATTAAAATCATAGGATTAGAGAGTTGGAGCTGAAAGACTCAAGCTCATCTAATCTAACCCTTTAATTTTACAGATTAGGAAACTGGTGCTCAAAGAACTTACTGGTCCAAGGTCAGATGGCAGAACTGGGATTCAAACCCAGGTCCTGTGACTACAATTTCAATACTCTATCCACTAGACCACAGTGCCTCCCAAGAGCCATAGGATAACTTGGAATCCTCGGTTGGATGTGTGTGATGGATTGGAAAGGAAATTAGATAACCTCCTCAAAGGCTCAGATCACATCTTTGGTCCTGATCAGATCCAGAAAACTCCTGATGCAGTTCAAGAAAGAAAGACAAGAAATTCTGCATTAGCGCCAGCTTATTTCCCAGGCTGGATTCTCTAGACAGCTCATGGTTTACACTTTGGCAGAATGTACTAAGAACTTGTTATCTAGCTATATTTGAGCATCTCCGTTTCTTTTTTTCCCTTTCAGATATCATTCATGTGGGTCTTGGTTCAAATCAACAGTCCATTAAAAATCTCTGAAAATAAAAGCCAAACCACAATCATGTTGGCATGGGGAAGCTGTAGACCCCAGCTCAAGTCTGTTTACTGTATATTTCTTGATTCAGAAGGAACACAAACACAGTAGAGAAAATACTACAAAGCATTATGTAGAGACAGTTCTTATGCTTCAGAAGAGCAATGGATACATTAGTAAAAGTTTTTTTCCTCTTTGATGTAGAATAGGCTATCTTTTTTTGTATTAAAATGGGAGTTAACTTTAAATAAATAAAATTCAGCCTGTAGGCTTCAGAAAACTAATGTTGTATTTCGACAGTGTCATTTCTCTGATCCCTGAAAGCATTATGGGAGTTAACTTGGACCTTCATCATGATTTTTCCTTTATGGCATATAGAGCACATTATTTTTTCATCTCTGTTTTATTGATTCCCCCTCACTCCCTCCCACCTTTGCTGTTTGCCAGCTGTTACCTCTGCCCCTTTCTCTCTATTTCCATTCCCACCTCTACTCTCGCCCCCCATGCTAGGAGGGCAGGCAGAGAGCACCTTCAACAGTGTCTTTGGCTAGGGGGCAATCATGGCCATTGGCTGCCTTTTATTCTCCCTCCTTGGGTGAAACTGATACAGAAAATCCCTTCTCTGCAGGGCTCTTTCAAAAAGGAATGTAATCCAAGGGCATGAAACTTACATGCCCTTACAGGAAGAAATCAGCATGAGGGAACCATACTCTCCTTTTGAGCTACATAACAAATGTGCCATTTGTAGCTAATGTGTCTTTAGTTCGAGGGTTCTTAACATGTTTTTGTGTCATTGACCCCTCTGACAATTGGATGAAGCTTATGGACCGCTTCTCAAAATAACAGTCTCATATGCATTTAATAAAATTAATAGCATTACAAAAAATGAATTCTGTTGAAATATAATTATCAAAATGTAAAAAAAAAACCCACAGTATCAGACCCCAGGTTAAGAACATCTGCTTTAGTAAGACTTGGATATACTGTATCATACTTCCCCAACTCCTCCCCAATTAATATTGCAGTATACAGGAACCTAAGAGAAGAAAGACAGTGGGCAGTAGTTATCATTTTGCCCTAAGCCACCACCCCAAGGGAGTCCATGCAATTAAAATACCAGTTGATTGGCAGCTGACATTTCAAGATCACTCATGGCTCTGTTAGATGAAAGCAAAGGTACTTTTAGGTGCATACATAGAAAGAAACCTCAGATAACATATGTTTAACCGGAATGGGGGGGGGAGTTAGGGGTGTTTCCTGGCATAAAGTTCATTCCTGAAATTTTCCATTGTTGAACTCCCTTAATGGTCCTGAAGCTATTTCTCCCAACCAAAAGCATCAAATAAACGCATTGACCTAAAAAGATTTGTAGAGCTTTGTAGTGATTCCCAGGTGGACTGGAAGTTCCCAAGTGGAATTTCTTAGAGAAGAAGCAAGGTTTTGTTAAATCTAGGAAGATTCCTAAGCCCAGCATTCAAGCCCATAAAATACCAGTGGCACTCCTTGGACAATAAATAAAATTGCCCTCAAAGTATTGCAAGAGAGCAGGATCCATATCTCCTGCTGCCTTGGAGGCAGTAGATAAGGCTGTCTGGGATGGCACAACATAGGAGGACAGCACCTGCAGTAGTCCGATGAAATACACTCTTTAAGGGGAGCACCGTCTTATTTTTGCCTCTGTAACCATAGCGCCTGGCACATAGGAGGCACCTTTAAAAACACTTCAGTAACTCCAAAGAGTTGCAGGTAAACTGAAGGAGATATAGATAGGAGTTGGGAAGAGGGAGCTAAATTGAGCAGTAGCCTTCCCTTGAATATTTCCCCATTATCAAATGTGTTGGCATTGAATTTCATTTTTTTTTTATTTTGGGCTCATTTAGATTTATTTTTCTTTTGGCCACCTTCCTTATTTTCTGTCTCCATTGCAGCACCCAAACACTCTAATTGGCTTTGGATGGGACAAACAGGAGGTGTTGCTCCTGGCAGGATGGAATTTCCTGTCCTGTTGATTGATGGATTAATTTTTATTGAGCACACTGTGCTCCTAGCAGTATTTACGGAGGATCCAAGATATAGCCCCAGCTTTCTAGGAGTTTATGTTCTAATGGAAAAAAGAGATAAACAACATATTGAAACCTGCTTCCCATCTTCTTCCTAATTTCCTTACCTTTATTCCCTTCTCTCTCTCCCTCCCTCCCTCCCTCTCTCTCTTTCTCTTTCTCTCTCTCTCCCCCTCCCTCTCCTGTCTTTTCTTTCCCTTCCCTTCCCTCCCCCACAATGGTAAATGAAGTAATTAAACAATTATGGGTCCTTATACCACTTGTCTCTCATTCTACCACCACCACCACAAGGAAACTGCAAATTCTTTTCCATTGCCATTTCTTGACCAAATTCATTGAGCCCCTGCTTAGTTTCTGAATTTCACTTTGTTTGTGAAGTTACAACTTAACTTTTTTCCCCTTTTCTCGCTTTCTTTTCCCTCTTTCCTTACTCCTCTATATGCCATAATAAAGAGACTAATAGCAAATTCCCATGTCTTGCTCATCAAGCCAGTTCCTGCTGCCTCAGAAAGAGGGAGGCAGGGGTACTGATAGCCCTAAGTCTCACTCAGGCCTTCGCACCAAATGAGAGCACCAACAAGGACTAGCCTGGCCCTTTGAAAATAAGTAGAATTCATTTTGACTTATGAACAGGCAACGGAAAACTACCTTCTGATGCAAAATAATTTATTTCTTAGACCTGCAAGCATCATAGGAGTTTGAACTAGGAGACAACTCAAAAGGTCAATGATCCCAACTTCTTTTTCAGATTGGGACACTGGAACCCAGCTACACAGCTACCCAGAGCCAGGATCTGGGCCCAGGTCACTCATTCCAGTCACCTTTTCCTGCATCACACTGATTCTTTTACCAGCTTAAAGGATTCTTTCAGTGGCAGAGAAGTACTACCCTCCTCTACCCCAAGCTTGCAAACTTCATCTCAGGCTTCTGGTAATGATGATGATGATTGATTGATTGATTGATTGATTGATGTGGTACAGTGAAGAGAGCCTGAGTTCAAATCTGGCCTCAGAAACTAGCTGTGTGAGCTTGGGCAAGTCACTGTAATGGGAATGGGATTTTGAATATCTTCCCTGCCCCTTAATAGACCTAGGGGGGAGTTTGAAGACCTTGCCTGCTTTGAAAATAAACTCTGCCCCCTGATAGGCTGAATGTGGTCACATGAGCCTGTGGTAGGAAGAGTTTGCTGGGGAGAAGCAGAGCTCACAAGAAGCTGGGTCATAGCATGTCTGACAGTTAGACACAATTGCAGACAGCTGGGGACAGAGGAGCTTAGAATACGAGTCAGATAGGCTCATGAGTAAATGTTGATCTTGTATTGGTTTGTGGGAAGGCTAAAGGATGCTGTGGCTCTCGGTGCTCTTATGGCCTCTGAATATCTTTGGTACTTCGGCTTACTGGTTTTGGGATTTGGTTTTCTGGTGTCTAAAGAAGTCCTTCAAATTCATCCTCTATCTGGAGAGTTTGGCATATTTTGCAACCAAACGCCATGTGATAGTTATAGTCATGGTCTTTGTTATGATTGTGGGTGCTGTAAATATTGCATTGGCACTACTGTCACTTAACATGATTTGCCTCAGTTTCTTTATCTGTAAAATGACCTAGAGAATTAAATATAAATTAAATAAAATGAGCTGGAGAAGGAAATGGTGAACCAGTCGAGTGTCTTTGCCAAGAAAACTCCAGATGGGGTCGTGAAGAGTTGGATATGACTAATCGACTAAACAACAAGAACAAAAATAATGATAATAAACAGCTAGCATCTATATCATGCTTTCATATTCACAAAGCATTTTGTAACTTACATTTGATACTCACCATAACCTGTTAAGAAAGGTAATAGAGTGATCTTTATTTTACAGATGAGGAAACTGAGGCTGAAAACTTTAATGGAATTGCCCAGGGCCACACAACTAGAGCCTGACACAGGATTTAAGCTTAGGTCTTCCTGACTCCAAGTTTATGGTGCTGCTTAACCTTCAAACAAGAAAGAGCCCAGTCTCTCTGTTCAGCAGACAAGATATTTTATCAACAAGAGCAGCAAGACAGAAGACATCTAAAGAATGAAGCAGCAAATACTTCAAAGACCTACAGAGAATAATAGCATCCTCAGATAGGAAGAGACCTGGTCATATAGCCTCACCACATAATGCATGAATATCCTATATCACATCCCTCACAATAAGATCTGCCTTCTACATGGACACGACCAGTGATGGAGAACTCACTACTTCGCAAAGCAGACCATTATATTTTAACATGGCTCTGAATTGTTAGGAGGAGCTTCCTTATTTAAAGCTGAAACTTCTTTTCCTCTGTTACTACTTGATCTTTCTTTGACCTCTGGAGCTACCCAGAATGTCCAAGCCCTTCTTCCGCTTTAAGCCTTTGGGATATTTGAAGCCACCCAACCCTAATCCCCCAAATCTTCCTCTTGAGAAGTTATGTCACAAAACTCCACGTCTTTATCACCCTGGTCTGCATCTATCCCAGTTTTCCAGCTAAGGTCTGATGCTCCACATTGGACACAATATTCTTAGGTATCAGGAAGACCTGTGTTCAAATTCTGCCTCAGATAGATAGTAGCTACATAATCCTAGGCAAGTCACTTAAATTTCCCTTTCTTCGGTTTCCCCAACTGTCAAATGGGTATAATAATAGCACCTACCTCCCAGGGTTGTTGTAAGGATTATATGAGATAATATCTGTGAAACACTTTGTACAGTGCCTGCCTAATAGTAGGTGCTTAATAGATGCTTCTTCCCTCCCTCCCTCTCTCCTTCCCTCCCTCCCTCCCTTCCTTCCTTCCTTCCTTCCTTCCTTCCTTCCTTCCTTCCTTCCTTCCTTCCTTCCTTCCTTCCTTTCTATTCTAGATGTGGCCTGAGAAGCGAAGATCACGACAGAGATGACAGGACGCTGCCCTTCAATTAATGTCGCCTAAGATTTCATTAGAATACTACCGATCGGAGCAGCGAGGTGGCGCAGTGAATAGAGCACCGGCCCTGGAGTCAGGAGGACCTGAGTTCAAATTCGGCCTCAGACACTTAACACAAAAATCTAGCCGTGTGACCTTGGGCAAGTCACTTAACCCCAACTGCCCTCCAAAAAGCAAAAAAAAAAAAAAAAAAAAAAGAATACTACCGATGCCTAGTGAAAGGATAAAAGTGGCCCAGGACAGGAAAGAGAGGCCCCTAGTTAAACCCTCTAATAAAAATGTGCTGATTTCGCCCCAAAGCCTCAGAGTTCCTCCAAACATAAAACGGGGCCAGGCATCAGAGGTGTGGGTGTGAGACGTGGGCCGGGATCAGCAGGAAATGAACGAACTGGGGCTTGCTAAATCTTTTTTCCCCAAAAAACTCAATTTGAAGGCTGTCAGCTTCATTTGATGGGCAATGCTGCCCTCTAGTGTCCATGATCATGAGAACAAATTTTAGTCACAAATCCAAACCCCTCTTCCAATAGATTGTATAGCTACTTGAGATGGTGTTTTTAAAGTCCGTGCCAACTGTAGAATTGTAAAGAAAATTGCTGGCTTGGTCTCGTTCTAGGTCCTCAACATGCAAATGCTGACTTTTCCCTGAAACAGATCCGTGGTAATAAATTTTTTTAAGCTTTTGTTTCTTTATAATCCTCATCTCCATGCACTTCCCATGACCCTCTCCTTGTTCTCTTACACCTAAAAATAGCATTCTTATGAAAAATAATAATAATAACTAGCATTGATACGGCATTTACTATGTGCTCAGGCATTATGCTTTGCAATTGTCTCATTTGATCCTTGCAATAACCATGGGAGGTCGGCGCTATTATTCTACAGATCAAAAAACTGAAGCAAAGAGAAATTAAATGACTTGCCCAGGGCCACACAGCTAGTAAGTATGTGAGGTTGGATTTGAATTCAGGTGTTCTTGACTCCAGGTCCAGCATTCTAACCATTGTGCTTCCTAGCAGCCCCCAAAGACAAAAGATGCCATTTGCCCATTTCTTTGGAATATCTAGGGAAACTTGACCGCTGTGTCTGCATTATTCAAGCTCCAGCTATGTCAATATGGAATCATTGCATGGTAGGGGGAAAGGGGGATAATACTACCATTTATTTTTATTATAATAGCTTACACTTAAATAGTATTTACTTGAAGATTTGAAGAATGCCTCAGGATAGGTGCCATTATTACTCCCATTTTGCAGATGACAAAATTGATGCTAAGAAAGGCTGAGTGATTTATTCAAAATCACATAGCTAATAAATGTCTGGGGTAGGATTTGAACTCAGGCTTTTCTGACTCCACATGTGGCACTTGATCTTCTGTACCATCTAACTTCCTATATAGTACACAAAGCACTTTTGCATATCTTAGGTCATTTGATCATTACAACATTCCTGTGAAGTTTATAAAGTCTTATTAGCCCCATTGTATAGATAGGAAAACAACAGCTCACAGACGATGAGCAATTTATCCAAAGTCACATAGCATGTAGGAAAAACAGCCAGAATTTGAATCCTGGACTTTTTATTCTAACCTGGTCTTTTGTATTTTGTTTTTGAAGAGGACCAATGACGTAATGGGTAATGTCCTGACTCAGAGTTGAATTAGATTTAAGTGAGGCACAGTTGCACAAAATCATCAGCCTCACTATCTCTTCAAGAGTCATTAAAGTCCACTGGCAGGACAAAAGTCAAGATGATTGGTGATCATCCAGGACGACCTTGGCATCTTTGATGTCTTAACAAGTTCTAACCTACCAAGCTTTGGTCACCTTCATGACCATTGGAACAAATTGTTCTCATCCACCCATTCCAATGCGGTAAGTCTTCACGAGCTTGTGGAAGATAACCCGTTAACTCACCAACAGGTTTGAGGCCTCTTGGTTACATCCAACCTGGTTTAGACCATCTGCCAAGAAAGCTTACCAGAGTGTGGCCACTGCCCATGCTATATAGCTTCTGGGAGCCACAGGTGAGAGCTGGGTGAAGGTAGACACCAAAGGGGGATGAGCAGCCCTGAAAAGGGCTCTGCTCCCCCTCACACCAGAGGCACTAGTCCCCCTGGAACACCCCATGCATAATCTAATATATGATCTATTATATCATACTAACTCTCCAAGGGTTGGCAATGAGTATGTGATTTTAATGTTTCTTTTCTTTGCCTTTGCATTTATTTTTTCAAGATCTATTGTGGATGCTCTTTTTTACTATTTTTTTACATCATTGTCACTTTCCAACGATGTCTTCCCCATACCTAAGTGGAACCTTATAACAAATAAGTACAGTCAAGCAAAATCGATGAGTATATCGGCCATGTCTAAAAATGTACACCTTATGCCAGTCTGCCACCCTCCTGCCAGAAGGCATGCTTCACCATCGTTCTCTGAAGTCATGACTGATCATTGTCTTCCTTTATATTATTGTGGTCATAACATAAGCTGTTCTGATTCTGTTTATTAGCTTTCTTCTTTTCTCTGAATTCTAGAAATTTGCCATTTATTTCAACACAATATAATTCCATTACCATGACATACAACTTGTTCAGTCCTTTGCTCATCTATGTGGCTAACAGTTATATAGCTATTGCTATAGTGACAGGTACTACTCTAGCCTTTTACAATTATTATCCCATTTGACCCTTTCAACCAACCCTTGGAGGTAGGTGCTATTATTCTCCCCAGTTAAGGAGAGTGAGGTAGAGGTTAAGTAACTTGACTAGGATCACACAGCTAGGAAGTCTCTGAAAGCCTAATTTAAACTCCAGGCCCAGTGTTCTATCCACTGAACCACCCAGCTGTCCGTTCATTTCCAGTTCTTTACTACTATGAAAAACATGGCTATAAATGTTTGTCTATACAGGAACCTTGCCTTTTGTCTTTGACCTCCCTGTGACATAGGCCTAGAAGAAGTATCACTGGGTCAAAGGTCTTGTGGTAGGAACAATTCCTACCTGCAAGTTAGACTAATAAAACTGTCCTCAAGACTTAATTGGTTCAGGGGTTAAGGTTCAAACTTTCAACAGAGCTTCCTGGTCCCCCAAGTATAAAAGTCCAGCACAAGAGGAATTGGAGACTGCTCAAACTTTCTGGCCAAGTGTGTCATTGAAGAAAATACAGAGACAGTAGAGTCGGTCCTAAAGGCATCAGTTCTGTTTACTTGTTAAACATTCTTTTCAGTCTATTGTTGAGTAAACCTCCTTTTGTTAAGTGTTACATGGTCTCTAAGTATCTTATTTCATGAGCCTGAACCACTGGACCTGCCTGAATCTGGCCTGGTCCTGAACAAGCATAAATGTAGTTTAGTAAGTTTTTGGTGTCATTCCAAATTGCTTTCCACAACAGTTGGACAAATTCACAGCTCAACCAACAGTGCCTTCCCACATCCATGCCAACATTTAACTATCTTTCATCTTTTGTCATCTTAGCCAAGGATATGCACTGAAGCTTTCGTTATTCCCACAGTTGGATCAGTGGAGCAGATAGATGTTGATATAATTATGTGGATAAAGCAATAGATTCTAAATCTCTTATCCTCAGTCAACAGAGGTCAAAGAGAACTAGGATGGAAATTTCTTGGTTGGTTGGTTGGTTGTTGTCCTTCATTCTCAAAGAGGACCAAAATGACATCACTACGTTAGAGTCAGATCAGTATGCGCTCGGAATGCTCCGACCATAGGTTGAGCACAAATAGTCCACGTGAACATTTGAGGGGAATTCTCAAAATTCACACATTTTGTGTTTCTTTTGAGTTACTTCCATTCTGCTTTTTCACAGAGCACAGCAACTTCTCTGATGAAGACAGGCCATGCTGGGTAGTCCTGTGCCAGTGTCTCCCATGTCACACAATCAATTCCAAAGTTCATGAGAGTATCCTTGTATCACTTTTTCTGACCATCATGTGAGTGCTTGCCCTGTGTGAATTCTCCATAAAATAATATTTGTGGCAAGGGTACATTTGTCATTCAAACAATATGGTAAGCTCATTGTAGTTGTACTCTCTGTAGCAGAGTCTGAATGCTTGGCAGTTTAGTTCAAGAAAGGACCTCAGTGTCTGGTACCTTATTCTGCCATGTGATCTTCAGAATCTTCCCAAGACAATTTGAATGGAAGTGATTCAGTTTCCTGGTATGGTGCTGATAAACTGTCCAGGTTTCACAGACATACAAAGTCAGCACAACAGCTCTGTAGACCTTCAGTCACATAATCTAATACTCTTCTCTCCCATACTTTCCTTTGGAGTCTCTCAAATACTAAGCTATCTCTGACAACTTGTTCATTAACCTCATTATCAGTTTGTACATTGCTAGAAAATATAGTGCCAAGAAAAATGAACTTATCTGCAGCGTTCAAAACTTCTCCATTTGCTGTAATCCGTGGTTCCACATATGGATGGTGCAGTGCTGTCTGATGGAGCACCTGTGTTTTCTTGGTGTTAATTGTTAGATCAAAATTAGCACACGTAGCACAGAATAAACGCTTACTTTGTTGCATCTCAACTTCAGCTACATCTGCAAACAAAAAATCACGCACCAACATTCTCTCAATTCTGGTCTTGGCTTGTAGCCTTTTCAAGCTGAAGAATTTCCATCAGTGACCTTGATGCTATGTTTGTCTTCATTGAAGACATTTGACAACTTGACTGAAAATATTATGCTAAAAAGCATGGGAGCAAATACACATCCTTTTTTCACTCCATTGGTGACTGGGAAACCATGAGAGCATTGTCCATTATCCAGCACCAGGGTAACCATGCTGTCCTAAAATTCATGTACAATACTGATGAACTTCTCTGGGCAACCAAATTTTGACATAATTTTCCACAAGCCCTCACGACTAACGGTATCAAAGGCCTTGGTCAGATCAATGAATATTGTGCACAGATCTCTGTTCTGCTCCAGACATTTCTCCTGGAGTTGTCAGGCAGCAAACACCATATCGACCATTCCTCAACTGTTCTGTAGCCACACTGACTCTCAGGTAGATATCCATCTTCCAGGTGAAGGATCAACCTATTAAGGAGGACTCTGGCAAGAATCTTAGCAATGACTAAGAGAGACCCTCCTGTGATTGCCACAGGACAATCTATTCCTTTACATTTATACAGATGGGCAATGGAGGCATCCTTGAACTCCTGGGGAATAACCTCCTCTTGCCCTACAACCTGGAAATTTTCTGTCTCCTTTTGTATGAGCAATGGATCCCTCACCTTGTGAAATTCAGCTGAGTTAGGAGGTAAGGTGGTAACTTGTTCTATTATTGTTTTTCTGCTTGAATCCCTGAATAGTGCGCAAGCAGGTTTGTGACCAGGAAATATGGCATATCCAAAGTGTTGATTTGCCCCTCTCTGACTGAAAAATAGAGAAGAGCAACCAGGAAGTCAATCTGCATCCCATACTTTCAACCTTTGCTTGTTTTGTTTTGTTTTTTCCCTATTCTTGTAATGTCCTAATCTGCCCCACCCCCTCCACCTCTTATTGGTTGAAATTGTCCTCATCCTCAAAACCCAGATCAAATTTAACCTTCTCTGGATAGCTTTCCTTGATTTCCTCCCCAACTCCCAGAAGTAATCTCTCCTTCCACCGAATTCTACTAGTACTTTATGCCTCCATTATGTACCTATCAGACCCTATTATGTATTACAGTTATTTTTGTAGCTGTTTTGTATTCTCTTCTTGTCTGAAAACTTCTTGACAGAAGAAACCATCTCTTAATCACCTTTAAATCCCCTTCTTAGTACCTGGGACAGTGTCTTGTTTATAATATTTAGAGAGCGTTCAATTAATGTTTGTTGAATTGAATTAAACAGTAACTAAGAAAATCTGTGGGTTCTTGTTGACATTTGAGAACCAGTTAGTTGGGCTAATGTAGTTGTACCAGTGGAATATTCACATTTGTGTCTGACTGCATATGCAACATAAACCAGACAATTGGTAAGGTCTCCATGCCCGTTGTCAGTAAGGTAAAGGTTTAACCATAATGTCGACCTCCAGTGGTCTTCTCCAGGGAATTATATTCCAGGTAAATAGGACTGGAATCCAACATATCAATTCCTCCTTGAGTAGTTAGTCATGACTTGCCTGGTTAACTAAATGTGTCATCATTACCAAGGATGTATAGTAAAGGAATGAATGTGCTGTTTTTAAATTTTTGGTTTACCCCAAATTTGTATAACTACAGACTGACTCATTAAAATGCCAGAAAAAAATATTGGAGAGCAGATGGGGAGGGAAAAATCTTCAAGGAAATAGAAAATGACAAGAGGTAGAGTTTAACCTTTATCCATCACAAAACTCTGAAACTGAGCCTAAAATAGATATTATAACGGGGCGGCTAGGTGGCACAGTGAGTAGAGCACCAGCCCTGGAGTCAGGAGAACCTGAGTTCAAATCCGGCCTCAGACACTTAACACACACACAAAAAACTAGCTGTGTGACCTTGGGCAAGTCACTTAACCCCAATTGCCCTCTAAAAAAAAGCAAAAAAAAAAACCAAACTAAAATAGATACTATATTTGTTCAGTGGCATAATAAGGGCAAAAACAAATGACATTTCTGGACCTGATATAGCCTGTAATAAACGCTCTGTGTGGCATTCAGTCATAAGTGAATGACTGAATTCCCATGGAGTTAAAAAAACCTCTCCAGACATTCTGGCCCATTTCAAAATTCCATGAGATATTCCTGGTAGTCCCTAAGTGATGAGGACTTCTGAGGTATACATCAGTTGGATTCCCTTGCCTCTATCCCTGAGAGAATGAACTTATACACAGTTCTTCTTTTGGATGTTGTTCCAGACTGAGCAATGGCTCTCGAGCTTTGAGCCTCTTCTCTGAATCATCAGCCCTCCAAGGAGTTCACAAAACCAAGTCAAGCTCCTGGGTCCTTGTAATGGGAAGGGGAATTTGAAGATCTTCCCTGCTCCTTAATAGACCAAGGGGAGAGTTTGAAGACCTTCCCTACTTTGAAAGTAAACTCTGCCCCCGATAGGCTGAATGCAGTCACATGGAGCCTGTGGTGGGAGGAGTTTGCTGAAGGGAAGCAGAGCTCACAGGAAGCTTCCCTGCTGTGAAAATAAACTCTGCCCCCTAATAGGCTGAATATGGTCACATGGAGCCTGTGGTGGGAGGAGTTTGTTGAGGGGAAGAAGAGCCACAGGAAGCTGGTCAGAGCAAGCCAGACAGTGGGTGAGAGGGGAGCTCAGGCAAGGAGATAGAGAGGTTTGTGAGTAAATATTGATCTTGTTTGTGGGAAGGCTGAAACATGCTGTGGCTCTCAGTGTTATTATGGCTTCTGAATATCTTTGGTACTATGATGGAATCGGCTTATGGATTTTGGGATTCAGTTTTCTGGTGTCTAAATAAATGCTTCAGTTCTTTCCTCTATCTGGAGAGTTTGGTACATTTTGTGATTCGATCATGAATTATAAATATTGCTTTGGTGCTACAGTCCTTTAGCAATAGGTCCAGGCCAGAGGTGTGCCAAAACCTCCTGGCACCATTTTATCAATCATCATTCATTCTTTCAAAAAGAGATTTTTGTTTTTTGGGGGAAGCAATTGGGGTCAAATGACTTGCCCAGGGTCACACAGCTAAGAAATATTAAGTGTCTGAGGTTGCATTTGAACTCAGGTCCTCCTGACTCCAGAGCCAGTATTCTGTCCACTACCCCATTTGCTGACCTCAACAAACATTTTTTTTTTGCTCTTTGAAGAGGGAGGGCAGGGCAGTTGGGTTTAAGTGACTTGCCCAAGGTCACATGGTCAGTAAGTGTTATATGTCTGAGGCTGGATTTGAACTCAGATCCTCCTGACTCCAGGGCCAGTGCTTTATTCACTGTACCACCTAGCCACCCCGCGACAAAGATATTTTGAGTGCCCTGTGCTATGGCAGATTTATAAGAGAACAAGAGCTGTATGGTCATGAATGGATTGCAATCTGCAGGATGGGAAGGACTAGAGAATGATTCTTTACCGCATGGGATTATTGGGAGGATCAAGTGAGACAATGCGAGGCCAGTGCTGCTGTGACACCAGGTGCTCAGAGCCAAAATACTTCTGTAAGAACAGAAGATGATGAACATCTTACACTCAGTGAGGTCCTCCTGACCCACTAGGTTTGCCACAGGGAGGGACCAGGACCCCAACCGTGGATTGAATAAGCCTTCCCTGTCCATCCCTATCCATCCTATCTCCCGGAGTATTCAGAAACTCTGGACACCCACCCTCAGCCCTCGGGGACTTGTTGGACCTGGACAAGCCGGTGGGTGGGGAATCGCAGCTGGGTGAAATGATACAATGGAGAAATAAACTTTCTGCTCGGTGTTTTTGTTATGCAGGGAAAAAGCACGTTTTGGCAGCTGAGAAGGCTCAGGGCTGGGTAATTGTCATCAGTGTTCCCGGTAATATTTTAATGAGCTGAGCAGCTGACAGTCCTGTGAGAACACATGGCTTTTGTGACTGGTGTTGCTAAGCAAAAAAGTGTATAAGAAGCATGTCATTCCCTTTTTAAAATCCCTCTAAAACATAAATACTTCCAAGCTGCCACTTGGATTTGCACAGAGACAATTCCCGCCAGGCCTTTCTTTCCTCCCCTCAGCCAGCTCTTCTCAGATTTTCCTTCTTCTCCCTCACAGTGACTCAATTCGCTTCCAAGTTCCTTAGATCATTCATTCATTCATTCCTGTGTGTGCATATGTGTGTGGGGGTATGATCTACATGTGTATATATATGTAACTACATGTGTATGTGTCTGTACACACATGTTTATATGTATTTATTCCTATATTTGTATATATTTATTTTTATATGCACATGTATTCATATGAATACATGTAAATAGAATAAGAGCTTTCCAGCCAGACCTCTTCTGCCAGGACAAGGTATGCTGTTTTTAGTCACTTCTCTTCAGTTTCTGTCACTTTCTTTCATTCTTCATAGGATCATAGATCTAGAACTGAAAAGGCCCTCAGAAGCCAACTCCATCATCTCACTGATGAAGAAACCAGACTGAGAGCAGTTGATTGACTTTTCTAAGGTCAAAAAAGTAATAAACATAAAGGCAGAATTTTAATCCTAATTCTTTGGCTCCAGAGTCAGTGTTACTTTCCTAATACCAAATTACCTCCTCCTTCTTTTTCCTCACTAACCAAAATTTCCTCTTTCTGACTCTATACTCATTCCAGGCTCTTCTCTTCTGTATCCTTATTTCTCCTTATATCTTGTTCTTTCTCTTTATTTCTCAAACTGGGGGGTATAGGATCATATATACCTATGAGGGTATAGATATCATGTCTACCCTAGGGGTTATAGGATCATAAATATAGGGAGAAAATGGATCTTGGAGACCACGTAGCCCAACCTACTAATTTTAGAGAGAAGGAAAGTGAAATCTGGGGAAAATTGTAATTAGCTCAAGATCTGATGCTGAAATCATTCTTCCAGATTCGCTGAGCTATAAGAAGTCTGTCAAAACTGTGGATAGAAAGTTCCAAACAGCTGCTTGGTGATGTCAACAATAAGTCATCTAATCCATGAACAGGGTCATATTTTCATTTTATCTGGGTCACCTATTAAAATAGACTCTGATACCAGGTAGTAGTGATGCTGGTGTTGTTCAGGCATTTCTGTCATATCCAACTCTTCATAACTCCATATGGGATTTCCTTGGCAAAGATACTGAAATGATTTGTCATTTCCTTCTCTAGCAGAGTATAAACCTGCTAACAATTCAAGCAATTTTAGCCTTTTCTGTTGATTTGCTTTTTAATGGAGGGGTTGATATGAGAGAATACTCTCAGGGTGAAGAAGTTTGAGCACCATTCTTCTAAGCCCTAGACCTAGAACTTATTATACATCCCTTCTCTCTATGCTGACCTTTACCATCCTCCTCACCATTCCTCACATACAGTATTCCTTCACCCCATCTCTATGCCTTCACACTGGCTATTTCCCATGCCTGAAATGACCTTTCTCCTCACCTCCCCCTCTTAGTATCCTTCAAAACTCATCCCCAAATCTCCTTCCTAGATGAGGCATTTCCTGATCTCCCCTGCTCAAAATTAGGTTGTATTCCTTTTGATTATATTCATATAAATGAACATGCAGTTTCTCTTCACCAATTATAAGCTCCCTGAAAGCAGGAATTGTTTCATTTTTCTCTATCTCCAGTGCCTATCGTGGTGGTTAGCACATAGCCATCACTTAATATGCTTTTTGATAGATTGGTTGGTTGATTGGAGCTGGAAGAAACCTTGGAGTTCTTCTAGTCTGCCTACCCCCATTTTATAGATGAGGAAACCAAGTCCCAGATGTGTGCAGTGACTACTCTATCCCAATATTCATTTCACTGCACCAAAGAACATTTCTCCTATGTCTCTTCCAAGAGAACTTAAATACTTGCTCAGAGTCCTATGAGAGAAAACAACAGAAGAGATCCTGACAAATATGACCATGATAATAGTAATTAATCATAATAGCAATAATGGTTTATATTCATATAGGATCTGTTTAAAGTGTGCTTTCACTTGCATGGGCTGATGCAAAGTAACATGTACTGTGTACAAAGTAACCCCAATACTATAAGATGATCAGCTGTGAATGACTTAGCTATTCTCAGCAATATGATGATCCAAGACAACTCTGAAGGACTTAGGATGAAAACTGCTCTCCATTCCCAGAGAAAGAACTGATGGGGTCTGAATGCAGATTGAAGTATGCCTTTTTTCACCTTATTTATTTTTCTTGAGCTTTTTTTGTCTGTGTTGTCTTTCATAACATGACTATTATGGATATGTTTTGCATGACTATATATGTATAACCTATATAGAATTACACTTCAATGAGGTGCAGTGAAGGGGGAGTAGAATCTGGAACTCAAAATTTTAAAAACAAATATTTAAAATTGTCTTTACATGTAACTGGGTAAAAATAAAATACTAAATAAAAGCTAAAAAAGAGGGGGGAAAGATGCTTTCCAATATAATACCCTCACTGTCAGGTAGTTGTAAATGCGATTATTCCTATTAAAGATGAGGAAACAGTCAGACAACTGGCATATATTAAATGTCTACTATGTGCCAGGCACTGTGTTAAGCCCTGAGTTTCAGAGAAGTGCTTTAACTTGCCCAAGGTGACGTATGTAGAATTATGATGAGTTGTACTTATTTCTTGGGGCAAATTCATTTGCAGGGGGGTGGGGCATGAGGGAAAGGTGGTAATGATACAGTCAATAGTTCAACCCAAGTGCAGTTAGGCCAAGAGAAGAGGTAAGTAACCCATCACCCAGAGATTCTGGCCAATAAGACTACAGCATGGCCAGCAGCCTCTCACTGCTCCTAGGAAGGGAGATTTCAGCAGACAGTGACTGGAGGTTGGGGTTCTTGGAAGAAGGCCCTTAGCTGGAGGGCACCATAGCAGTAAGTCTCTTGAGGTGGTCACCTGATGCAAGAAGAGAAACAATGGGAATTAATGCCATAGGGCACAGGGTATAAGAATGGGAAAGTGCAGCAATGGCAGTCAGTCAACAAGCATATATCATGAGCTGGCCATTGTGCTGAACACCACGGATACAAAAAAAGGCATAAAACAGTCCCTGCTCTCAAGTTACTCAAGAGCTCTGGACACCAAAGGACAAGTGCCAAGAAAAAAAGACAAACACACCCCACCCCTTGTCGATGCCACATAGCAAAAGCCCATTTGCCCTGTTCTTGTTGTGATTCTTCTAACTAGTAAGGAGTAGACATAAGGTCTTCTGACTCCACGTTCAGTGTCATATTGTGGTTTCTAACAAATAATAGACACTGCGTCAGAGGAAGCATGGGTCAGATTGCTGGTGGAGGTTCAGCCTTTTAATGGTTCTTTTAAGAAATAACAATCTCCAATACTGCTATAACATGAGAACCCTTCTTCAGTTCTGCTTATTTAACTCCAAGGGCATCTACAGTATGTTGTGGGTCATCAAAAGGCTACCTAGATATAGAGGCGAGTTCAAGTACAAAGTCAACTAACTATCTTATTGCCCTGATAACAGCCTGCTTTCAGAAACATGTACATCCATCTCTGCAGAAGCATTTTCCCCTATTGACACAGGGCTTCCTGTTGGACCAGTTTGTGCGTTAAAAAAAAACCAAACAACAAACCAAAACTAGCTATATGACCCTGGAGAAGCCACTTACTCTCTCTGAGTCTCAGTTTCCTCATCTGTAAAATGGGGCTAGTAATAGCATCTCCCGCACAGGGCTCTTTATGAGGAGCAAATGAAATCACGTTTGTACAATTTGCATAAATCATTTTGCAAACCTTCACATGTTAAATAAATGCGGGCTGTCATTTTTATCTTATTCGTTTTCAAATTCAGTAGGAAGGGACCCATTGCTCAGCAAACAATGTTATCATTGAGGTACACTGCCAGGTGATAAATGGTGGATAATGTTTTCATGAAGCGGCGTTGGGTGCTTGGGCTCAAAAGCATCCCTCAGACGGACTCACAAGTTAACAGCGAGAGGGTAACTTGACAGATCAGGGTAGATTGACGTATACCTTTTTTTTTTTTTTACTTTCTTTATTTTTCTTGAGTTTTCACTACTTGAGTTAGAACTACTTGAATTCAAACTACCAGTTGTCTTCTCTCAAGCCGTCATCTGTACTTCTCTTGTCCAAACGACTGGAGGATTTGAAGAGAGGTGATTCTAGAAGCATTATCCTCTCCAGACAGCCTTGGGAAATCAGTTCATGAGACAATGCAGAATTGCTGCTATTTCCAGAGAGCGCTCATGAGGTCTAGGTCACTAATGCAGGTGCCCCAGTTCCCAACAGACTCTTGTCCTGAAGTGGCACAGATGCACACAAACACCTACCAACCAGCACATGTATAAATCACAGAGATGGTTTTGACTGTCTTATTATCAAGATTTAAGACACTTAAAGCACATTTGGCAGACTCTGCAGTGCCTTCCCTCTGTGCAGCCCAAAGCACATTCAGAAAAAAAAAAGTTTGACCTGGATTCCTCCAGGCGAAGTTTTAGAGTGAAGGCTGTCAATCAATCTACAGTATTTTTTTTAAACTATGGGGCACCATAGTTTGGAGATGCAGAGATCAGTGTAAACCAGTTCCTTCCCTGAAGTAACTTATATTCTAACATATATACAGAACGCAAAGAAAATGAATAAAAGGTGGGTACTTGAGGGCATCAGCACAAGCCATATAGAGAGTGGCCCCTTAAACTGAGACTTGAAAGGGGCCAGGGATTTCAAGAGGCAGAGCTGAGAAGAGAGCATGTTCCAGGCACAAGGGCATGTGGCCAGTGCAAAGGCAGAGCTTGAAGTATAGTGTGCACATAAAAAAGGGCAGGAGACCATGACTGGACCTCAGAATTTGAGGAGCAAAGTCTGCCTTCAAGGTAGCACTTTATCCCATTCTTTGTTTTCATTTTCATCTTCTTTTCATTGTTTTTGTTTTTAATTGAGTGTCCTATTGAGAATCAGGTTAGGTAGATGGCTCTGTGGATAGAGTGCCAGGCTTAGAGTCAGGAAGACCTGAATTCAAATATAGCCTCAGATACTTACTAGCTCATTGAACCTGGATGAGTCACTTAACCCTGTTTGTTTTCAATTTCCTCATCTGTAAAATGAACTGGAGAAGGAAATGGCAAACCACTCTTGTATCTTTACCAAGAAAACCCCAAATGGGATCGTGAAGAGTCAGACAGGATCAAGAAAAGTCTAGCAACTTAATTTGTGATTTTGGAAATATGGAGACAAAGCAACAGAGTATGTGGAATCATGATGTTGAGGACAGAGAGTCAGCCTTGAAGTCAAAGTCCTGGGTTCAGGTCCTACTTCCAACTTGTCCTAGCAATGTCCAAAGCAAGAGACTTGACTTCTCAGAGCTCCCCAATCAGCTAAGACTTTTAAGTGACAGTTGAGTTGTTAGTCTGCATGGGTGGAAAGAGTTTCCATAACTGGAGTCCCTGAAGGAATCACAGGTTTGGACTTAAAAAACCAAAAACAAGAGAGATTTTGTTTGAGAGTGATTTAAAGCTTCTAGGGAATAACTGAATTAAGGTAGATTGGTGACCAAAGCAGAGAAGAAAATTCAGTTAATGAGGACAGTAAAATAAAATGCCCTTAAGGGCCTAGTGGACCAAAAATTGAGACATGGAACTGGCCAAGAAAGAGCCCAATGGGTTGGACTGGAAATTCTTGTCAATCTTTCTCCCTCTTATTCTTTTAACATGCAAGAATCAATGAGTGGCCATGACACTTCCAGGCTGAAGGGGACAGGAAGACCTAGTTAGTCAGTCTCTCTCTCCCTCCCTCTCTCTCTCTCTCTCTCTCTCTCTCTCTCTCTCTCTCTCTCTTTCTCTCTCTCTCTCTCTGTCTCTCTCTTTCTCTCTCTCTCTCTCTGTGTCTCTCTCTTTTTCTCTCTCTCTCTCTCCATATATATGTATATATATAGATGCATATATATATATCTATATATATAGATGCATAGACATATATATTATAGTGTAAAAGAATAAATAAATGTGTCAAATAGTGTTGCAGTGACTTGAGAAAGATTATTATCACACAGCCAGAATGTATTTGAATAAGAAGACAGTGACAGAAAGAAGAGATCTAAATCCTGTTTAACTCTAACAGAGGCACTTACTGAAGGAAAGTTGATATGAAAAAAATATGACATTCATAAGCAAATCACCAATAGACGGTGG
>CM053598.1:147949286-147967202 GCA_028646575.1 Pseudocheirus occidentalis | reverse complement strand
GCAAGATCTGCTGACTGACTGATTGGATGTGTGGGATGAAGGAGAATGAGAAGTCTAGGACAAAGCTGAGCTTACAAACCTGGAAAACCAAAAGAATGGTGGTTCCATTGACAGAACAGGGGAAGTTGGGAAGATGGAAACCTTTGAGGGGAAAATAATGAATTGAGTTTTGGATGTACTGAGTTTGAGATATCTCCAGGAAATATGGAAATGTCCAGTAGGCAACTGTCAGTGACATGGTACTGAAGTTCAGGGGAAAAAAACAGGTAGATAGACAAATGCATACATGTGTACATGCATTCATAAGAGAGACAAAGAATTATAACATCTAAGCTTGGCACCCAGAACAGAGCTGAGAAAATGCTCCTTTATCCCTTCATTGTAGAGTAGGTGCTATATAAGTGGAACATGCTGCCAGGTTCTACTGATAGATTGACTATTTTTGCTAAACTACTTTTTTTCCTCCTTTTTTTATAGTTAGAAGGGATAGTTCACTGGATAGAGGGCAGAAGGAGAGATATATTCAGAAATGAACAAAAGATACCAATACATTTTAAAAGATCAAATGAAGTATTAGTGCAGTGCTTTGCAAACCTCAGTGTTATATAAATGTTAGTTATTATCATCATCAACATTATTATTGTAAAAGAAGGGAACTAAAAAAAAATTCTCTTTTTTCCTTCTGTCCCTGGCATCCTTAATCTCTGCTCTGAGTGACATAATCATCCTCCTCTTTTCTTCTAATGCCATTGGAACTTTTCAGTCTGAGTTATTGTCAGTTAGCCAGCCCACCTTGAGATAGCACTTCTCATTGCTCCTCTGCTTTTAGGTAAGTGGAGACACTTTTCCATATACCTGGGTGTGAGGTATGCCTCCTTTAAGATAAAAACCAGGGAAAAATTTCTAACAAAGCAGAATAAATTTTCACTAAGTTTTCCCAGGTAACCTGAGGATTATGTTTATCTCCCCAGGACAGGTGGAAGAGAAACTGATGAAAGTTTTGCCTCTCAAAAGTGATGTACATCTGGCGTAAATGCTCCCCCCCTTCTCCTTTGGCAGGTTGTTCAAAGGCTCCAAGAGAAAATCCAGCAGGGAGAGAAGGACGTTTTCATCCTGAGATGGCTCGGTTTGGAAGCCCCAGACAGCAGCGGGATTTCCAGGAGGCAGGTGGTCACCTTCTTTTGAGGTCAGACAGCTGTCTCTTTATCATACAGACACTTTTCTGGCATGGAAGAACATCTGAAAAACATATTTTCCAAACATGAAAGTTGAGGCAGCTCTTTTTCCTGTTAGTCTCCCCTCCCCTCACCTCTTCTCCCCAGGAGTCATTCCAAACAGACTCTGGTGTTAAAATTGTGGCAGGTACGACTCTTTCTTAGTTTTACTCATTCTGCTTTGCATCCTTTTGAAGGACCAACCTTATTCTCCTTTTCTCTCTCTCTCAAAAAAAATTCTAGCAGTGTTTAGAGTTTTACTTTTTAGAGAGAAGGGGAGAAAAAGTCTAATGATGACAACAGTGAAATGGCATATCAGTCCCTGTACAAATGAATAAATCATCATTCCCACTTTGAAATTACAGGAGGGGGAAGGATATAAATCAAATAAACTTTAGGGACCTCACTTTGATCCCTTACTCAGGCTCTGAATGATGCCTCTGGAAGGCTTTTTATCTAGACACACGTTGGATGTACTGGCCACACCAGTGATATTGGAAAGCAAAAACTCCCCAATTGAGAAAGGCATGTGTCTCTGTGAGTCAGAGGCCCACCGAGGCCCTCAGAGAGCAGGCCTGCTCATTGGGGCAGACAATCAACTGACTTGGGCTTCCGTTATATAGTGAGTGGAAAGCTTGGGGAATTAATCTCTGCTGAGGAAGTCATCTGCTGTGATTACTCTCTGAGGCAAAAGTGTTCATGTAATAGTTTTGAAGTTAGGAAACTATAGGTAATTGTTGACAAGAGATGAACCAGTCAGATATTTCTTCAGTGGAGTGTACAATTGCAAACTGAATTATTGCCTCTAAATGAGGTGCTACCCACTGGAAACCATCTCATCTTTTTAAGGAAGAAAAAAAATATTAATTGTCCTTATTGGGGGATTAGAGTAAAATTGTAATGGAAATAAATCTAATATGATTAAAGTATGATATGATTAAAATGGAATGTTCAAAGTAAAACTGCAGGACAATCTATTGAATCATCAGAAAGACCTCAGTACTCATCTAGTCCAATGTGTACCTGAACACAAAATCTTTTTGCAAAATCTCCAACAATAATTCTACCTATTCAGGTTGAAGATGGTCAGTGATGTAGAACCACTCTTATTGGAGTTCAAATCAGTAACTTTACTTTGACTACATTTTTGCAATTTACCCAAACTACAAAGAAAACACCGTATGCAAATAAGTCACAGAAAATTCTGTAAGATTTCGTAAGAATATACAGTAAGGTAAGAAATAGGCACCATAGGGTGGGGGGGTGCAAGTACTGTGTAGTTTCAGATATAACTTTGATCTAGGCTCTTCCCTCCATGACCTCCTCTCTTTACTCCTTTTCCCTTTATTAAAAGTATTTTTCCCAATTATAGGTCAAGATACTCTTCAGCATTAATTTGTATGAGATTTTGAGTTCCAAATTTTTCTCCCTATGTTATACATGTCCTGTCATGTAAAACATATTTCCTGTCACAATTGTGAAAGAAGAAACAAATAAAAAGGGAAAAACTGCAAAAAAAAGAATATGTGAAAAAAGTATGCTTTAAACTGCTTTCAGAGTCTATCAGGTCTTTATCTGGATGTGGATAGTATTTTCCTTCATGAATCTTCTGTATTTGTCTTGGACCACTGTGTTGCTGAGAAGAGCCAAGTCACTCATAGTTGATGATCGCACAGTGTTCCTGGTACTGTGTACATTGTTTTCCTGGTACTGCTCATTTCACTTTGCATCAGTTTGTACAAGTCTTCCCAGTTTTTCTGAAATCTGTCTTTTCATCGTTTCTTATTGCACAATAGTATTCTATTACATTTATATACCACAGCTTGTTCAATCATTCCCCAATTGATGGGCATCCCCTCAATTTCCAATACTTTACCACCCCAAGGGCCACTATATATATTTTTGCACATGTAGGTCCTTTTCCCTATTTTATGATTGCTTTGGAATATAGGCCTAGAAGTGCTATTGATGGATCAAAGGTTATGCACAATTTTTTAGCCTTTTTGGACATAGTTCCAAATTCCTCTCTGAAATGTTTGGATCACTTCACAACGCCACCAAGTGCATTAGTGTCCCAATTTTCCCACATCCTCTCCAACATTTATAATTTTCCTTTTTTGTCATATTAGCTAATCTGATAGGTATGAGGTGATACCTCAGAGTTGTTTTAATTTGCATTTCTCTATTCAAAAGTGATTTAGAGCACTTCTTCAGATGCCTATAGATAGCTTTGATTTCTTCATCTGAAAACAGCCTATTCTTTGACCATTTATCACTTGGGAAATGACTTATATTCTTATAAATTTGACATTTCTCTACATATTTGAGAAATGAGGCCTTTATCAGAGATACTTGCTGTAAAGATTATTTTCCAACTTCCTGCTTTCCTTCTAATCTTGGCTGCATTGGTTTTCTTTGTGCAAAAGCTTTTTAATTTAATGTAATCAAAATTATCTATTTTACATTTTGTTATGCTCTCTATCTCTTGTTTTGTCATGAACCTGTAACTCACTTAACTTTTCCTTTAAGAATTTTGATGCTATACCACTTGGTGCATATATGTTTAACATTGATATTACTTCATTGTCTATGGTATCTTTTATCAAGATATTGTTTCCTTCCTTATCTCTTTTAATTGGGTCTATTTTTGCTTTTACTTTGTCCAAGATCAGGATTGCTACCCCTGCCTTTTTAAATTTTAGCTGAAGCATAATAGATTCTGCTGTAGTCCCTTACATTTACTCTGTGTGTGTCTCTCTGCTTCTAGTGTGTTTCTTGTAAATCACATATTGTAGGATTCTGGTTTTTGATCCACTCTGCTATCCATTTCCATTTTATGGGAGAGTTTATCCCATTCACATTCACAGTTATTACTCTGTATTCCCCTCCATCCTATTTTTTCCTCCTGTTTTCCCCTTCTCTCCTTCCACCCATTCCCTCCTTGACAGTGTTTTGCTTCTACCTATGGCCTCCCCTAATCTGCCCTCTCTTCTGTCAGTCCCTACCCACTTTAGTTAATCTGCTCCCCTTCTACTTTCTTGTAAGGTAAGAGATATTTCTATATTCAACCAATTATATGTATTATTCCCTCTTTGAATCAATACTGATATAAGGTTCAAATGATGCTCATTGCCCACTCTTCCATCTTTCCCTCCACTGTAATAGGTTTTTTTGCATGAAATGTGAATGTGAAATAATTTACCCCATTCTACCTCTCCCTCCCTTCCACGCCCAGTGTGCACCTTTTTCTCTTCCCTTAATTATTTTTTATGTCATTCCTTCAAATCCACCATATATCTGTACCCTCTGTGTATATTCCTTATAGCTATGTTATTAGTGGTATAATTTTTTAAGAATTACATATATCATCTTCCCTTGTATGAATGCAAACAGTTCAGCTCCATTGAATCCCTTACATTTTCTTTTTCCTTTTTTTGGCTTTTCTTGGGTCTCAATATTGGAGATCAAATTTTTTGTTCATTCTGGTCTTCTTGTGAAAGCTTGAAATCCTTCTATTTCACTGAATGACTGATTTCTTTCCTCTTGAAGTATTATGCTTAATTTCACTGGGTAGGTGATTCTTGGTTGTAATCCTAGCTTCTTTGCCTTCTGGAACATCATGTTCCATGACCCCCACTCCTTTAATGTTGTAGCTGCTAAGTCCTGTGTAAACTGATTGTGGCTCCCCAATATTTGAATTGTTTCTTTCTGGCCACTTGCAACATTTTTTCCCTTAACCTGGTAATTCTGTAATTTGGCTATAATGTTCCTTGGAGTTTTCATTTTGGGATCTCTTTCCAGAGGTGATCGGTGGATTCTTTCAATGTCTAGTTTGCCCTCTGGTTCCATCCTTTTTTTTTTTGTAGTCAAAATTCTGAGGGCATTTCCTTAACTGATTTGCCTTAGATATCTTTTATCTCCCTCCACACTCAGACAGGCTCTCTTAGAGATCCTGTTTCTACCCGGACTCCAAACCTTAAGTAAGTTCTGTCCCATGTGGGACTTAGTTGCCTGATTTGGGGTTGGATTAGACGATCTCTGAGTTCCTGCCAGTTCTAAATCCATGATCTTATGCCTTTAAGGAAGTCCTGCCTTTCTCTAATAAGTATATAAGATCTGGCTACAGTCCTGGTCTGAACATACTCATGTTGAAATTTCCCCCATGAAATTCCTAGAGTTCATTCATAGACATGTAGTCCATGAAACATAGGATGGCAGCGGCTTCAGGGACCAGAGAAAACCAAAGGGAAGTAAGTGTCCTTGCTCCCAGCCCCACTAGGGTTTCTGAGTGCTAATCCCTCACTGTCAGGCAAACAAGAAGAAAACAAAGCATTTATTAAGCCCCTTCTGTGTGCCAGGCACTGAGTAAACACTTTCCAAATATCTTCTCATTTGATCTCCACAATAACCATAGAAGATACATGCTATTATTATCCCCATTTAATAGTGGAGAAAAATGAAGCAGACAGAGGTTGCCCAGGGTCACACAGCTAGTAGGTATCTGAGGCTGGATTTGAACTCATGTCTTCCTGGTTCCTAGTATCCACTGTACCATTTAGTTGTTTCTAGCATCATAATAAGCATACCAGTTCTGGAGTCAGATGACATGGGTTCAAATCCTGCCTCTGATGCCTACTACCTGTATGACCTAAAGCAAGTCACTCGACATTATAAGCCTTGGTTTATTCATCTGTAAAATGATAGAGTTGAACTGGAAAGCTGCTGACTCTCCTTCCATCTCTAGCTCTGAGACCCTACATATCACTTAAGGTTTATAAAAGGATTTACCTACTTTATTGCACCTCATATTTACAACACTTTGACTTATTAGCTGCATTTTACAGGGTCCCATATCTAATAAGTGCCTCTGACACGGGTCCTTCTCATGCTAAGTCAACCACACACTGCCAAGTCATTCCCACACAGCCCATCTTTGGAGGGGAAGATAATGGCTTCAGCTCTAGACTCCCCTAAGCTGATGAAGGGGGAAAAAGTAGACAAAGGTCAGAAGAAATGAGGAGGTCAGAAAATTAGAAGCCAAACAATGTTTCATTCAAAATATGGGCTGCTCCCATTTGCCCCTTAAATTCTATTTTACATCCCCTCAAAAACAACTTTTCCCCCAGAGGTTGAAACAGAAAACTAATCTGTATTCCTATAAATAGGCCTGGCATTGTTGGCAAGTGAGGGAGTCCCTTCTCCTCTTCATATATGATGTCCCTGGTCCTTACCCTCCACATTATTCACCAAGAAGCTTTTGTTCCACATAAAATATAGTGCAGTAGAAGCCAGGTCCATCAATTCAAGAACATATATTTGTATCCTTTTTATGAGATTCTAAAGAATCTTATTTTCATAGGATAGGAAATGTCATTTTAAAAAATTGCTCAAGTGATTTATTATTAAATCTTTTTTCTCTTGCATTTTGAGAAATTTTTCTTCAGTCTAAAGTAGTCTGAGTTAGTTGAAAAAGCAAGGTACTCTGTGACTGAATCCCTATGTAACACAGTTTCTTAATACGTGGTTCAAGTATACAAGTCAAATTATATCCCACAAAATAGTTTCCTATGGTAAATCTCTGCACATTCCTGCCCCTTTACCTCCTAAAGGTCTATTTTCTACCTGCTGCCAGTCTCTTGATTCTGACACATGTGCTCTAGAGCAGTGGTATTAAACTCTAAGTAACAGATCCATACAGGCCTCATATTTATTAGATAATCATAAATTAACATTTTCTACATTGATTTGTATTTTTATTTTTGTCAAATATTTCCCAATTACATTTTAATCTGGTTGGGCCGCACTGAGGAGTTTCCACAACCAGTAGGACACCTCTACTCTACAGAGTTCACCACAGGAGTATTCCCTGGAACCACCAAGGTAATATTACTAAATATACAGGTCTAGCATGATCAGACCTCCTCTGACTCCTCACTCAAAAACCTTCACTGGATCCCTATTGCCTGCAATTTACCATACACTGTCAGATACCAATGCCACGGTTTTTGAGTCTGGTAATTATCCCTATCTTGTCTACCTAATAAACTCAGAAGTATGAACTTAAGTAGACTTTGGCCTCGGCATAAGACTTGGCTGTGCCATAATTCTCAACACTTTTCTGAACAGAAAGAATTTGAAGACGCTTCAGTCTGGACTGGAACTGGTGTTCTCTATAAATAAGAAAACAGAATATGAGTCATCTTCCCCACCGTGTTCTTTTTCTTGTCTTCTTTTCCTAAGGCAAAATTGTCTGATTCAGCTCTAGATATTATTGATCACCTGAGGAATAATAATAATAACTAGTGTTTTGCACAGTGAATTAAGCTTCAGAAAGCCTTCTCCATAACAATCTTGTCAGGTAGAGAGCAGATGGTTATTACTTTAAAGCACAGCTCAAACACCATCATCTTCATGAAGCCTTTCCCATCTGCTATTGCCCTTCCTCACAAACTACCTTAAATTGATATTTTGTATATACTCATATTTATTAACTTTATATTTATGCTGTAGATATTGTCTATCCTTTCCCTCCACCCCCTTTGAATATGATCTCCTCTGAAGAAGAGATTGTTTTTGTTTCATTCTCTGTACTCATTGTCTGCCCAGACCCTAGCAAACACAAAGCCTGGCACATAGTAGGTATATCATAAATACCTTTTGTGGGACCTGAGTTCAAATCCAGATGCAGACACTTAACACTAACTGTGTGACCTTGGGCAAGTCACTTAACCCCAATTGCCCTGCCTTCCCCCCTCCAAAAAAAGGCAAATAAATAAATACCTTTTGATTAATTCCCATTTTACAGATAAGGACATTTTTACAGATGAGGTTGTAGCCTGCTCATGGTTATCCAACTAAGAATAAGGATAACTTGTGAGATCCCTTCTCATTCTAAATCTACAATCCTATCACCAATATAACAAATTTTTTTTAGTAACAGCATAATTCTTTATTTACTAGCCAAAACAATCCTAATTACATCAAAGCTTGGAAATAAAACTGTTTGCAAGTAGGCAGTCACTGACGTAACAGACCACAGCAAGGAAGAGAAGAAGAAAAAGCAAGAGTTTGATTAGAGAGTTGGCTCATTGAACTGAGCTGGTTCATTCCCAACAGCTAATTCCTGTCCCGTATGAAGATGGAATTTCTTCACTCAGCCTTCTCCTAGAGCCTGTGGCAAGTCATATTGTTCCTAACACAGTCTGCCACTAGCTTTCCATCTTCTCCTTTTCTTGTTATTGTGCTTTGCTTCCCATCCCAAGCCTGGAGCTAGAGCAGTGTATCATTTCCAAGGGTACAAAGAGTCTAAGTTTTCCTGCCATCAATTGTGGTCTCATCAAACTTCTCACAAGTTTAAAAGAGAGTTGTATAGTTTTCATGGTACTCTCAGGCTTAATGGTAATTTTACACCCCCATTTTCAGAGATATAAGCATCTGGTTTGGCCATTCCAGCCATTTTCCTCGGGGCCATCCCCACTCCCAATTCCTTCTTGTACTCGTCAAATCCTTTACTTTCCACAAGGCACCATTTGCCCAGCAACTACTTGGGAAAGACCCTGGTGATTCAGGAAAGAAGAGAAGGGAAGAAACCCAGAGAAGAACAGAGCATTTCACAGAAAGGTAGAGGACTGGTGTGCAACCAATATGACAATTTTGTAGGGAGAAGTAACATAAAAAGGTAGGGTTGGACAAACCAACCAAAGAACCAGAAATGAACAGGGGCAAAGTTAGATGAGGCCAATTCATGGTATCATGGATCTTGAGCTGACAGGGACCCCAGATGCCACCTGGTCCCTTGTTATTGTTGTTCAATCCTTTCAGCTGTGTCTAACTCAGTGACCCCATTTGGGAGTTTTCTTGGCAAAGATACTGAAGTTATTTGCCATTTCCTTCTCCAGCTTATTTTTGCAGATGATGTAGCCGAGGCAAACAGGGTTAGATGAATTGCCCAGGGTCACACAACTAGTAAGTGTCTGAGGTTAAATTTGAACTTAGGTCTTCCTGACTCCAGGTTCAGCACTGTGCCTCCCAGATGATCTATGTATGAGATGCATTCATAGTTCCTATTTCCAGAATGCAGAGCTCTGATGCATGTTAGAGAGGGTGTGTGCCTGCGTGTGTGTGTGTGTGTGTGTGCGCGCACTCACACAGTTTCCTTTGTATCTTTGTGCCTCTATTTGCATCCTAATTAGTAAAGACAGACAGTACCTTCTACAGTTCAGCATCACAACACAGCAGTGGCCAAAGGGCTGAAGTGTGTGTTGAGTATGTTAGTGAGAGCGGGTTACTTAGAAGTCTTACTCACAGGGTTGTCTTTCAGCCAGGTTATAATTATGGTCTAGACATTACTCCACATTTAGGCATGTGGTGAAATCCCAGGAGGGAAGAGGGCACTGAAACCTCACACGCCAACAGTGCAAAAGCAAGGATTTCAGTCCTCACAGGAAACATGCTGTTGAGTGTTGGGGTCATGTTCATCTCTGGGGTTGCTGACAGTGGAAAAGCTATTGCACTAAAACTCATTCATACATCTGAGAAAAAGAAAAAGAAAAAAAGGCAACTCTGCCCCAAACCAAGAGTCTCACAGGAAGTCCTCTCTGCTCTCAGCAAAAGGACACATGCTGGCAGTCGCTGGCCTGATTTCCTATGACACCAAACCCTTCTCTCCCAAACTCCTCTTGGTCATGAGCATGTTGGAAAAGGAATTCTCACCACAACCCCTGCAGAGGAGGCAGCTTTGATGCTAACTAAGCCATGTGGTTTAAATGTGTTCCTAAGGAGACACAGAGCTTCCCAGCATGGACTTGGGATGTATCTATAGTTCATATTTCCAGAACACAGGAAAGTGAATTACCATAAGGATAGCAGGTGAGACTACAATGATCTCATCTTGAGCATTCACCATGGAAACTGTATCCATCTGTGAAAAAAGAAGTGAGTCTAGGGAAGAGCATGGTGATTGTTGATCAAAGGACCTGTATTCAAATCTTAGCAATGTTACTTGCTAAAGGGGTGGTCTTTGGAAAAGCTATCTCTCCTACTTTAGACCTCAGCTTGTTTTCCATTAAATGAAGAAGTTGGGGAGCAGACTCTTCTTTGTGTCATGGATGCCTTTTGTTAAACTGGTGAAGTCTAGGAACCCATTCTCAGGATAATGCTTATAAATACATAAAATAAAACACTCAGGATTATCAATTAATAATCTTGAGAACTGGGGTGGCTAGGTGGTACAGTGAATAGAGCACTGACCCTGGAGTTTGGAGGACTGATTTCAAATTTGAACTCCCTGAGTTCAAATCTGGCCTCAGACACTTAACATAAAAAAACTAGCTATGTGACCTTGGACAAGTCACTTAACCCCAATTGCCCTACCTTCCCCCCTCCAAAAAGAAAAAAAGAAAAAGAAAAAAAATCATCTTGAGAATTAGGATTAAGAAAACTAATTATATTGAAATATAGTTAAAATATTAGGGAAAAAATTCACAGACCCCAGGTTAAGAATTCCTGGACTCATTCATTCATTATTGTCCTTCATGCTCATAGAGGATCAAAATGACATCATGATGATGGGCTCAATGTACAGTGTGTCTGGCTACGACTGATCAGACCAATACAAGCTCAGAAGGTTCTGCCATAGTTTGGGCACAAATAGTTCATATGAACATTTGGGATGGAGAGGTCTCTAAATTTGCACATTTCATGTTTCTTTTGAGCTAATGCAATTCTACTTTGCTCACAGAACACAGTGCCTTCTTTGACACAGGCACATCATGCTGGACAGTGCTGTGCCGGTGCCTCACAACTGATACCAGAGTTCTTCAGGGTGTCTTTGTATCACTTCTTCTGACCTCCATGTGAGTGCTTGCCTTCGGTGAGTTCTCTGTAAAATAGCCTTTTAGGCAAACGTATGTTTAGGAGTAAAACAATGTGGTCAGACCATTAGAGTTGTTCTCTCTTCCATAGAGTTTGTGTGCTTGCCAATTCAGCTTAAGAAAAGACCTTAGTGTCTTGTGCCTTATCTTCCTAGGTGGTCTTCAGAATCTTCCTGAAACAATTTAAACAGAAGTAATTTCTAAGGTCCCTTCCAACCCTAAATCAATGATAGAACCCTTCTCCCCGGCGTGCTTTTCATAGAGTGGTCTCTAGACATCAGCAGCATTAAATTCAAGAATTTCATCAACTAAAAAAAATTATAATAATTTCATCAACTAAAAAGTTGAGATGTTTCTTGATATCAAGGTTACATCTTCTACATACATATGAGAACCTACTTCCTTGGAGTTCAGAGCACTGTACACCTCTTCTCCATGAAGGTTTGTATTCTATTCACTCCAGAGAGTTAATTCTTAGAAGTTAATTGGTTTTCCTAAAATTACACTGCAGATCCAAGGGAACACAGAAAGACTGACTTCTAGGATGGCACGTGAGATAGCATACACAGTTATTTTGTATACATCTTGTCTAGAAAGAGTCAGTATGTCATAATAGATAGCAAGGAATCTTCAAAGTCAGAAAAACTTGATTTGGGAGTCCTACATCTGACACATAATAGTTGTGAGACCCTGGCTAAGTTACTTAACTAACTTTTTAATGATATCAAATATGTATCCACAGCCCAGACCCCAGAATGCTGCTCCAGCCAGATTAAAATAGAATAAGAAATATTTAACAAAATAAGTTCAAACACAATGAACATTTTAAAACAAAATCAATAGGCTTGCTCCTTTTTCTAGATTATTGCCCCCACACTCACTTTTTATTTGCCACTGCCCTGGCAAACTCCCTAAGACTATATATCACTGAGAAAATGCTCAGGTATAAAGAGATTAAAAGTAAAGGGAATCTTTATTCCTCTACCTATGAAATCACAGTTCCAGTGATTACATATGTTTCTATGTGATTATGTTGTCACTACCTGAGGAAATGTAAACTCCTTAAAAGCAGAGATCGCTTAATGGTTTTTTTTTTTGGTCTTGATATCTCTGGAGCTTTGCACACATTTTATTTTTCTATTTGAGAAAGGTAAGTTGTATCAAGTGAATACAGAAGACCTGAGTTCAAATCCAGCCTCAGAACTTAATAGCTGTGTGTGCCTGAGCAAGTCATTTGACCTATGTTTTCCTCAGTTTCCTCAACTGTGAAATGGGGATAACAGTACCACTCACCTCACAGGGTTGTTGTTAGGATCAAATGAGATCTTTGTAAAGTGCTTTAAACAGTGCCTGACACATAGGAGCTCCCTTATCAATGTTAATTCCCTCCTTTCCCTTCTATTAATTATATCTGTGATTTCATTGATACGGGGAACTTCCTCTACCAAGGCAGATCCACACTTAATTCTAGAACTCCCAGTCTTGGAGAATTGCCTTAAAGTTCAGTTAAGTGATTTGTCACCTAAATGATCAGTCACATGGCCAGTGTGTATCAAAGTCCAAGTTTTCTTTATAGCAAGGCCAGCTCTCCAACCACTAAGCTATGTTACATCTCTACCATGTGGCACATAATAGGCCTTTAATCAATGATCTGAAGAGGCCATCTAGTTTGGCCTTCTTTGATTAGGTTGGACAATCTCTAAATTATGCCCTGTCAAGTGGATAGATGTTTCTAATACTCCTTACTGTCTCTGGGCAAGAGATTTTACAACCTCCCAAAGCTTCTAGTATTTTAGACATTTTTTATTTTATTTTTAATTTATGGAATAAAACATGCATTTTCGTAACACAGGACAATAAAAAAAGATGATTGTACTTTAAACTGCAAATCTGCTATGCACAACTTGCTACTTCTTTCAAGTATATAGCAAAATTATCATGTAAATTTCTTTCTTGTCTTCCCCACCCTCCAAAACTGGAGATGGCTACCATTAGATACATATGTGTGTGTTTGTAGGTGTATGTAAAATTATTCTACACATATTTCTATTTATCAGTTCCTTCACTGGATAATGTCTTTTTTCATATATCCTTTATAGTTAATTTGGGTTTATAATAGACAAAATAATTTATTCACTCAAAGTTGTTCTTAAAACAATATTACTGTTACTGTACACAATAACCCATGAATACCACTATTTTGTCTATTTCCAAAGGTGATTAGAGAAAAAGGAAAAGAACCTATGTGTTCTAAAAATGTTTTTAGCAGCTTTCATTGTGGTGGCAAAGAACTGGAAATTGGAAGGATTCCCATCAATTGGGGAATGGCTAAACAAGTTGCAGTATGTGATTGTGACAGAATGCTGCTGTCTTATAGGAAATGATGAGCTCATTGAGTTTAGAAAAATATGGAAAGACTTGAATAAAATAATAAAAAGTTAAATGAGTAGACATTTACTTTTAAACAACCCTATCGTGAAGTTCTTCCTCGGGTCAAGATGATCTCTCAGTGTCATTATGCCCCATTTTCTGTTGCTTTGTCTTTAGTGGGGCTAGAGGGCAGCTAGATGTCATGGTGGATACAAGGGGGCCTGGAGTCAGGAAGAATTCAAACCTGACCTCAGACACTTACTAGCTACTCTACCTGGAGCAAACCGTTTAACCCTGTTTGCTTCAATTTCCTCATCTGTAAAATGATCTGGAGAAGGAAATGGCGAACCAATATCTTTGCCAAGAAAATCCCAAATGGGATCATGAAGAGTCAAAGTGAAACAAATGAACAAATCTTTCATGGAAATGGAGCTTAGCTAATGAATATTCACCTAAAGGTAATAATAATAATAAGAGCATGTTTATGTAGCATTTAAAGTGCTTTCTTCACAACACACCCATGAGTTAGGCAATACAAGTAGTAGTCCCACTATCGCTGTTGTTGTTCATTTGTGTCTGATTCTTCATGACCCTTTTTTTTTTTGGAGGGGGGAGGGCAAGGAAGTTGTGGTTAAGTGACTTGCCCAAGGTCACACTAGTTAAGTGTCAAGTGTCTGCAACTGCATTTGAACTCAGGCCCTCCTGACTTCAGGGCTGCTACACTATTCACTGCACTACCTAGCTGCTCCTCATGACTCTTTTTTGGGGTCTTCGTGGCAGAGATCCTAGAGTGGTTTGCCATTTCCTTCTCCAGCTCATTTTACTGATGAGGAAACTGAGGCAATCAAGGTTAAGTCATTTGCCCAGGGTCACAGCTAGTCAGTGTCTGAGGTCACATTTGAACTCAGGTCTCCCTTAACTCCAGGTCCTGAACTTTATCTGCTACACCACCTAGCTGTCCTCAGCTGAGCGAGGTTATGGCTTGTCTTTTAAGCACAGTGCAGATAGTCTTCTGACTCACTCTCTTTGCATTAGACCATGCTACTATTCATTCTCTAAAAGCAGCTAGTCATATGCCTATTTCACTTTATTATCTAAATTCCTTTAAACTTTATCCACAGGTCCTATTTTCCATTCCTATAATCACTGTGGTTGTTCTCTGGATGCTTTCCAGGTTTATTGTCTCTTTGGGGAAATGTGAAGATGAGACTGGATAATAGTGCCCACTTCTTATATGTCCTGCTTCTCAGTTATGCTACTGCATTCCAGTATCCTGGTGAGAGTGTTTTCATAACACCACCTCATTGCTGACTCATATTCTGATCTTTGTCTGACCTACTTAAGCATTGCCCATCACTCATCATCTTGTACCTACGTAAGCCCGTGTCTCTCCATTGAACTTCATCCTGTCAATCATTTCTCCAACTTACCAAGGTCATTTTGAATTCCATTCTTGACTTCCAAGGTGCTAGTCACCCCACCTAGCTTATTGTCATCACAAAATTAATGTGCATGTCCTCTCTTCCATCAACCAAATCATTAATGAAAATATTAAATAATAGCAGCCCTCCGAACAATCCCTGGAGGCCACCACTCAATCCACGTACCTGAATAGCTCTATCCTTCAATCAAATGCAATGCCTGCTCTGGTTGCCTGATCACAATTGGCCTTTAAAAAAAATTGAGGACTGATGTGAAAAATCGAGCATCAACTATCTCTGCTATTTTTACTGTGACCTGATATTGTCTTTCCCTTTTGCTTTTTGTATCGCCTGCTTTTCCTGATTCCTAATTCAGTACTCCTTTACCAGTCAAAAAAAATTTGCCTCTCTTTAATGTAATGAGAATGAAGTCATCTTTATTCTGACACACAATTCTACTGCTTTGTCTTCCAGAGCATTGCTTAAGACTGTGCTTATTAACTCCTACAACTAAATGCTTTTAGATTCAGAATTTTGCTTATTTTGACTGTCCTTTATCATGAGTAAAAAAATCTTTTATCATTTAACCTCTTTTGCATACATTAGATATAATTATAGAATCAGTGTCGAGCTTTGAAGGGCACCTAGAGATTATCCTTTTGGAAATGAGGAAACTGAGTTCTGAGATCAGATGAGTAATCCCGCAAGGTTACAAAACCATAGCCTCCTAAAGGGAAGGGGGTCTTTTTCTGTGTTTTTGTTCTATATGACACCCTCCCCTGCCCCTGTCTATGAGCATGGAATCTAAGGGATTAAGTGAAAACAGACTTTTTTCAGGCAACTCTTTGGTGGGCGGGGCCTTCTGTTTTCTCTCTCTTGCAATTTGTCTTCTAAGTCCAGGTTATATATGCCCCAAGTACAAAACATTTTGATAGTTAGCAGCCACTCAAAATGCACAGCTCATGAGTTTCTCGTGTGTTTATTTTTACTAGTCTAATCAGAGGAAACAATTCAAAGTAAAAGGTAGTCATACAGACTTCCAAAATAAGTACAAGTAAGATATTAGTCTTCAACTGGTCACCAAACAATACTAGGGGAAAGAATACATTCATGAGACATGCGTGACTAGAAAACACACAAGGAGGAGAACAGGGAACACATGTGGCCCAGGAACATAAGTTGCCAAGGCAAATAATACTTCCAACACTGTGGAACTTCTCATGGTCTCTGGTGATGTCATGCTATTTGCTCATATGAGGGAAAATAGAAACCACAATCATTTTGAAGCATTTTGAGGGACTAACAAGATTAGAACCCCTCCCTACCTTGGAATATTTGGTGGCCTAATAACAGAAGACCCCCCCAGCTACTATTGAAGAAAAACCATAACAGAATAAATGATGCAAGTGTGTGGTAAAGGTGAATGGTGTGTCAACAGCATTTCTATGTAATAACAAAACACAAGAAGCAATAATAGAGAAATCCCATTCCAAATAACTATAAAATGCATGAAGTACCTGGGGATTGACCTACCAAAGCACAAAAAAGATGCATAAAGATCATGTCCAGAGTCACCTTCACAGCAAAGCATGATGACTTTACTTCTCAGGATACAATCCAACTCATTCAGCTCCTTCAGGATTACAAGCAAAGCCTTCTCGTGAGCACTCTCTTCGCTCTCTTTATAAGATAGACATTAAAGTAGTTCCATCAAAAAGAAAGTTTCTCTGTCCTCTTTTTCAGTCTTCTCTTGCTTTTCAGCCATGACAGGAAAAGTCTTTTTAGTTTCTCTAAACCTAACATTCTTAACAGTCTCCCCAAACTACTCTGTCCACATCATTCCATTTGCCCTCTAAAGACTCAGTAACAGTAACTATAGCCTCATGTAGAAGAGGCTTTTGAAACCAGTGTTAAACAAACCAATGATTTAAGGACGGTTTGATTAATACTCTTATTGTATTATTTGAAGAGATAAGCTTCATGTAGAGTAATGGCAATTCTATAAACCTATTCACAGGATGATAGGGACATTAGGGAGCATTGCTCCCATTTTATGAGGCCTGCACCCAATCTGGATGCTTCCATTCATCACTCAGAGTACTTATATTGTTAGAACCCTGCGACTATTTCTGAAACCTGGTTAGTACATTCTCTTACTGAGGCCTTACCTCATTCCCTGTGTAAAGATGGGGTCAAAATCATCCCATTCCATTTTAGCCTAAACAACTAAATAAGAATATGTCTCAATCAATCAAATATAGACTTTAGACTAAGGGAGGGGGGGAGGGAACGTCGTTTTGAGTTATTGTGATGCTACACATGAGAAGTGTGTTGGAAAAAAACAAGAAAACTTGACCATACTCTAAGCATCATCTATAATTATCAAGTTCCCTTCTGAGGATTTTGTGAGTTCCAAAGGGTTAGGAAGATATTGGACCTCTCATTTCCCCAGGATCAACTGATGATAGTAACTGCATTGGAAAGCCAGAACATATGGATACAACACGCTTAAAGGAGACTTTTTGAATATGCCCACAACTGGGAGACAAAATCTTCTAGCCACCAAAAGCCATGAGTTACCATTTGTCAGAAATGCTGTCTAAGCTTGGGTCTTCTTTCCCCTGGACTATATATATACTTGTGGGAGAATGTGTCACTCACTGACTGTGGTAGAGGGTGATTTATACCAGTAGTTCTTACTGTTCAACTTTAGTAAATATCTCTCTCTAAACTAAGGCTAAGTAAAACTAGAGGACTCAACAATACTCAATTGACAGTCTTGGTCAGAAGCATGTTGGTGGGAATGATGAGGTGTAGGCTCTGGGACCCCCCCTTGAGCTCTCCTTGGATCTTTGAGGTACATGCTCTGGGAAACCCCCTTGAAATCTGATTGAATCTTCAGGAGGCATTTGCAGAAGCCATAAGTATTTCATTGTGGCTGGGCCCAAACCTCTGTTACTAGCCTGGCCCTCTATTGTCCATCTGCTTCCCACCCTGGAACCTATCAAAATATCAATCAAACTCGCATTGACCTCATTA
>CM053598.1:147926120-147948786 GCA_028646575.1 Pseudocheirus occidentalis | reverse complement strand
GTTTATGGTGTGTGTGTGTGTGTGTGTGTGTGTGTGTGTGTGTGTGTGTGTGTTTAGTTTGTACATAGTTGTTTGCATATTATCGCCCCTAAGTGGACTGTGAGGTCCTTGCCATTAAGGACTAAGTTTTTGCCTATCTTTGCATCATCAGTATTTAACAGAGCACCTGGCCTATACTAGGTGCTTAATAATTTTTTGTTGACTGAAAGCAGTGGTTCTCAGCCTGTGGGTCACAACCCCTTTGGGGGTCAAACGACCCTTTCACAGGGGTCGCAGGGGTCACCTAAGATCATCGGAAAGCACATATTTCCAATGGTCTTAGGAACCAAGATACCACTCCTCTATCCGTCTCCAGACGGGTCTGCCCACATGCAGATATGCCCACATATGAGTATTAAAGGGTTGCAGCATTAGGAAGGTTGAGAACCACTGACTTAAAGAGTAATGGAATAAGAAGGGGAAGAAGCCAGGAAAGGAAAGAGACCAGAAGGATAGAAAGCCTAGAAGCCAAAAACTTGGGGGTCCAGCACAACTGAGAAGGCACTCTTTGGTCGCTTCCTCCTATCAGACCTCACCTTTCCACCTGGGGGAAGCTTCTGCCTTGGGTCTCACTGTCCTGATCAGTGACTGCTCCTCCAGGATCATTATTTCAGGAAAGCTCCAGCTACTAGGCTTCATTTCACTGCCTGTTTACTAGCTATCTCCTCTTCACCAACCACCCTGTACCCAGGAGAAATCTCTGCCTAGGGAATGAGGAAGGAAATAAATATTTACTAAAAGTCTAAGATATGCCACGTAAACTAGGCCATCTTTTGCCTCATTCTTACTGATCCCTTAATCACTGGCATTTAATGGGTGTTGCTTCATACAAATGGAGACCTGGGAAAGACCTTAGCTTAAACGGTCAAGGTCTCCCGCTGCATCTGGGGCCATCTTCAGTCATCCTGACCTATGTCTTATCACTGGACTCCAATGACTCTGGGGGAAAGAATGAGGCTGATGATTTTGTACAGCTCTGCCTCACTTAAATCCTATTTACTTTCAAGTCAAAACATCACCTGATGTCATTGGTTCAAAAGATGAGCTATGTCAGATGCTGTGCTAAGCACTTTACAAATCTCTCATTTGATCCTCACAACAACCTTGGAAAGTAGAGGCTATTATTAGCTTCATTTTGCAGTTGAGGAAACTGAGGCAGACAGATGTTAAAAAACTTGACTGGGGTCACACAGCTGGTGTCTGAACCAAATTTGAACTCAGGTCTTCCTAACTTCAAGTCCAGAATTCTATTCCCTGATATCACTTAGCTGTAGCCCCTGAGGTTCTGCTGTCCCTACTGACACACTTCAAAGCTCCCTCTTCAGCTCCACCCCAATTACTTTGCCTAACCCTATACTCTTTCACCCCTCCTTCTATCCTCTACTCTCCTTCTCCATCCCTACAACCCCATAGTTCTGGAACCAAGGACCACCAAATCAACTCTGCCCTTGTTCATAGAAAGGGTGATTTAACTTACTCATTCCTGACCCATCCCAATCTTCTTTGCATGATGTCTTGACTCCTGTGTAAATTGGAGTTAAGTGGGGTAGAGCTGCACAAAGTTGTCAGTCTCACTCTGTCTTCCAGAGTCATCAAAGTCCAATGGTAAGACAAAAATCAAAAAGCCTGGCAATGGCTTGGGATGCAGTGGATGATCCTGATGTCTTCCATGTCTGACCAAGCTCTAAGTGCTCCACAGTACCTGCTTCAGCTGCCTTCATGACTGTTGGAACACATCGTTCTCCTACCCATCCCTCCAGTGGATCTTCACATGCTGGGGGTATATACCTCCTCCTACCCCCAATTCACCAGTGGTTTGGAGGCCTGTCAATTACCTTCAACCTGGTTTAGCCAGTCTGCTGAGATGATGGTCTGTGTGTTTCAGCTTCTTGGAGCCACAAGTAAGACTTGGGTGAGAGGTAGACACCAAAGTTGGATGAGCAGCCCTGAAAAGGGCTCAGCGAGTGCTCCTGCCAAAAGAACTAGTCCTCCCTGAACATCCCATATACTCCTGTGTTATCTAACCCCACTGGAATAGAAGTTCTTTGAGGGCACAGAGAGCCATGTGTGCTCTTTTTTTGTGTGTCTGTCATTTACCATTATGCACTGGCATATAGTAAGTGCTTAATCATTTCTTTTTCATTCATTCACTAGCCATTTTCCAGACAGACCTGGGTTTAGAACCAACTGCTGGCACTTATTAGTGGCCAATTTGCTTTACCTAAGTACCTCAATTTCTTCCTCTGTGAAATGGAGGCAATAATACTTGAAGTGACTCCCTCACACAGGGGTTACTAGCACAAATGAGGAAATGTATTTAAAGTGCTATATAAAAGTCAACTATTTATTTAAAGGGATGGGAGAAAACCCTTATATTTTGGTGTAAAACAAAATTCAAAATTGCATTTGCCCCCTGGAACAGATAGTTCATGAGAAGCTGCAGTCATGTTTTTGTTCTTCTGCTCACTTCTTTGTTTTGGAAGATTAAATTTTGACACCTAATTAACCTCTGTATCTTAACAGTCTCCCCTCTGTCTTGCTTGAGATACAAAAAGGTTGAGCTCTAAGAAATAATTACATCAGTAAATCTGTGTTATTAGACTATCGATGTCTTTAGTTTTTAAAGAGAGGAACAAAGCTATCTGGAGGATTATCTCCAGAATTCCAGGCCTGATGAATCTGTTTTCTTATTTATTTGCATATTTATACCCTTCACATTGCAACTGCAAACTATGTAACTCTTTTTTTTTTTTTGCTTTTTTTTTTTTTTTGGCGGAGGGAAGGCAGGGCAATTGGGGTTAAGTGACTTGCCTAAGGTCATACACCTAGTAAGTGTTAAGTGTCTGAGGCCGAATTTGAACTCAGGTCCTTCTGATTCCAGGGCTGGTGCTCTATTCACTATATCATTTAGCTGTGCCAAAACTATGTAACTCCTGCCTAAGACTTCCAATTAGTTCATATATTCCAGTAAGATGACAACTTATCTCAAGAATGCCAAGCCAACAAACATTTATGAAGCACCTATTGTGTACAATCCATTTCCCACCAGCTGCGCTGCTTGGTTTCGACTTTACCATCATCACCCCCACCCCATCCCACCCCACCCCCCCCACCATTACCACCCAGCCCATACAACTAGAAAGTAGTCATCATGTAGATTCCTTCAGCTTTGGTACTATAACTGCCTCCATCCCTCAGATTGGAGGGCTAGAGGGCAGATCAAAAACTCCTCCCAAAGTTTCTCTTTAAAGAGGGCTCAGGAACCAAGTCATCTCTTCATTTCTGACCAGATATACCCTTGGTTTTAACCCTACCATCATCAGGGCACAAACCAGATAACACACAAAACACCTCTCCTTAAGCTTCCTTTTGTGTGTTATCTTCCTCCTTAAGACTCCTCCATAAGCTCCTTGAAGGCAGGGACTGTCTTGTTTTTTTCTTCTCTGTATCACCAGAGCTTAGCACAGAGCTGGGCACATAGCAGGCACATAACAAATGTTTATTGTATTGTGTTGTACCTTATTGTAATGTCATTCACTGTGCTAAATGCCAAACAGGCCCATCCCTTAAAGACTTGAAATTCTAATGGGGGAGAGAGCATGCGCACAACCATGTACAAACAAGGTACATACAAGATAAATTGAAGATAATCTTAGGAGGAAGGCTCTGGTACTAAGGGAGATTGGGAAAGACTTTATGTACGAAGCAAATTTTTAGCTGAGACTTGAAGGAAGTCAAGGACAATAACTTAAAATTATATGCATTGGGATGATCAGTAAAAAGCTTAGAGTGATACTATCATACGGACTTGAGTACATCCTGAGATCTCATTAAAGAAAACAGAACAGCTGTGTCCTTGTGTAACACTGTAAATAGTTTGCCAGGATGCCTAGGGAAGAAGTGTGGTACAATGGAAGGAGAGCTAAATTTGGAGTCAGTGAATTTGGGTTTGAATACCAGCTCTGCCACTTACTACCCATGCAACCTTGGGCAAGTTGATCTTCAATTTTTTCCTTTGTAAAATGAGGGGACTTCATTGGATGGGCTCTAATGTCCCTTCTTATGAATCTCTGTTCCTATGATCCATGGTTACTCTAAAGGATGTCATACCAAGCCTGTTTGCCTGCTAAAAGGCTTTTTTCTCACTGGTTTCTTGAATAAAATGAGTGAGTTACAAAAACTACTGAGACAATCTGTTGGAGAGTGGTAGAAATTTCTGTTGGTCCAGAACAAAATGAAAAGTGGGAAAAAGATGCATACTATTGAAGGAGTCATAGGGGACGAGACAATGTAAGTAAATATAATGGCAGCTAGGTGGCACAGTGGATAGAGCATTGGTCCTGGAGTCAGGAAGACCTGAGTTCAAATTCAACCTCATACACGTTATAGCTATATCGGCCTGCACAAATCACTTAAATTCTGCCTCAGTTTCCCCAACTATGAAATGAGAATAATAACAGCAGCTACCTCTCAGGGTTGCTATGAAGACCAAAGGAGATAATAATTGTTAAGTTTGTAGCCTTCCTTCTTTCTTTCCCTGCCAGGACTTATTTGAGAAATCAATAGTAGTATTGGAAAAACAGCGACATTTTCATTCTATGTCATAAAAATGTTCAATATAGAAATCAAATCATCTCTAAAACTGCAATTTTATATCCATAAAGGCAAGCAGGTGATACAGTGGAGAGAGAGTTGGGCCTGGAGTCGGGAAGACCTGACTTCAAACCCCTCCTCAGACACTTATAACTCATGTGACACTGGGCAAGTTGCTCAACCTCTCCAAGCCTCAGTTTTCCTCATCTGCACCTACCTCCCATGGTTGTTACAGAGAATGAAACAAATTATGTAAAGCACTTTGCAAACCTAAAACTGCTATATAAACGTGAGTTATTATTGCCATTGTTGATATTATAACTAGTGACAGCTCACATTTATATAGCACTTTCAGATTTGCAAAGCACTTTACACATATCAGTCCCCATAACAATCCTTTGATGTAGATACATTATTATTGATTCTTTTTTGCTTAAGAAGAAAAGGAGGCATAGAAAAATGAGGTGGCATGACCAGCGATGGTCATACCACTATGCCATATATGTAGTAAGTATCAGAGAAAATACTTAAATCCAGGCCTCCCTCATATCCATATCCAGAACATTTTCATTAGGCCATGCTACCTTTGGGGCTTGGGTTTTACTATCACATTTCATTGACATTGTTCTAGTTTAAGTATTATATTTCGGACAAAATATTCCTCTAGATAATAAGTGCCCCTCTTAGGCCCTGGCCTTTCTTCATTCTGAGAACTGAAATAAATGGCTTCTGACACTTTCCTTTATAGAAGTTTGTAAATTAACTAAAAGTATAATAATTAAATGTGCCTTTATATGGTTAATTATAAATGCATTTAATGCCAACTATATCATTTGTAAATTTTACAGGCAAACAAACTGAGAATAAAAAAAAATCTTAGAACAATAAAGTTGATGCCAACTTGTTGGGGGCTCTTTGTGCATGTCAAATACCACCATTAATATTCCTTTCCACACATATCATTAAGCAGTAAGAATATTGTGTCCTACCGAAAGGAATATAAAACTCAAAATAAACATTTTTAAATAAACAATTTACTTTTAGTATAAAATAATTCATCCTTGGGAGATGTTTATATCTGAGTAAGACCTAATTAGGACATCTGGTATATGATTAGGGTATATAACCCTATTGATTAAGAAATACCTAAGACTTGTATATAGGACTTATTTGCAGGAAGAATTTCTTTATTTTCTGGTTTTTGCTTAATTACTAAGAAAAAATATTTTGTGGAAATATATCTCTGTTGTGTAAAGCTATAGTTCTGTAAATGTAACCTTTTTTTTAGGAATTTGTCTTTTAAAAAAAAGTTGAAACATTCATTTTGATGTTTGTATTAATATTAAACTTTATTTTACAAGTCCAAAAGAAGGCGTGTTATTTCCCAGTCCTATATCACAAAGAATGTAAAACTGACAAAAGTGAGAAGACATTGCTTAGAAACACACAGGTCATTGTCTAAAAAAATAACAAAGGTTTTATTTGTTTCATATAACTGCATTTGTATTAACATATTAGAAATTTTTTAAATTGTCATGAGTGAATTTATTTTTTTTTAACCAGACATAGTCTTTTACATTTTGGCAACTTTCAAAGGAGTGCCAATTAAGAAGTCACAACACCCAGCTTAATATTAGGCCAAATTAAAGTTACTGAAATTCTGTCGCATAGAAACAAAGCCGGCTTACATCTTTCTGCACACATTCCATGTCTGTCAAAGGACATTTCTAAAGCATGAATTTTTAGTATTAACTTTGAGACAACTTTCATGGATGTAACGTTAACAAAGAGAAGCTACTGTCCAAAAATTAAGACAATACAGAGAGCCTAGATGCCCAGGTAGAACGAAAAACAGGCAAAGGCTTACCCTGGTTCTTTCAATATACATAGCCCAACTTGGCAGTCAGGATGCATTTATCCCACATTAGGATTTTTATATGGAATATTCTGTATATAAGTGACTCATTTAGTTAACACATATACTGGAATGCAGTCTGAGCAAGTATTTGGCAGAGAAAAAAAACAGAAGTTAACAGTGCTGAAGAACGTGAAAACACCTTTTAGTGTTGTGTTTATAAGCGAAGAGACAGTGAAAAGCTTTCATTCAAATTTCTCATCTCCTTGCACATCTTTCAAGCTGAGAACTTCCGTAGAATCTCTTCCTTTTCTCTCTCTCTCTCTCTCCCTCTCTCTCTGTATCAGCTCAAATGAAACTACATGGGGTATGCAGTTTCATTGATGATTTCTTGAAATAGAGCTCTGAAAAACCAGGTTTTGAAAAGACCCACTGAGATTCAAATGGAGCTATATGACTATGCCTTAAACCCAAATCACTCTGGCTCTTACTGATTGGCCAATAATAGGGCCCAGCCCAAGCCTCGCTTTGTCATTGTTTGAGTTTAGATGGCTCAGAGTGAGTGTAAGTAGATAATCATTGCTTCTGTTTTGACCAGAAAACATGAGGGTCTTCCCCACCCAATTTGATTATTGGGTTTTTTTTTACTAGACAAACTAAGTCATTATTTGTCTCATTTTTGCCTCTAGGTCATTTTTAGCCTTAAATCACTGCCTGGCTGTTGCCTTAGACAAAGTAAGAGGTGGGAAAGATCTTAGCTTTAAAAGGCCAAAGTCTCCCATTGCATCCAAGGCCATCTCCAGTCATCCTGACCTATGTCGTGCCACTGGACTCAGATGACCTTGGAGGAGAGAGTGATGCTGATGACTTTGCACAACTCTGCCTCACTTAAATCCAATTCACTTGCAAATGAAGACATCACCCTCCTGATATCATTAGTTCTGTTTGAGAAGGAAAGAAAAACAACAATGGTATCAGCTCAGCAATTTTTCTAAAGCATCCCAGGTCACACTCTTAGACACACTATTTCTAACTGGTCCCCAAAGTCTTCACTTTCTATCACCTTGATCAATGGTTTGAGCTTCTTCTTTTAGCTATTTCTTCTCCTTCACAGGAAGGATGAATCAAAGTGTCACATGGTCTTGCTCTTTCTTCATGCTTTCCTTCCCATGGCTTGTTGCTTTGTACAGTTGTTGGGTTTAACAGAATAATGGATAGCCTTCATTGCTCTTTTAATGAGGATGACAGTATGTGGTCTCTTTGTTTTAGGATTTATGCATTTATCTGCTTGCAATTGTTATAATACCCCTAAACATTCACTCCAACTATGTTGGTTGGTAGGCATGAAAAAAGGTATGAGAGCAGGCCCCACCCCAGCCACCAACCCTCAAACTGAGTGGCTTGGACCCAACCCAGGAGGGCTCAGAGCTGCCAGGGCTCCCACAAAAACCTCCACCAGGCATCCTTAATGATATAATTAAATGTATACTAACTTCCGTAACAAGCCTTAAAACTTTTTTTTACATCTTAAAAGAAAATTTAATATTTAACATGTTCTTTTTATGCAATTCATTTGCTTGGATTTAGAATTGAGTTCACAAGATTTTGATATATATTTCTTAATTCTTCATCATAAAGCTATATATTGCATGGGATACTAAGCACACCTTTGACAAAAAGTCCATTTTTATAAGTCTAACCAACCTTAATGATAACACAAGGATTATCAATGGGGTTTAAATCATATGAATTTACAGACCATTAAAGAACATTTATCATTTTCTCTTAAATAATTTTCCTAACCTTTCATGATATGTGGCACACTATAAGGCCATGTAATATATTATTCTATATAAAGTATAGATATAACGTTCTATCACCATTTAGGAATTTATACAAAGTGAAAATTTTCTTTTTCTCAATATTTCAACATATTTTTCAAAGTTCATTATTCCCTTAGTAGAACTAAGACTTCTGAACCTACTGGAAATTAAAAAAAAATCTCCAAAATATTTCTCAGTGAATATTTTACAAACTGATGAAGATTCCCAGAACGTAGAGGCTTACTAAGACTTCTGACAATAGTTTTGATACAGCCCTGAATGAAAAAGTAAGTCTTATCTTCAGCAATTACCATTTTCCAGTCTTTAGTACTCTAGGCTTTGCATGTGTTTTCCTACAAGTGTTTTTTTCTTCATAGCAATAGTTCAGTACTACTTTTTTTTTTACTGGTCTTCTCACTGTTCTTCCAACTTCAAGAACTTTATATTGCATTACAAACAAAACAGTAACAACCTGCCATGTGGCCACATTTTCTGAGAATTGATTTGGCAAATTTATAGCAATGGTTTATCAGTTCTTAGTATTGTTTTTCATTTTCAACCACATTTTTCTCTGTGATTCAGCAGTCTGATTCTGAGCTCAAATTATCCTTGAAATTCTTTACTTCCCTCCACCAGCAGTTGCTATAATATTTCTAAAAGTAATTGAAGTGTACTCTTTAAAAGCTACAACTTTTGCACATCTCCTTGGCGTAACCATTCTTAAAAGCTATAGAATTTAAAAAGAGAACAATGAAACACTTGTGTATGGCATGAAACCTAGCATTTGACTGACAGAACTACCAGTGGGAAAACCAGTTCAGTGTGGTTTCATGTCCTCAAGATCTAACATTCTGAAGCAGCCTAGTATTAATAGAAGCATATGTGCATGATCATTTGTCACAAATGAAATTACATTTAAAATTATTGCTTGTCTAAAGTCATGTGCAAACCACCAGAGACTGAATATTGTTCAAATGAGGAGTATCTTTATTTTGAATATGGCTTGCCCAAGGTTACACAGAAATCTGTCAGAGAGCTAATTTGGTCATTTTGATTCCCAGTGGACTTCTTTGTTTTTCTAGTTTGCTAAGTATGCTCAGTACTCTTTGAGAGGTGTATTACTAATAATCAAATGAATTTGAGTAAAATATAGAAAGCCAATATGACTAAATTAAGCCACCATCCTTCCTCCAGGCTTAGCATCATTAATAATAAACATTTATTGAGTCAACTGTATACAAAGTACGGTTCTAAGTTCCAAGAATAGAAAAAGGTAACATATTTGTGCAATGTTTTGCAATTTAAAATGTACTTTCACATCCATTGTCAATATTTTCACAACAACCCTGTAAAGTAGGCAGAAGAGATAATAATTATACCTATTTAACAGATGAGAAAAAATGAGAAATTAAGTGACTTACCCAAAGTTACACAGCTAAGAAATGGGAAAAACTGAATTCAGAAATGTTCGAAATCTGATCCTCTTCCCATTTCACCAAGTTGCCTCTCATAGAGAACATGATTCCTACCTTCAAAAAGATAATATTCTTTTAGATAAAATTAATAGCTTTTTTGTTTTTAGATGGGCATTTCTTCATTTGCCCTCCCACCTCACAATACATAAGCCCTCCCTTTCAACAAACAAAAGTGAAGCAAAAGCAACTGTTTTTGACAGGATACGCAACATTCTATAGATCCCTTTTTCCTCACCCTGCTACCAAAATGAGAGAAGTGAACATCTCATCTGTTCTCTAGGATCAAGATCAGTTAGGACAGATTCATTTTCACATTCTTTTCTTTTTTTACTATTGTGGTCTTCACATTCAATGTACCCCCAATTCTGCTTATTTTACTCTCAATCAGTTAATATCTTCCCATGTTTCTCTGAATTCATTATAGTCATAATTTCTCATGGTGCACATAATAAATCATCATTTGTTCAACCATTCTCCAGTTTGTTTCCAATTTTTTACCCCCACAAAAATGTTGCTTTAAATATTTGGGTATATGTAAATCCCTTCTTTCTGTCTTTGACCTCCATGATGTATATGTCTGTGTTCCTTCCTATATATCCAGCATGGTGACTCAGGCAGAGAGAAATTTCCAAACTGATACTATACTATTCATGAATCCAAGATGAACGGTGAATACCTGTCTCCAAATTATAATCATGACCTTAGGCAAGCGAGGTAGCATAGTGGATATAATATTGGAATACAGTCAGAAAGACCTGAATTCAAATCCTGCTTCATTTACTAGCTGTGTGTCCCTAGGCAGGCCATTTAACCTCTCTGCAACTCAGTTTTTCCATCTGTAAAATGAGGTGGTTAGACACAATGGCCTCTAAATTCCCTTTCATCTTTCATACGTCCCAAAACTATGTCCCTAATCTAAGTCACTCATAGTCCCTATTTCAGTTACTTCTACTATAAAAGGAAAGATGCTTACCTGTCTATTTGTCTCAATGGTATAGTCGGGAAAAAAATTCACACTGATAAATTCCATAGAGGAAAGAGATAAGGTCAAAAATCTGCTGTGGATGAAGGTTTTATATATTACTTTTAGAAAGGAATTCAAAGCCGTTTTTTGTCTGATGTAGGGAAACAGAGACTCCAGTTTTACAAATCTTTTACCATAGCAGGGTTAGTGGTAACAGCTGCCACAAAAGGAAAAAAAAAAAAAAAGAAAGACTTGTAAGCTTCTTTGTAGAACAATATCTTACTTTCAGGCCTCTGAGTGTCAGTACCCCCGTTCTGGTTAATATCATCAAGGGAATCCTTCCCTGACAGAATGTAATTTAGGATCTATTAAATATGATTACTTGGCCTTGAAAATGATGGATATTGGACAGAATTATAGGATCACTTTACAAAAGAAAGGTCTCTTTTACATCCTTTTTCGTGGAGCCTTAAATGAAGCCTGAGAATATTCCTTGGGGGGGGGGGGGGTTGTGGCATTTATGAGTTGCGTTTATGAAAAAAGGAATTGATATTCATATTAAAAACTGTAAAAAAAAATGAGCAAGGTGAGCCTGGTGAACATACAGACAGCTGTGACATGCGTCTGAAGAGTGAGTGGCAAGTTACCAAACTTTAATTACGCTGGTGATAAGAAAGTGTGTATGATTTTAGGCAAACTCTTTGTGTTCTCCATTCAGGTATTAAACCCTGGTGACTTTTTATGTTTCCACCAATTTCCATTTACATTACAGCTGATAGCCAAAGCACTTAGAGTTTATCGTAGTTTTTTTTTTTTTAGCGAATTGATGGTTGAGATTTTACTGAATTAAATTATGATAATTATTTCTTTTTATTATGTAGATGTCTGTTACTACTGTATTTCCACACTGTTTCCTGACTACTGGCCATACCAGCATGAGTGTCAGAAGAGGGAGCTGATGGAATTGAGATTATGCCCATTAAATTTATGTACAGAAACTAGATAAATGGGTAGCTAACAGAGCCACACACAAAATTTTTTTGCATGTGGGGCAAGCTGCCAGACTGGGATTGGGGGAGGAAATAGTCTAATGTGTGACTTGAAGGACAGAAGATTTCCCTGGGGATGCTATAAGATTTTGAGACTGATTAAAGGCAAGTAAGAACCCTTGAGACAAGGCTCCCATCGCTACGGACTGAGTGAGCAGGGGAAGAAGTGTGCTCATGAATAGTGCTGTCATGATTCTCTAAAATTTCCACCCAAAGGCCTAGTGCTAGTTATGGTTCTATAGCTTGGAAAGCAGCATTAGAATTCATTCATTCACTCAATAAATAATTTATTAATTGCTTACTATGCTAAAGATATTTCCCTTGCTAAAAATGAATCCCTACCCTCAAGGAGCTTTTGATTTCCTAAAGAAGACAAAAGAGATATGCCCAGTGGTAGATGATGTGTAAAATAAAAATTAGAATGTGTAAGTACTTAAAGGAATCTGAACAAAATGCTGAGATCAGCTATAGTGGGGAATGAAGAGATTTAGGCGGCATTCATAGCAGGGGTAACATTTGTGCTACTGAACGTTGAAGAAAGGAAAAAATGTAATAGGGAGAAACAGGGAGGAGGAAGGAAAAGTAATCAAGTCCAAGAAATGGACGAAAGCAGAGGGGAAGGAGAAAGCAAGATAAAGTGAGGAGTATTTCATTTTGGTTGAAGCTTAGAGTATATAAAAGAGTATGAGAAATTAATTGAAAGGTACAAAGGAAATCAAGATCTTCTCAATAAATGAGTAAAATGCATTCATTTTGACTGGTGCAGAGGAACACTTTTAAGGAGGAGAGAAATAAAAGCCATCAATTCAGAACAGGAAATGCAAAACCATTAACTTACATGGACATTACCATAGTCAAGATGCATATGCCCTTGGATCAGTGGAAAGAACATTGGCTATGAAGTCAAATGATCTGGGTTTGAATCCCAGCCTTTTCAAGCTTTAGGATCTAAGAGAGTAACCTTTCTGAATCTGTTTCCTTGGCTACAGAAATAGTGAATTGGAGTAGATGTATCTATAAGATGCATTTCAGCTTTAAATCTAGTATGTTAAGACAAGGAACTGGATAGAATATCACTCCACTCTTGCAATCTTCTCACCCTAGACCAGGGGTTCTCAACCTTCCTAATGCCGTGACCCTTTAATACAGTTCCTCATGTTATGGTGACCCCCAACCATAAAATTATTTTCATTGCTACTTCATAACTGTAATTTTGCTACTGTTACAAATCGTAATGTAAATATCTGATATGCAGGATGTATTTTCATTGTTACAAATTGAACATAACCCACAGGTTGAGAAACGCTGCCCTAGACCCTCTGTCCTTATATCCTCCTTCTCCCATTGGTGAGTTACTCCCACAACCTCCATTTTCAAGAACCCAAGGTGGGCCATTCTTCATTCCTCTCCTGGCTCTCCTTGTTACTCTCTGGACTTTGTCACTATTTTCCTGAGTGAATACACACTTCTTCCCTACCCTTTTTATCTCCCTTTCATGTGTTGTCTTCCCATGTTTAGCATGTGAGTTACTTGAGGGAAGGGACAATTTTCAATGTTGTTTGTATTTCCTACACTTATTACAGTGGCAGGCACATAGTAGGTGTTCATAGATGCTTGCTGACTGACTGATTACATGAATGTGGACATTGAAGCCAATCCTTTCATATAGTACAAATCTGATTAGATACTTTCATTCAGTGTTCAGCTTCCAGCTATAATGGAGTCTGAACAATTTTTTAAAAGGTTAAGAGGAGAAAAATTATTCAACAATTAGATAATAGTCCCCACAAGAAAAGGCTGAAGGAACTGGGAATGCCATAAAGTTCAAAGGCTGCTGCGTTGGTATGATGACCAGTTGACCTAAATTTCAACTAAGGAGAGGACAAGCCCAAAATAATTAAAATTGCAGATTCAGTTTCTGAAAGATAAAGGGTTTCTCTCAGTCTGTGGTGTTAAGCAAATGAAATGGGTTGCCAAAATGGATTGTGGAAATCTCATGCATAGAATAGTTTGAATTTAGACCTATCTAGTAGCAAGAAACAAAACGGAATGACATGTAGAGAGCTTATGTCATGTATTCTGTTATTAAGTATCCAAAAAATATAGTTGTGCCCTATTTTGTGAAAAACAAAAGAAGAGATTTACCGAAGTCTGAAGTTTAAAAAAAAAACATTTGGAGACAATTACTGTCATTTTAAAATATTCTCACTTCAAAGGAAGGATTTCTTACACCAACTCCCTTTAAATATCCTACTCCACTATTGCAAGAAAAATCTGATCCCTGGGGTTTTAAGGAATCCATCTATTGTGTAAGGCAAGGTACAGTTACACTCAGCACCCTTTAGCAGTCTTGGTAGACGTTGGGTATTTTTGATTGGTGAATAACACACTACTATATCTTATTTAAAAGAGATCACACTTTCCATCTCTGGATCAAAAGCACTTTCATTTTGAAAACAGAACAAGAGAAAAAAAGGGACTAGGTCCCACAGTTTTCAAAACTATAATTTGTGGGGTGGCTAGGTGGTACAGTGAGTAGAGCACCAGCCCTGGAGTCAGAAGGACCTGAGTTCAAATATGACCTCAGACATTTGACATAAAAACTAGCCGTGTGACCTTAGGCAGGTCACTTAACCCCAACTACCCTCCAAAAAGCAAAAAAACAAAAAAACAAAAACAAAAAACTATAATTTGTTATAAAGGGATTCTGAGGTGACACAAGAACCTTGAGTTTTCCAGGTTCCTGTCCACTGTGCTCTCCGTGACACTACATGTCACTGCTATTTTCATCCACTGGATTACCTGAAGATTTTGTCATAAAATAAATGGACACCAATGACCTTTGTTGATCTGGACCATTTTCAAGTTTTTCATTGAACAGAACTGTGTATGTTTGTCTGCCAGAGGAGCACTTTTGGTCAGTGAGAATCTGGGCTGTGCATACACATACACACACACACATCCTACCTCTCTTGTCTTGCTGATGAATCACATGTCCATCCCATCTGTGTTTGGCATCACAAGCATCATAAGCAGCTTGGATAACACTTGTTGTAGTCATATGTTGACCAACTTCTGTGTTTGACATGTGTTTGCAAAGCAAGATTTTGCACATCTACTCATACACTCCTCTTTGCCTGAGAATAAGAACTAGCCATTTTCTTTGAGCTAATAGACCAACACTCAACACCATGGATCACAGCTGGTATGAGTGATGGTTTAAAGAGATCATTTTCCATTTTCGTGTTGTTTTTATTCTCCTGGAATTGTCCCCTGCTGCCTCTCATCTTCTACTACAATTTCTAGCAAATAGGCTGGTTGTGTTGATTTGCTGCTCAGGAAAAACATAGCAACTGAATTTTGTGGGGGGGGTTTTGCCATGGACCTTGACTTCTTCATTGGATGCTCAATGCAGTATGATTTCAGTTTTAACGAATATGTTCCTCATTCAATTATACATAATTCTGCTTTAAATGCTGTGTTCTATTTCCCCTGTTATATTGATGGCAAATAAAATAAGAAAACAATAAATTAGCTCTTTATCATCCATGCCGATTCCACTCCCAGTTGATTAGGTGGAGGGATGTTTCTAGGTCTTCAGCTTAGAGCTTTGAAGCTGTCATATCACCTTATGTCTAGGTCTTTCAGCTATTGATTCAACATGGATAGCTGAACATTGTCATCTGCATTGTATACTTGATATTGATCACTTTTGAGGAATCAATATATGCAAAATTTATTCACAAATCATTTTTACAATCTGAGACTGGTGCCGAATTCAACTAAGTTGGAGCCCTTTTAGACCACAGAAATAGAATGAAATAATATTTATTATTCCTCTTAACTTCTTTAATTAGTTTTCCATCAGAATGTATATGGTTATTATTAAGAATCCTGAATCACATCTACCTTGTTCTTCTCTGGTAAATATCTTGAAACTGAATGTAATTATGCCATAAATACTATAATACTACAATGGAGGGCATCAGGGTGCATACTCCTTCCAGTGATGCAAACTGAAACTGATTCATGACTACTCTTGCTCTATCACTCTTATCCATATCTTCCCCTAAATTTGTCATGAGGATACTTCTAGGTCATATGACTATTAAAATTGAGGACTAGACATTTTCTCTGATCCACATGACCCCTCAACCACTCCAAAATAAGAATTATGTACAAGAGATAAAGCAATTGAAGCTGTTGCCACAGTCTGACAGACTAAGAATCTGAATGAAACAACATCTTAATGAAGTGGGAGAAGAGAAGACTAATTCCTAATCTCTAATTTAGCACCCTCTCTCCAGTAGCCCTAGCGCTCCAACAGGACAGCAAAACCAACCCATGGTTTGTGCTCTGGTATTGACTCAGCAATACCCTTGCTGCTGTGGCAATCTGTGACAGTAAACTCCTTCCACCTCCCACCCCCCAAGCCCTGCTGTCACTTTACCATTCAGAGGACAATTCAACTGTGCTCATCCCTTGTGTAGTGGAGGTGGCAATACAGGAAAGTACGAAGCTTGCTCTGTCAAGGATGGCAGAGAGGTAATACACTGTGGTGCAGCGGCTGGGACTGTGACCCAAAGTTTAAGAGAATCAAGAAAAAGACAGAACTTGGGCCAGGCCTCAGTATGGAGGAAGGAGAGCAGACATGGTCCATTTGGTCTCTTAAGTAAAAGGGACAGACATCCAGCTGAGAACAGTTCTGTCCCTCCATAAGTCACTCTGGACGAGAACTTATGCCAATGAAAAGTGAATTTCCCAGTATAGGAAAGGCCAAGAGGAGGTCAATTCCTCAGGGGAATCACCTTTGAAGAGGAAGGAGTCCAAAAATAAGGAATAGAGGAATACAAGAGATATGAGGGGGAAAAGACTGAAATAACCAAATTATCAAGAAATTCAGTTAAAAACTTTGAGAACAAAATGATAAACCAACAAGGAAGATAATCTTCAGGATATCTAAATGACATCTCAATGAATATTTCAAGACAAAGGAGAATGAAACAATAATTCATGAAGCAGAGGGACTTTGTAGATTCTCTTTTTGTTTTGTTTTTTGTTGTTGTTGTTTTGCTTTTTTGGAAGGGGAAGGTAGGGCAGTTGGGGCTAAGTGACTTGCCCAAGGTCACACAGGTAGTGTGTGTGTGTGTGTGTGTGTGTGTGTGTGTGTGTGTGTGTGAGGCAGGATTTGAACCCAGGGCTGGTGCTCTATTCACTGCGCCACCTAGCCACCTTGACTTTGTAGATTCTCAAAGGAGCATGGAACCATGGTAGGATGTTCCTGAATGGTTAAGAGAAATAAGAATCAAGAAAGCAGAATTTATAACATGTGTAATAGTCTTGTTAGGCAAAAGTAGAAAAACGACTCCATAGTATCAAATCTCATCATATAAACAAAAGAAAGAAAAACTGGGAATGAAGCGCAATCTGGAAGAAGAGAAGCAAAAAGCAATAATGACCTCTATGTAAGCAAAACACTACTCTTGAAGACAGGATATATAAAGACAACTTAAGGATTATATGTCTTTCAGAAGAACTTAAGTAAAAAAAATCTGAATACTATAATTAATGAAATAATATAAGAAAACTGCCCAGAAGTTCTACACATAGAAAACAATATTCCATTCAAAAGAATCTAAAAGTTGTCTTCGGGAAAAAACCCTATGTTGCAGACTCCAAGACACATACAAACATACATACATATGTACATACACATACACACATATATGTATATATACACACATATATATATATCCGTTAAACTTAGTCATTTTTCAATGGCAAGCAGCAAATTCTATAAGCAATCAGGAGATTTTCAAATATGAGATAAAGGAAATTTGAATAACATAAAACTATTCTGCACCTACAAGAAACTAAAGAAGAAAATGAAATAATGTACACCTGAAGAACAAAGGAGCTAAAGATGCAATCCAAGGCAATCTGCCTTGCCAATCTGAACTTAATCATCAATGAAAAAGATTTGCATTCCATAAAAGAGAAGCATTTGAAGCATTCCTACGAAAAAAACCAGATATGTGAACAGATTTTTCCAGACAATAGAAATACAAAAAAGATAAATAAATATAGCAACCAAGAAAGAAATAATTGTGTAGTGAAATAAATTATCCCAGCGGGGGGGGGGGTGAAGTTTGCCATGGGAATGCCAGTCAAATTGATAGGAACATATAAATGGATATATTTTAAAAATACTATGTTAAAGGATCAATAGTCATGGAGATCTTCATTATTGTACAGTTGCTTAAAAAAGTATCTCACATTTTGTCTTTAATATGAACTTCTTTTTGATCCATCAATGGATATTCCAGCAGTTCTCCAGTTTGTGATATTCTCCATTTTAGACATTCTAGAATCTTTCCAGTGCCTCATATTAGATTTCAAATTAGACTGCTTTGCATGATATGTCAGACATTCCTTCTACATGAGAGGCAGCATGGCATAGCAAGAGAGCAATATAGACTTGCAGTCAAAAGGATCTAGGTTCAAATCTCACCTCTGGCATTTACTAGTAATGGAACTATAGGCAAATTACTTGGCATTTCAAAACCTCAGATTTCACCCTTATAAAATGGTGATAATAATGCCTATAGTACCTATTTTGCACTATTTTGTGCAATTTTTTTTTGTGTGGCTCAAATAAGATAATGTACATGAAGTTATTTTGCAATTTTTAAATTCCATACAAATGCCTTATTAGTTGTCAAAAGGTTGTAGGCTGAGGTTTGTATCTGGGGACAATACATCTTAAATGTGTTAATAAATAAACATTTATTAAGTACCTACTATGTGTCAGGCACTATGTTAAACATTTGGGATAAAAATAAAGGCAAATGGCAATCCCTGCCCTCAAGAAACTTACAATCTAATGTAAGAGATAACATGCAAGCAAATATATACAAAACAATGATACAATACAGGATAAATAATTAGCAGAAGGAAAGCACTGGAATTAAGAGGGACTGAGGAAGGCTTCCTGTAGAAGGTGGGATTTTAGTTGGGACTTAAAGGAAGCCAGAGAATTCAGTAGGCAGAATTAAGAAGAAAGCACATTCAAAACATAAGGGACAGACAAAGAAAATGCCTGGAGCAGAGAGCTGGAGTGTCTTATTTGTGGAACAGCACAGAAACCATTGTCACAGAATTGAAGGATATATTTAGGAGTTTAAGGTGTGAAAAGACTGGAAAGGTAGAATCAGGCTAGGGTATAAATGGCTTTGAATGCTAAATGGAACATCATATTTAATCCTGGAGGTAATAGGAAGCCACTGGAGTTTATTAAGTAGAGGTAGGGAAGGTGATGTGTTCAGACCTGCATTTTAGGAAAATCACTTTGGCCAAATGAAAGACAGATTAGAACTTGAGGCCGGCACCCAGCATAGACTATTACAATAATCCAGGCATGAGGTGATTACAATGTGCATGAGTGTCAGGAGAGAAGAGGCATATTCCAGAGATGCCACAAAAGTGAACTTGACAAGCTTTGGTGACAGATTGGATGTGGAAGGTGAGAGATAGTGAGGACTCCAAGGTTGTGGGCTTGAGGGACTAGGAGGATGGTACTGACCTCTCTAGTAATAGGGAAGGTAGGAGGGGGAGAATATAACTAGTCCAGTTTTGGACATATTGAGTTTAAGATTTCATCTGAACATCCAGTTTGAGATGTCTGAAAAGCACTTGAAGATGTGATATTGGGGATCAGTAGAGAGTTTAGGGCAGACTAGGTAGATTAGAGAATCATTTATATGGAGATGGTCATTAAATCCATGGGAGCTGATGAGATCATCAAGTGAAGTGGTGTAGAGGGAGAAGAGAAGAGGACCCAGAACAAAACCCTGAGAGACACCTATAGTTAGAGGGCATGATCTTGATGATGATCCAGCAAAGAAGACAGAGGAGTGGTCAGATAGGTAGGAGGAGAACCAGCAGAGGGTACTGTCCCAAAAACCTAGAGAGAGAAGAGAAGGAAGGAGGGAACAGTGATCAACAGTGTCAAAGGCTGTAAGAAGATCAAGAAAAATAAGGACTGAGAAAGGACCATTGGATTTGGCAACAGATTGGATGTGGGAGGTGAGAGATAGTGAGGACTAAGAAATCACTGGTAACTTTGGAGAGAACGGTTTTGGTGGAATGATAAGGTTAGAAGCCAGACTGGAAGGGGTTAAGAAGAAAGTGAGAAGAGAGAAAGTGGAGGCACCTATTGTAGATGACCTTTTCAAAGAGTCCCTACAAAGGGCTGAAAAGATATAGGAAAATAGCAGGGATGAAAAGATCAGTGAGAGATTTTTCAGGATGGAGAAGGCAGTTTGTAGGCAGTAGGAAATGAGCCAGTAGACAGAGAGAGACTGAAAGTAAGTGAAAGACAGAATGGGACAGAAATGACAGAAGGACCCATCTCTCAGAGGACATAGAAAGGAAAGGAATTGAACAAGTAGAGGGGTTAACCTGGGGGAGGAATAAGAACACTTTATTATGCGAGATGACGTGAAGGAAGAGAGAGAAGGCATCCAAATGGTAGGAGTTGAGGAAGAATGGAGAAGAGGCTTTTATCAGGTGGGTAAGAGCAGCTGTAGAATTTAGTAATCTGGTAAAAAAAAATCTTAAATAATAATAATTAATGATCATTATCATTATTAAATAAACAGAAAGGGGAAACTATGGCTGCGTGTGACCAACTTGTCCACATAGTAAGTTTAGTAACTAAAATAGGAAACAAAATACTAGAACAAGCAAAAATGTTATTATGGAATAGCCATGATTAAGTAAAGCAATATGAAATAATGAAAAGAACACTGGTTGAGGAGTCAGTAAGCCTGAGTTTTAATCATGGCTCATTTGATTGCTGTGGACCACCTGATAGCCAGCATCAGGCGTGAGCAGAGACATGAGATGAACCCGGCCAGGCAGGTAGTTCAGGATTGAACTCCAAACTCCGTTTATTGATACAATGAGCAAGGTTTTTATAGAGCAATGAGATGAAGAAAGTAACTATTCATCAATGTTTTCCATTACTATTTTGTTTAGTTCCATGATGTCAGGCAGATGATGTTAGGCAAATCTTGAAGGCTATCATGTCCATTCTTTATCTAGTGTTCCCATTTCAAATTGGATGGGCTGTAGACTCCCTTGTACTTAGTTCCCTTTGTATCACTACTATCAGGGTGAGTAAGAATTCAGTGCATTCTGTTCCCTGCACATCACGGAGAGTGGTGAGCCAGCATTTGGTTGGTCTGGGAGCAGCTGCAAGAAGCTGGCTGCTTCTACCTGCCTAACTGAAGTTGGCCCACATTTGATAGCTATATGATCTTGGGCAAAGTCACTGATCTTCTTTGTTTCTTTTCTTTCTCACTTGTAAAATGGGGATAATTATTATTGTGATGATGAAGCAAAATAATGTTATACAGAAGCACTTTGAAAACTAAATAAATGTCTTAATCAACTTTGAGGTGTACATACATATTTTAAAATAATTTTTATTTTCAGTTTCAACCCTTCTTCCACCCCTCCCCTGCCCATTGAGAAGACAAGAGGGATGATGGCCATTATCATATGTAAAGTCATATAAAACATATTTCTGCATTAGCCATATCTTGGGGGACTGGAGGAAGAAAAATAAGTAAAGGGGAAAAATATGCTTCAATCTGTATTCTGAGTCCATCAGTTCTATATCTGGAAATGGATGGCACTTTTTATATCATGAGTTCTTTGGAGCTGTGATCATTGTATTGATCAAAGTTACTAAGTTTTTCAAAATTGATTATCTTTACAATGGTCCTGTTACTGTGTAGATTGTTCTCCTGGTTCTGCTCACTTCACTTTGCATGAGTTCATATAAATCTTCCCAGGTTTTTCTGCAACCATTGCCATCATCATTTCTTATAGTACAAGAGTATTCTATCACATTCATAAGCCATAACTTGTTCAGTGAGTTGTCCATATCAAAGAAAGTACAGATAGCATAAAAGTAATTAATAGATACCTCATTTGATCCTCAAAGCAACCCTGGGATTTGAGTTATGCAGATACCGTTATCTTCATCTTTCAGATAAGGGAACTGAGGCTCAGAAACCTTAAGTGACTAACCAAAGTAATAAAGGCAGTGGATTTGTTAAGGGTATGATTTGGACCCATTTGTTCCTATATACAAAGCCAGGACTCTTTCTATGACACCTCACTGCTCTAAATGATTAAAACTAAAGAAAGACCTAAGGATATTGCAATAACCAAGTTTTAAGGCAGTTTGATGAGACACAGAACTTAAAGAATCAGGGTATCCCAAAAGTCTTAGTTCATTTAAAATTTTAATGGCCTTAAGATTTAATAACTTAAAACTACATTAAGACTTTTGAGACATCCTGCATATTATACCAATATTGAACCAAGATTAAAGCATGAGAGATTTTGATTGTCCACAGGAGGTAGGTAAGATTCAGTTCAATTCATTCATTATTTGTGTACAGGTCACTGGAATGGTCCACCATAGGAGGTTGTGAGAAATTTCAGCCTTTAAAGTTCTACAACCAATCAATCAACCAACAAGCATTTATTAGGCCCCTACTATGTGTTGGTCACTGAAAGGGACCCATGATATGAGGACAAAAATGAAATAGCCCCTTTCCTCAAGGAGCTCATATGTGATACATATATACATATAAATATAAATAAATGAAAGATATTTTGTCAGAGGAGGCATTGGCTGGGAGAGGGTCAGTGTAATGTTAATGAAATCAGAAGATCTTCCATGCCCCTTTCTATTGGCACCTACTAAAGGCACTTAGCACCTCAAAGGCTTAGCTCCTTACTTCCAGTGAGGCCTGGCCCCAGGGTGGTCAGGAGAAGCCACAGCTGGAGTT
>CM053598.1:147867809-147926020 GCA_028646575.1 Pseudocheirus occidentalis | reverse complement strand
CAACTTTGTGACCATTATAATGACTTTGGCTTTCTGGTTTTGGGACTTGTCCTTCTGGTTTTGGGACTCAGTGTTATGGCTTCTGAATAAAGACCTTGGTTCTGCCTTCCATGTGGAGAGTTTGCTATATTTTGTGATCCAAAACTACACCAACATATTCATAACCATCATGGGTGTTGTGAATATTTCATTATTGATACAGTCAGTCAACTGGCATTCATTAAGTACCTACTGTATGCCAAGCATGATGCAAAGTATTGGCGATACAAGAAAAGTAAAAAGCAATCCCTGTCTTTAAGAAACACAATCTAATGGGGGAGACAATCCAACTACATAAGACAAGATATGGGCAGAACAAGCTGGAAGTACTCTCAGAGTGAAAGCACTAAGAATAAGGAGGATTAAGCAAGAAAGCTTCTTACAGGAGGCAGGACTGACTTTACAGCAACTTTGTGTAGGAGGATGCACTTGAGGTGAGCTTTGGGGCAAACTAGAATTCTAACAGAAAGAAGGTGAGGAAGGGAGAGAGAGAGAGAGAGAGAGAGGTGGGGGGAGACAGAGAGGGGGAGAGAGAGTGGGGGAGGGAAAGACTGAAGTCATCTGGAGAGAGGGAGAGAAGGGGAGACAGAGAGACAGAGACAGAGACAGAGACAGACAGAGACATCTTGCATTTTATACCAAGAATAGAGAGAGACAGAGATCACAGATCACATTTGGGCATGAGAATTACCTGCCCAAAGTATGGATGAAATCGGGAGATGGAATAATCTGCGTAAGAAACAACAAGGCTAGTTTGAATGGAAAGTTAAGTGTGTAAAGGGGAGTGTTATATAATAAGCCTGAAAAGTTATGTTGAAGCCAGTTTGTGAAATGTTTTAAACAAAATTGTTAAAAAGAAGTTTATATCTGATCCTAGGGGCAATAGGGAGCCATTGGAGTTTATTGAGCGGGATGGTACAAGAAAAGAATAGACAACTGTGTGGGGGTAATGATTTAGACGTTTATGTGCCAGAAATTCCAGGGCTGAGCCAAATGATGTCTCTAGAACCTTTTAGTTCCAAGTTTTTATCTGAATTATAGCAAAAGTGAAAACAACAGATTGCAGTCGGATGAGTGTGATCTGTATTGTGCCATTGGTAGAAATAACAAAGTATCAGAACTTTTCCAAATGGAACAGCCCAAAGCTTGGAATAGAGAGGGAAAATAACCACTGCATTTTATTGTAATTCAATTTAATAAGCAGTTATTAAGTACTTAATAATGTGCCAGTCACTGTGCTGGGTGTTGATGTTACAAAAGAAACAATCCCAGCCATGAAGCAACTATTAGGGTCAGGGGAGGAGGAAGGAGAGAAAAAAGGACATATATAAATTGTCAATATAAAATATGGGGACTAGACTTGTGATTTCATTGGGATAAGGAACACTCAGTGAAGAGACTCCCACATTTGTTGCCACAAATGTCACTTTTTCTGTAACTTATAGTCTTAGAGAGTTCATTGAAAGCTGAAATGACTTACTTAGGATCCACAGCCAGTATATATCAGAGGGGAGAACTTGATTCAAGGCCACATCTTTATCCATTATTCTAAATGCATCTTAATATATGTGTATACACATGGACATAGGCATACATGTACCTTGTGTACATATATATTACATACATATATTTATATCTCAGATGCAAAATAATTTGAGGATGAGGGAAAGCACTAATAATTGAGTGATCAGGAAAGACTGGATATTGAAGGGATTCCAAGAAGTACAGGTGAAGATGGGTTCCATTCTGGGCATAAATGTGGAAACAGAAAATGGAATGGTGCCTATAGGAATGGCAAGTAAAGTAGATTATAAAATTCACAAGGGGAAGTGTAAAATTAAAAATTGATTTTATTTCTATCTTGCTAAGACTTAGTCAATCTAGATTTTAAATTCCCTTTGGGGTTCCTATGTGCTCTGAGCACAGTGGATAGAGGACCAAGCCTGGAGTAAGGAAAACCTCACTTCAAATCTAGCCTCACACACTCCCTAGACAAGTCATTTAACCCTGTTTGCCTCAGTTTCCTCATTTATAAAATAAGCTGGAGAAAGAAATGGCAAACCACTTCACAAATTTTGTAAAGAAAACCCTAAATGGGGTCATGAAGAGTCAGACAAGACTGAAACAAAATTGGGATTCCTTCCTCTTGTAAACTTCACACCATCCATATTCCAAAAGAACTTGTCTAAAGGCCAAGCTTTTGTTTATAATTAACACCAGAGAAACTTGATTAACTAAAAGGTCCAATTTCATAATTTAAACCACTGTAGTAACTCCCATCACCTGCAGACTAATCCCATCATCTGAAAACCTTTGTCTTATGACTCAAATCACACTTTGCGGCAGTTAAGAAGGTTTCAGAAGAGGAGGTCCAAATGATGAAATCTCAATTCTGACTATGTCATCAGTAGCCAATCAGAAGAAGACACACCTATACTGCTCTGTCATCTTGCTAATATTACAAAAGACACTGTCAGCCCTCACTCAAGGTCTTTGGGCATACATAGAGAGAGGTCATTGACTCCATTTATTGGTAATTGCTAGTCTTACTAATAAATGAATCATGCTTAGAACTCTCAGAATTTCTTTTTTAACAGAAGTAATGTGAAATCAGCCTGGAAAGATAGCTTGGAACCAAAGCTTTGTTATCTGGCATGTTTGGTGTTCACATAACATAGAGCAATGATTTCTTTTTTTCCCTCAGGCAAAGATTTGCTTGATTCTGACAGTTATTTCTGTCATTATGAAAAGTTGGTTGTCGTCTGATCAGTTCATCTGCCCACATGCCCATAAAACCAACCTATGAATAGCACCCAGAGCCTGCACAAGGTCCACAGGATACCACACAGAACTGTCATCAGCAGAAACATGGGGGTTATAGCAGGCCTCAAATGATCTGCTCACTTACAAGTGCCAAGGGAAGAAGGTGGAGCTTCATTCTTCACCCTTCCAGCTTGTAAGATTAATCTTTTAAATTCTTGAGGGTATTTTTTTCCACTAGTTCAAGTCAAAACTAGCCTTTGGTTAAGTAAAAAGTGAACTGTGTTGGGATTGAATCAAAAGGAGTCAATCAACAAGTTGCTTTGCACTTTGCAAAGGGAAAATTTGTCCATGATCTTGAAAATGAAAGACACTCCATGGGTTTGTTGAAAGTATTTATTTACCAAAAAGTATCCTCTAAACGACACCTTCTGGTATTCTGGTGCTAATGAAAGCTGCTGCAAAGCTCCCATGGGGCTTTTGGAGGCCCTTTCTTGTGGTACAGTGGAAAAGGTACTGGATTTGGGGTCAGTTCAACTCTTTACTCCGCCATTTGTCACCTATAGTCACACAAGTCACTTGGGCAAGTCTCAGCACCTCAGTTTCCTTACCTGTAAAATGGGAGATTGCAATAGATGGCTTCTGAAGTCCCTCCTAGCTCTAAGTCTATGATCTTAAAGAATCATGATCATAGTCCTGAGAAGTACTGAAATTTTACAGTGAAAATGAGCCTTTAAAAGGATTTTATTTAAATGCATTGACAATTAGAAGTAAACTGTTTTATTCCTGAAGTTTATATCATTCCCTTCTGTAGACAAACTAATCACACACATCTTAGCATTCCTCCTTTTTGAGGATATTCCCCCCCCAATTTGTTAAATTGTCCTTATATACTCCATAGTTTAATAGAATTGAGTACCTTAAGGTGTGCCCATCATTCATAAAAGAAAAAAGGCTCAGTCTTGTAAAGGCAAGGGACAAGTGGAAAAGGTTCTCCCTTCTGCCCTATTAAAACCTTAATGAAATTTTCTTCCTAAAAGAAAAAAAAAATAGCCAGCGGATGCACATAAAACCATATATTCCAAAAGATGTCATTAAAAAATATATATATATATATATCTCTTGGGCAGTGACCTTTGTTGCTAAGATTTGATTCGGAAGCCAATTTTTATAGCTCAGTTATAAACTGCTAAAACCAGGCACTTATATAATGGAAATGCTGTCACGACCTTAGCTCCAAAGGTGCAAAGGGTCTAATTGAATTTAAGAACAATGTATCTCATCCATTAAGTCATTAAATAGATTGTAACAATCTGACACACTGGATAAGTACTATATGAAAGTGGTTAACAATGATATGCAAATAAAATGAGCATGTGGGATTAGATACAGTCTTTTTAGATTGGTTGCCAAATATAATATTAAGCTACAATGCGACCTTTGAGGAAATGTTATGGCAACATTCAAAAAATGTTCCCAAACATGATGCCAAGGTAGACAGAGAGGATGTAAAAATCAGTTTAATGCCAAGTGCACAGCTGTATTATTCTATCTTGTCTTTTTCCCAGTGCCTCCATTTAAGCCTAATCAGAAATAAGAAGATACCTATCGCCCCCAAGAGTTTCCTTTCACTCTCTGGGAGAATTCCTTTTGCTCCAGCCTGGAATTCAATTAAATTCAATCCATTTCCACACCATTAAGTGCCGGGCATTGTACTAGACACTGGGAATACAAACACCCTTTCCTCAAGAAGATTGTGTTCTACTAGGGAGATACAGCACACATGGAATTAATCATAAAGTATACACAAAATAATTTTTAATATTTCAAGAGGGAAAGAAAACTAAAAACTCAAGGGTAGTGGTGAAGGTAATGAGGAATGATTCAAAAATTATTCCATGAGCACAGTGCAGTTTGTTGAGGATGTGTCTATATAATAGTCAACATCTGGTTGAGATTGATCAGTCAAACATAACTGTGTTCTTAGTATTATTCATCCAAATACTTTGGACATTTTTTTTGAGGAGGTGAAGATTAATCCAAGTGTTTAATATAAAATAATGGGGGGGGGGTTAGAAGGGACCTTATCTAATCTGGTGATGTTAAATTCAAGTAGAAATAGATCCCTGCACTCTGCACATTGACTTAGAAAACTACAAATCAACATTATCTATGTTATATTTTTATTTATTTTGTTAAACATTTGCCAATTACATTTCAGTCTGGCTTAGGATGGACTGTATGATACCTGATTCTAATCCTATCCTTTTATTTTACAAATGTGGTGACTGAGAGTTAGGCAAGTTAAGTGACTTGCCCCAAAACTTCTATTTCTTTTCAGAACAGTCACAATTAAAATATTACTATCCTTTTTAGCATGCGGGTTGTCTATATAGGGAAAATGAAATGCAGAGTTGATGCAATTAAATGACTAGTCCAGCTAACCCACTGCAGATTTCTAGAATTCCTCTCCTTTATCCTGACCTTGGACTGATGTGACTAGACTTAATAAGCTAACCTAGACATTTCTGTCCTAAGGAGTTTCAAGATCAGATGCCACATAACGGGCAGACAGTTTGCAAGAGGGTGCTAAAACAGAGGACCAGTTGAACAGAATCTGAGCAGGATGGTAATCAGAATGAGAAGCACGTGGAGCCCAAGCTGCCAGAATAGTTGTACAAAGTTGTGGTAGAGAAGGTGTGGGGAGGAATTGCCATGGAAGAAGGAAATAGATTACAGTAATGAGGTCAGGAGCACCAGATTTCAGAGTCATAAGTCATGTGAAAGCAGATTCTTTACTGAATTACCTCTAGGGGGAAGACTCAGGGTGGTGATTTTCTCTTCCTTCCCCTTTTCCCTTCTCCTTCACTCTCTCTCCCAAAAGAGCTTGTGCCTGTTCCCAAAATTTATTTCTGTTCATTTAAAGTATATTTACTTTCCTGCTCACTTTGTCTTTAAAGTCAGTTTTAAGAGAAATAATCTTTGCATTATCCACCTATGTGTTTCATTTTTGAAATGCAGCAGAGAGACAGTAACTGGGAGGAGAAAAAGAAAGAATTAAAACTTCAGTATTTTGCCAGAGAGAATTTTCTTGCTGGGTGCTTGAAGGAAACAAAAAATAATTTCTGAATCATTTTTGTAACTTCCTAGAATCAAGAGAGAAACTTAGAATCAGACCATTCTAGGCAAATTAGCATTAGGAAGTAGACCACTAGCCACCTCATTGCTTCCAGTGGCCACTTTGAAAGGAAAACCTTTCCTCCAGAGGGGAGGGGCTGAGGTAGTGGTTAAGAAAAAGTCTTGCTAGAGGGGAGAGCTGAGAGAGTAGCTGGGAAGGAGAAGTCCCTCCTTCCCCCGTGAAGATGGGAACAAGTAAGAGAGACTGACTTGTCTTGTTCACCTGAACAACATAGTCCCCTCACCCCACCACTGCTAGACATGTATATATATTTATGTTAAGAACTTTCATATATGCTATTTAAAAGCAACCTGTGTACTTGTAGTGCCAATGCAATATTTACAGTGCCCATGATCATGATAAAGACCATGACTATAAGTATCACATGACATTTGATCACAAAATATATCAATCTCTCCAGATAGAGGATAGTACTGAAGCATTCATTTAGATACCAGAAAACTAAATCCCCAAACCAGTAAGCTGATTCCATCGTAGTACCAAAGATATTCAGAAGTCATAATAACACTGAGAGCCACAGCATCCTTCAGCCTTCCCACAAACCAATACAAGATCAATATTTACTCACAAACCTCTCTATCTCCTTGCCTGAGCAGCCTCTCCCCCTCACTGTCTCACTAGCTCTGACTACCAGCTTCCTGTGGGCTCTGCTTCCCTTCAGCAAATTCCTCCCACCACAGGCTCCATGTGACTACATTCAGCATATTAGAGGGCAGAGTTTACTTTCAAAGCAGGGGAGGTCTTCAAATTCCACCCTAGGTCTATTGAGGGGCAGGGAAGATCTTCAAATTCCCATTCTCATTACAGTATTCTCCCCTCATCTCTGCTTCACAGAATCCCCAGTTTCCCTCAAAGCTCAGCTCAACTACATGAGGCCTATTCTGACTCTGAACCCCCAACTCCCAGGTGCTAATCCCTCCACCTCCACCCCAGATTATCTTGTGTGTATATACATATACATACATACATACATATATATTATATATATAGTATACACATATTAACTGAATATTTTTAATGCATGAAATAAAATACAAAGGATTACAAAGGGTGACAATTATATTAAATACAATTATCAGATTTTAAGTAAAAGTTCTGGGATCCAAAGTTAAGAACCCCTGGTCTACATGAGGTCTTTCTTTTTTTCCCCTTTTTAAAAAATTTATTTTAGACTCAAGGGCCAGAATACAGGTATAGAATAGAGAAAGGAAACAACAACATATAATAAACTTAAATACAAAGAAAGGGGAAAAAATCATGTTGTGTGCATAGCAGAACATGAGAGGATTCAAGATATGTAACAATAAATTTTCATTTGAAGAAAGCCTGTATGATAAATAATACACACTGTGTTGAGAATTGGCCGTGATTTCTTTGCTTCCTTGTAAGTTTTCTTTTGTTCTCTGCTATGCACTTTGTTTTGTTCTTTTTTCCTTCCCCACCCCCCAAAAGACTACAATAAAGTTTAGATATGTTTCTCTATAGCTATAGATATATACATGCACATATACATATATGCATACATATCTAGACCTATACTTTCCTAAACATACTCTAGTCTTGACCTTTGTTTTTATGTTTGTGCATATCTCTTATTTCCTATCCCTCCTGCCTCCTCTACTTACTTCTATCCACTACCTTGCTGTCCTATTACTTGCCTACCATGTTCCAACGATAATTCCCCTATCCTCCCATTTCCATAAATCTAAAGTCTCTTCTATATCCCCCTTTTTACCTATTCCCTCAGTCTCCCCTCTAAAGATCCCTCCTTTGTTCTCTCCCCTCTCCATATGCCCCTACCATTTTATTTCTTCTGAATTTAGAAGACTTTTATACTCTTCTAAATATATATATATATATAGTTCCCTCTTAAACCCATTCCCAATGAAAGCAGGTTACCAGATATACCAACCCTCCTCCATCTAATTCTCTGTATCAGTTTTTCCTCTTGTACCTCATTTGTATAAAATTACTCTTTTTAGTTGTTCCTAAATGGTTTTACTTTTTAAATTCATGTCATACTCAGGTTTATCCCAGTCTTTCTTATGAACTATCCAATTATTAATAAGAATCTTAGACATACATTTTACATATATAAAAAGTAAGCTGTCCTTATGAATCCCTTATAATTAGTTTTTAGTATGTGCCTCATATTTCTCTCAGTTCTTATATGTCAAATCTTTTATTAAGCTCAGGATTTTTTTTAAAACAAAGTCTTGAAAATCTGAGAGTTTATCAAATGTCCATTTTTTTTCATTAAGGATAATAGTTAACTTTGTAGGATATAATATTTTTGGCCGGAACCCCAGTTCTTTTGCTCTTCAATATATTGTGTTACAAGACCTGCAGTTCTTTAATGTCTCTGCTGCTAGGTCTTATGTAATTTTAGTGTGGCACCATCATATTTAAATTACTAAACTGATGCTTTTAATATTTTATCCTTGAGGTGGGGGGTTTGAAATTTGAATATGATATTCCTATGAATTGTTCTCATAGGATTTCTTTTAAGTGGTTATCAATGAAGTTTTTATATTTCTACTTTCCCCCTTTGTTCTAATGCTTCAAGATAATTTTCTTCAATTATTTCTTGTATTATTGTATCAAGATCATTTTTTATTGTAACTTTCAGTTAGTCTGATTATTTTTATATTTTCTCTTTTTGATCTATTCTCAAAGTCTACTGTTTTTCTTATAAGATGTTTCACTTTCTCTTTTTTTCATTAATCATATTTTGTTTATTTTTTATCTCATAATTTTCCTGGCTTTGCTTTGCCAAATTCTAATTTTCAAGGTGTCATTTTCTTCCTTAAGATTCTGATCTCCTAGGGGTGGCTAGGTGGTGCAGTGAGTATAGCACTGGCCCTGGATTCAGGAGGATATGAGTTCAAATCCGGCCTCAGACACTTGACACACTAACTAGCCATGTGGGGCAAGTCACTTAACCCCAACTGCCCTCTAAAAAAGCAAAAAAACCAAAAAAGCAAAAAAAACAAAAAACAAAAAAAAAAGATTCTGATCTCCTTTTCTAATTTGTTTACTTTCCTTTTATAACATTCTTCTTTTTCTTGGATTATTCTTATTTTCTTTTTTAGTTTTTCCTTCATCTCTGTCATTTGATTTTTAAAGTCTTTTTGAAGATCTATGAATTCTTTTTGGCCAGGTGACCATTTGCCATTACTCTTTGGTAGTTTCCTTACTTCTATATCCTCCTCTGTGGATGAACCTTAGTCATCTCCATTCTTATAATAGCTTTTTATGGTTGGATTCTTTCTCCTTTGCCTGTGCATTTTTTGTGGTAATAGCTTAATTTTTGTAATCACCTCTAGCCCTGCGGTGTGGGAAATGGTACCTCTTGCCCCAGATTTTCAGTTCTTCCCTCTAGCCTGGAACCAAAACCAGACCTCTAACTTCTTACAAGTGCCCACAGCCAGGGGCTTTCTGCCCCACCACTTCTGCACTCATGCAGTGTGTGCTGGTTCCTTCTCACCCCTGCTGCTCTTCATAGCACAGCTGGGTCTGGTGTTCCTTGTCAGCAGAGGTTCCCTAGATCTTCCCAGGGTTCAGACACCCAAGTCCTCTCACTATCCAGGGAATAAAAGTTCTTGTGACTGGAGCTGAGGAAACCTCTCAAACTAACTTACCCCAGAACTTGTTTCTTGTTGAAATGGAACCTAGCCTGGAGGTGTTTATTCCTCACTGGGACCAAATCTTGTCCTGAGATTTTTCTCCTGATCTTCTCAAATTGTCCCAGGAAAACTTTCCCCATTGTGCCCCTATTCTTATTTATCTCCACTGACACTTTGTTTGCCCTAAGGTGCTATTTTAACTCTTTTTTGGAGGGAAAATCTTGAGAGTGTAGAATTTTCTAGCCTGCTCCACCATCTTCCATATATATATTTTATCTACTAATATGTGTCCTTGTTGATTCTCCTTATATAATGTAAATTTCTTAAGGCGAGGGATTATTTCATTCATGTCTTTGTATCTCTGGTACCTTAGCACAGTGGCAATAAAGCAGGCACTTATTAAACGTTTATAGAGAAGTTGATTATTGAGATATATTATAAAATTGCATATATGATATGGTTATATTCTTTCTAAGGTCTCTTTCAGCTTTAAATCTATGAGTTTATAATCTTCATTTTACTTATGAAGAAATTAGGATAGAATTTATGCTTCTCAATTAGGGATGAAGCTGGGAAGAACCCAGGTGTCTACATTCCTGATTTATGTCTCTTTTCAGCTGTCATTATCACCAAGGCCTGATTTGCTGTCAGCTATCACTACAGCCTTGAATAGATGAAAAGGTTAATGCCTAATGCACTGGAGCAGGTGACACAGCAAAAACTGCCTTATTAATTAGGAAGCATAAAGTACTGCCTAGTCCAGGAAATTGTCCAAAAAAAACCCAAACAAAAACCCAACAAATGCCAAAGGACCTATACACAATCTAGTTTCTGTTTTCATTGTGGATATTGTGGGCTGCCATGGCTTATAGCCTTTAATGTACTCAGGGGAGGGGGAAAAATCTCTCTACCTTTCCTGCCAATCTTTAGACTAATTAATAAATTGATTACATTAGAGAGTCAAAATGTACCAATCTGCACACCAAGATACCCACAGAGCAATCAGTTGTAATTAAAAAATCAATTGCTGTTCTGTAGTAATTAAATTTGTCCACTTAAATGGACATAATTGATATTGCCTGCAACCAATTTCCAAGTAGGGGCTCTTAAGGGATTTTAGAGATTAAAGGGCCTGAGCCAAAGGTTCATCCTAACTTGAAATTATCATCAGGCTAAAGAGTTTATCTCCTTTTCTTCCAAAACTATCAAGTGGTAAATGAGATTGACTCTTACCTAGAAATAGATGGCAGGGCAAAGCAAAATACCACGAGATAAATAATGACTCATTAGGTCCTTCTTGGTATTGATTTCACTGTATTTGCATTTTTTAATGAATGCCTTACAATCTGTAAAGCTTTTCGCCAAGCAGACTCGAGTCCCATTGCTTTATACCTACTTATGACTAATTGCTTCCGACTTTAGCTCAGTGTTTTATATTCAAGATCCATTGTATGGTATTTTTTGTTTTTCTACTGTTGTGAATACCTATTTCTCTTCTGGGGAACAGAGATGATACCAAGAAATAAGAAGCCCACATTGGGCAGTTTGAAATTTCATTAAGCCAATGCCCCCTCCCCTCATAAGCCATTCATTCTCTCCAAAGGAGGGAGAAATTATATACACCAAGCCACGGATCCCATTTTATCACTGACATGTAGCATTTGTATATTCATTTAAACAGGAGGCAATACAATGTACTTTTGCCCTAAATCAGCACTAAATGACCTATTAGTCATTATATAGGTACAATATGGCTACTTATTCTAGTAATTAGCATAAAAAATGCCACAGAAATCCCTACATCATTATATATCATAGAATCTTTGAGAGGGAAGGTACATAGGGAAGGTATCTATCCCCCAGACCTATACAAAAACCAACTCTACAGATAAGAACCATTCTGTATTTAGGAGCAACCCATTCTTAAGTTAATTATCACTCCTTCTGGAAATTCTTTGTGTAAGTTGTGTGTGTGTGTGTGTGTGTTTGTGTGTGTGTCTGTGTTGCCTGTGCGTGTTTGTTGTGTCCATAAGGGTCTATGCAGAAGAGACTCAAAGGGAGGAATGAATGGATAACTCTAGAGTTTCATTTGCCCAACCTTCTATAAGGGAGACTGATTCATGCCAAAAGGGGAAAAGGAGATTGGGGGCCATGAAGCTGGCTGCTCTACTCTCCTCCATGAGGGGGTACTGTGGTAGAATGATATTTATTCATCTCCTTAAATATTGTTAATCTAAGGGGAATGATTTTTAAGTTCTATCTTTACTCCTTATCACTATTCCTTTACTGGGGAAGTAGTGCTCCCAGGCAATATATTCAAAGGCAAGACTTCCTTCCCACAAAAAGCCGGGTACACAAAGACCATGACATAATTAATAGCAAGATTATTATTTTAAATTGGACATTAAAACCAAGGTCAAACAGAAATCATATAAGTTATACAGAGTAGAATGTATCAGCTGAATAAGTTTTCCCTCTGAAAGTATGCTATTTTATCCAAAGGGGAATTCCCAGAAGTCCCTCGGGAGACAAACTAGGACCAGGGATGCACAAGGCTTTAACTCCTCATTGTATCAGCTGGTTCTCTTCCTCTCCCTCCAGCAACCACTCACTGCAGAGAGAACCCTGGAACTCACAAGTCCTCTCTGGAAGTCAGAAGAACCAAAGATCTCCCCTTTCCTAAGCTTTGCAGACAGACAGGTTACATTTTAATCTCAAATGGTTTTCAAGCTGATATGAATTCCTTCTGTCCACAGTAAAGATTAAAAGTAGCTAGTAAACGTCCTACTCTGTGCATCTCCTGGGAGATATACACATGTCAATAAAACTGGCACTGGAGGCAACAGCAATCTTAAGATTCCTGACTTTGGGCTATCAGTATGATATATCTTTTGGTTCCCTAGGAAGATTCCTGAGCTGTGTACGATGTGTACCGTGCTTCAAAGATAAATGAAGTTTGTTGGACGTGGGAGAGAGGGAAGGGAAAGAGAAGGACCAGGACATATAGGTTCCCAGCTGCCTTCTCTGTATAAAAGCAACTTTAGAGGAAATTGTAGGTTCAATAGACACTCTTTTATTTAGGTGGGGTCCATCAAGGACCCCAGCTAGGGAAGTGAGAAAGATGTTGCTGCTAAGAATTCTCATACAGATAAAGGTCAGAATTGTGCAGCAAGAATAAGCTAAGCTCAAGAATTAGATGAGTCATGAAGTTTAAAGGGCCAGTGGCAAGAAGAAGTGTCTGAAATAAAAGTTGGATTAAAACCAGAAGATACAATAAGGCCCAAGAAAAGACTAGTAGGGACGAATTCTAGAGCTCAGCTTACGATGGTGCAGCACCAGACAAGAAAAAGTGAGCTGAGTGAGACAAAAGAGATTTCTCTCGATTGCTGCACTGCTGGTCTATATGTGCACGTGTGCTTTTATGCCAGGTCATAACTGATCCTCTAATTTTTTCTAAAGTTGCTTCAGCACAGGAGATACTGCTGCCTTCATTGGTCTCCACGGCAACAGCTAAGCTCACTATGCATCAGAGAGCTGTTCCTTGTCTTTCTTCTATCTGGCTAAAACCCCAGGCAGTGACAGTATAGCAACAGTTACGGACATCCCTTGAAATGCTGAGGGTTACCTCAAAAGCCCTGTGCTGCCAGTAGGTATGCTATTCCTTTAGTAATGGGATTGGGCGCTGGGCAACACATCTATACATCTTCCCTTCCCCCACCCCAAGGGTAATTAATTTACTGAGTACGTAGTTTCATCCAGACCAGGAAGGGTTTGTTTCTTAGACACACTTGTACCCATGGTCCTGGTAGTAAGCTACCTTTGGTGATGGCTAGCCACTGGATACCTCCCCACAGCTGCTGATACTACTGATAAAAAAAAAAAGAGTTAAACCTGGAAATTCACAGTACAGGAAAAAGATTAGGTTTGTTGTCTTCAGCCATGTCTTAATAGTTTCGTACGGAGAAGGGAGTGAATAAAGGCTGCCTCCACATACATATATTCCTGTAAGCGTTCACACTTATTCCCATCCATAGTAACTTGCAAAATAGGGACTGGTGCAAATATATAAATATAATTGTTCCATACATGCACAGGGTTGTAAACTTTCGTAACTGCTTCTGATCATCAAATTATATCTGACTTCCCCTACTCCACTGCCACATAGCCACAGAGTTGAGGCTTTCCATGTCTTTGTCCTTGTCTCCCATCTCTGTCCCTATGACCTTTAAATCTAGGTGGACTCTCTTATCACCTCTGTTAAACTTCACTCATCCCCTCTCTCTCTGCTCTGGACAACTCATCTACACAGCTGCCTAACCCACCTCTTCCCAAAGTCAGTGTCACCCCAATATACTCTGAACATATACAAACAAATCAGACCCATAGCATGGTCTAATAAACTGTTCCATACCGAGTTCATATTCCTATATTCTCCCACTACAAAGGAAAATAAAAAACATACAACAGGTAATAAAAAATATGCAAAAGTCATTTAATTTTCCATGGGCCAAGATGGAAAAATAAACAATAATTTCAACTCAACTGGAAAGCAAGTTTTTCAGGCTACTGAAATGGTTTGATAGTCAAACACCAACATCAAGTCTTATGAAAAGGAATTTAAATACCAGTGATTTTTTTTCACAAATAATTACTTTTAGAACCTAGTTGTGAGGTTTATTTTATAGTAATTGTTGGAAGGCAGGTTTACTTATATAAACAATTAACTGTATTTGAGATACACTCCTGCCCCCAGTGGCCTAAGCTCTGGGAGTTACATGGAGAATGCTTGATCCTAGAGGATTGTCCCATGAATCTCTTTGATTCATTTTACTTCCCCTAGAGCAGACCTCTACTGAAGAGGACAAAGGAGTTTCTAGTTCTTGTGTAAGCATTTAAAAAAGCAATACATATCAGGAAAAGGATAGCAGGCTTTATTTTACCTCAGAGAAAATGTAAAACACAAGAACTCACAGTAGCTCATAAATTATCAATTTAATTCCCTTATTTCTGGTGAGTTCCACCTTTATTCCAGACCCATGTAATCTTCCAACCTCCTATTACTACTCCAAATATTTAGACTGCCCCTTCAGAAGGAAATTGAGCTTGGAATTCTGCAGAGGCAATTCCTCATATTCTGATGACTCTCACCATTGACTCAAAGAAACATTTAGTCTTCTAGTACTACCAGAAAAGAAACTAACTAGAAGTTTCATTTATGCCTTTCATTTACACCAGAAAGGAAATCATGTTTTCACAATAACTCATAGTAGTAGCTGGAGTTAAAATTCAAGTTTTTGTTCCTCTGCATCATAGCTTGGTCTCTTGTATTCTATCAAGTCCAGGGGCATATACTTATCTTTTCTCCAAGAATGAGGAGAACCAGGAATTCTCTCTCTAAAACGGTGGGTTCCAGAATTCAAAGTCTAGAAACTCTCTCCTCCTCTATGTAGGATTCCATGCCACATGGCTCCACACTCTCCAAGGGCCTCCTGTTTGAGAGATTCGGTCACTGCTTTCTTCTACCATCTCTCAGGTCATGGAGATAAGATCGCATGTAACTAAAATGTGCCTCTGTCCTGAGGCTACCATTAGCAATTGAGGGATATGGGGAAAGACAGAATCACTTCTCCGTGGACAATTCTTGATGAATTCAGTAAGAGTGGTCTTGTTAAACTTTTTAATATCATTTTTAAAAAGACTTCAAGTAATGGAAATCTTCTGCTATATGGACTATTCTGTGTCGTTAACAAAACAGATCACTGTTGGTCAGAAAATTGTGTTTTCCTTCCCCCATGATTCATTTATAACCCAGAAGCTTTAGGTTTTCTAGAATTTCTCTTAGCAATAACTTTTAAAAACCACAATTTTTACTACTGCCCTTCCTAAATTCTCCATTTATTTCAATTACTATACTGGATTTGTCCCTTCATTTCTATACTCCTAGTAATAGAGGAAGGTGTCACTCACAAATATCTGTCTTGTGACTGCACTTAGAAAACCTAAAGAACTTTAGGAAACCTAAAGAACTTATTTATAACTTATAACTGAATAATCTGCTCTCCTGAAAAGGCATACTCTTCTCTTGCAAGCATTCGAACTATTGAGACATAGAAAGATTTAGACAATAAAGAGATAGAAAAAACTCATACCCAAGCCTCTAGGCATTCAATAAAACTCTCCCACTTCTTCTATATATCTATCAGTCTATCTATCCTCCTTCCAATTTAACATTACTGCTCAGGACAACTACTGTATCAACCATCCCCTGCCCTGGATGTACACAGTCTACATAATTTGTTGTTCTTGTTGTTGTCTGTCGTTCTTTCTCTAAGAGGACCATGACATCGGGGAGGTGATACCATGACATGCAAGTGAAGAGGATTTAAGTGAGGGAAGGCTGTATGAAGTCACCAGCCTCAAGATTAGCACCACGAATGAAGGTCTGAAACTCTATCACTCTGCAATTGGTTTATTGAATTTCCCTACTTGGTCTGGGTTATTTCCTTTGAAGGATGGATTGTATGTAGTAGCCTTCTTTGCAGGCCACCCTACAGTTCTACGTGCATCTTGGTAAAGCCATCCAATCTGGATCACCACTATCTTCAGGTCCACTTGCCTTGTTCTCTCCACCTGTCTTTGCTGCTAACTGTATGTTTTAAAGGTCAACCATGGTGCATCTCTTTTGTTTCTTCACTCAACTGTAATAGTAAAGACCATGTGCTGGGGATTTGTATTTCCTCATTCATCCTTTCATTCTATAATTATTAAATTATAAATAAATAAAACTTATAATAATATAAATATAAATTATAAATATTAAACACCCAGTATGGAAAGGTGCTAGCAAAATATCTACAAAGACAACAAAAAGAAAAAAGAAACAATCCTTGCCCTCAAGAAGCTTATATTCTACTGGAGGAACTAACACATACACAGATAAGTTAATGTGTATATATACTAGACAAATGAAAAGTAATTGTGGGGTGAAGGAAAAGTGCTAATAACTGGAAGATGAGGAAGGGCTTTGTATTGCAGGTAGCAAGTAAGCTCAGGCTTGAAGAAAGTCGAAAGAGATAGAGGAGTCCATTGCAGGACAGCTTATACAAAGGCATGTAGGTGGGAGATTAAACATTGTGTAGGTAGAAATAGAGAGTTTAGTGAATTGTGGTATATATGAGAGAGAGTAATATGAAATCACTCTGGAAAGATAAGTTGGAATTAAATTACAATGGGTTTTAAATGCTAACAGGGAAGTTTGTATAATGTCCTACAAATTAGAGGGAACTACTGAATCTATGGGAACAAGAGAGTGATATGATGAGACCTGGACTTTAGGAATGTTGATTTGGCAAATAATCAGAAATTAAATATTGGAAAGAAGGGGGACTGGAGGAAAGAATACCATCTAGGAGGTTATGATAATCTGTGCCAATAATATGGAAGGTATGAATTAAGGCAGTGGCTATATGCATAGAAAAGGGGGCAGATGAGAAAGATGTCATGGAGGTAGAATTAACGAGATTTGGCAAATGATTAGATATTAGGTGAGGAAGAGGAAAGAGTCAAAGATGTCTTTGAGGTTGCAAACCTTGGTAACTTGAAGGGCAGTGGTGCTCTTGAGAGAAATACGGAAGTTAGGAAGAGAAAGGGATGAACTTATTGGAAAAGATGAGTTCTAATTTGCACTTACTGAGTTTGAGATGCCTGTGAGTCAGTCATCCAGATGGAAATGTCCCATAGACAGCTGATGATATGGGATAGAGTGCTTTTGGCATTGTTAGACTTCAGAATGGCAGCTTTGTCATAAGCAATGGATTCTGAGATCTCAAAATACCTGACAGACATGATGCCCTGAAGAGACAGAATCTGTATTTTTGATATTCTTGCTATATTGCCACAGTGCATGCTCTGAACTTTGAATATTCTGTCTCCTCCTTTTTCCCCTCCAGTGACACACTTATTCAACAATATAGTACCATCATGGTGATTGGGTGGGGGGGTGGGGGAGACACTCCATTGTTTTAATTTAACTATACTTGTGGGAAAAGGGTATAAGAACTATGCCTCCTAACCATGTCTCTTCTCTTAAAATAACATATTTGTGTAATGTCTTATGCTTTTTAGTCCAATGTTTAATTAGAAACAACATTAAATAGTGATAACAACTATACTTGCTGAGTAGCTGTTTACTTTAAATTAATTCACTTTCATGTATAAAAGGTCAATTTCTTCAAGTCCCCTTGAGAATTCTTCGTCCTTTAGTTATCATTTAATTTTCCTCATATGATTAAAGTTAGTATTCTACCCTTCTGTTTCTGCTTTTTTTGATATGTATTATCTTATAAGGGTCATAAGATCAGAGATCATAGTGTTATATATCTAGGGCTGGAAGGAACATTAAAGATCCTCTTGTCCAACTCCCTCATCATAAAGATGAGGAAAATGAGGCCTTACAGAAGTCCCATCAGTGCAACTTGAGCTAGTTCCTGTAGGTCCTTATGTGGCAGACTCTAGTCTTAAAACAAGTCCCTTATATCTTCCTCATAATTGTATCTTAATCACTTTATAGTTTTCTATTACATTAATATATTACTGAGGTTGTGGTGCTTGGGGAATCCCCTACCCTCACAGGGCAGGTCCACTGGAAGAAGGTTACTCTAGGTTTAATGAATGAATAAAAACACATTTATTAGGTAAACACTAATGTTGGGTGTTGCCTTAACACCAAGACCTGAGGATCTTGGCAACTCTTTTTAGTTCAGTTTGAATATTGGAATAAAATGATGCACTAGCAAGTTGGAGGGAAGGTGATCACTAAAATATGCCAGCGATTTGGCCTATTTGGCATAGGCTTTCTCTCATTTCTCCATCAGGGCAGTTTGCTGGTTTGACCAAGCTGGTTTGTCTTCTCTGTTGGTAGCTGATGGTTGAATAAAATGGCGTTGGTAGGGATGAGGATAGAGGACCCAGCCTTGAAAGAGTTGCTTTTAGACAGAATTTCCCCCAATAAACATGGGTTGCACTCTCCCACAAATACATACACTATCAATAAGAAGAACAAACATACATAGGGAGTACATGTGGTTACTGACACAAATGGAGAAGCATACAAATAAGGGAATATTTGTGGCAAGGGTACAGGTGTGGAGGGGAAACTCTTGGCTCTGATGCTGAATGCTTCCAGTGATGTCATTGTACTGCTCTCACTGAGCCTGCTTCCCATTGGATACTGCTTTGCTAGAGAGCACTCCTCTGGACCTAAGGGTCTTGGCAACTCTCAGTTCAAAAGCAAGAGGTTTAAAAAAGTAACTTTTTTAGAAGAGCAATTATTCTTACCCAGCTGTTACACTAGCAAGATCCCTAGGGAAAATCCTTTTTTTTTTAAAAATAGTCTTCCTATTTGTTTCCACTCTAGCTAGACTGAATTTCATCTATATATAGCTGTTGCTTCTTTAATCCTCCCCTTCCCAGATTATGTCATCAGGGTTTAGCTTTTCTTTGAATTCCACTTCATGGTCTAGCCACTTGGGTTTCTTGTCCCAGTTTATGATGAAGATTCCCTATAAATCTTGATTTTAATGTCTGAAACCAAGATTATACCTGGTTATTACTGAAGCAAGAGCTATTATCTTAGTATCTATCAAATAGCTTGAACATTCAGAGTTGCCCAGTTTTCCAATTCCAAATCTATTTTCCCTCATAGATGAGTGGATGAGGTAAAGGCATAAAGACAAAGCTACACCTAGGAGGTCCTAGTAGACTCTACAATCTTGGCTTCTCCTATGTAGATACAGCTTAGAAACACAAAGTCTTTGAGTTCATCTTTACACAAATGATTCCCCCATTGTTGGACTTTTAAACTGCTTCCAGTGTAAATCTCTGAAACGAATAACTTTCTCTTCTCAATATTCAAAGGGTATACTCCTAACAATGGAATTATTTGGTCAAAGGGTATGATCTTTTTATATTCTGCTGAATATTACCCAGCTAGTCCCCAGGAAGATTCTACAAATTCAGAATTTACCAGCAATAAACAAATGTACTCGTTTCTCTACAACCATGCCAGCAGGCTTTCATTATTTTTAGTCTCTCCATTTTGATGGGTGTGAAGTGGTACTTCCAAGTTGTTTTAATTTGTACTTCTTTGATTATTGAGGTTGAACATTTTTTTCAAGTGAGAATTAACCATTTCTATTTCCTCTTTTGAAAATAGACTATTCATATTTTTTGACCATTTATCTATCATGGACTAGAGTTACCACTTTAAAAAAAAAGTTCCATATTTTTTAGGTGCCAGATTTTTATCTCTCATGTGTGTCATATTTTCCCAAATCTGTTATTTTTGTTTTTCTGCTCCACAGACTTTTTTTTTTAAGTTAAGCCCACCTATCTTGTCCTCAAGTTTCAAGAATTCTACTTGTTGGAAAAAAGTCCTCTTTTCTTCATTCAAGGAAATAGTCCCCTTTTCTTCCATTTTTTTCCTAGAGTTCTTTTGTTCCAGTTTAATCCTTTCTTTCAGCTGGAAATCACTGACATATATGGTATAAGACATAATTCCAAATTCCTTTTCTGACAAATTGGAAGTCATTCTCCCAAGTACATTCATCAAATAATTTTCCCCCAATTCATATTTACTAAAGATTGTCAAAGATAGATCTTTTTATGTATTTGGTTGGATGTCTGGTGAATTCATTCTGTTTCACTGATCGTTTTTTCCAGTACAAGGAAGTTTGGGCAATAATCACTTTGTAATATTTTTGGTTCCAAAGCACATTTTATTTCATTTTTTTTCTTCTAAACTTAATGAGCATTAAAAAAAGAATATTTCCATATACAAGTAGAACAGAAACGAGGATTCTGTGATAGCATGAATCTCTTTTATTTACGGCCTCCTTCTTTAAAAGTATATAATACATTCAGTGTCACTTTCAAAGCTAACCTGCCTCTGTGTTTCCACAATCTTTCTCCTAGCCTCCAGATTTATATCTCTATTATTCATCTCAAACTGAATGGGCCATGGACATCTTAAACTCACTATGTCTCAAACTAAACTCATTATCCCAAAACCTGTCTTCTTCCTGACTTGTCTGTTACTGTCAAGGGTACCACTATCCTCCCAGTCACCCAAGCTGACAACCTAAGATGTCATACTTGACACCCCACTCTCTCTCATCCCACACTTCCAATCTGTTGTCAAAGCTTGTTGATTTTGCGTTCATAACATTTCATCCATCTGCCCCCCCTTCTCTCCTGTGATACTGCTAACCACCCCAGAAGGCCCTAATCACTTCATACTTAAGACTGTTGGAATAGCCTGCTGATGGTTCTTCATGCCACAAGTTTCTCCCCAATCCAATCAAGCATTTCTGGTCCTTCATCACACTCAGCTGCTGAAAGTGATCTTCCTAAAACATAAGTCTAAACATTGTCACCACCACCCCAACTCAATAAACTATAGTAATTGTCAATTACTTCAAGGATCTGTTTAGCATTCAAAGGCCTTCATAACCTGTACCCTCCCCCCAACCTTTCCAGGTTTCTTACATCTTGCTTCCTTGCACATACTTTTCCATCCAGTGACTCTGACCTCAGGACTGTGCCTCTAAAAAGACACTCCAGAAGGAAGAGAATGTGGAACTCAAAGCTTTAAAAATGAATGTTCAAAATTGTTTTTACATGCAACTGGAAATTAGAAGGGAAGAAGAGAAGGAGGTAGGGGTTGACAGAAGGGAGGAAAGGGGTGATTAGAATGCACATTGTGGTAGGGTAGGGGGACGGGAGAGATGGGAAGAAAATATGGAATTCAAAATCTTGTGGAAGTGAATGTTGGAAACTGAAAATAAAATAAATACATTTATAGAATACAAAAAAAAAACCTAAAAAAATAAAAGACACTCCAACTTCTGGCATTTTCACTGCCTGTTCCCCCTGCCTCTGTTCTCCTTCCTCATCTTCACCTTCTGGCTTTCTTCAAGTGCTAGCTAAAAACCAACTTTCTGCATGAAGTCTTTCCCAGTCTCTCTTAATGGTAGTGTTCTCCCCTTATCGATAACTCCAATTTATCTTGTATTCAGCTTTTCTGTACACAGCTGTTTGCATGTTGTCTCCCCCATTACAGCTCCTTGAGGATAGGGGATGTCTTTTGCCTTTCTTTATATACCCAGGGCTTAGTTAGCACAGTGCCTGACACACAGCAAATGTTTATTGACTGATGGTTTAAATGACCCAATTTTAAACACACGAATTTGCGTTTGCGTCTAGGCCACAAGTTGAGAAAAGAGGAAGTTCTAGAATCCAGAGGTCCACATGTCCTGCTCTTGCTCTGGGAACTTGGGTGTCACTTCTCTCTGTTCTTCAGTCCCTTTACCTGTAAAATGGGGACGATGCAGCCTTTTCTCTCCATTCCACTCAGAAGAGAAAGGAGGAAATATTATTTAAGTCTGGGGGAAGGTGGGGATGAAAAAGGTTTTACTGATGCATCACAGCACAATTTATTAGTGTTTCATTTATCACATCTATACCACCTGAAAAAGTCGTACTGAGGCTCTAAAAAATAAACTTAAAGAATGTAAAGCGTTTTTCAAACTTCAAAGCACCATATAAATGCCGGCTATTATTCAAATTGCGACGTTAACTGAGAAGCGTCCAAGTTCCGGAACTAATATTGATAGCAACAGGTTTTGTCCCTAATATCTGCACATTGCTTTCCGGTCCAGAGGCTCTGAGGCGGCCTACTTCCGGCTTGTTAATTTTCCGTGGCAGGGGCCTAGTGGAATCAGGTTCCGCACCCTTCCCGGCCTTTTACAGTCAGCAGAGTAAGAATGAGGGCACATGCCTGTCCCATCGGCGTGTTGGTCGGGGGTGTGGGGCAGAGACGAATGCCTCTTCTAGGTACCACCAATGATCTCGGAACCCGATGGAAAACGCACTAAAAAGCCAGAGCTAGTTTCTGCCCGGAACCTTGTCTGGGTTGCTCTCCCGCGGAGTTGCGGCTGCGCACTGAGCCTCATTGCCGCCGCCGCCGCCGCCGTCGCCGCCGCCGCCGCCTCCGCCTACTCCTCAGCCTCAGCCGCCGCCGCCGCTCCGCTGGGGCTTGTCGCTCTCCTCTTCCTCAGCTCCTCTTCGTCTCGACTCCAGGTGCGTGAGGTGGAGGGCAGAGTCAGTGGGGCGGGGCAAGCTCGGCACGCGTGGGGAGGCCCCTGCCCGACTCGCCGCCTGGAGAGGGACCCGCCCCAGGCGGGGGCGGGGATGAGGGGGGTGGTGAGGCAGGCCTCCTCTTTCCCTTCCCCCATACCCCCATGCCGTTACAGTAAGGTGTCTGCGCCCGTCCCCCTCCCCTCCCTGCCCCGAGCGCGTGCGTGTGTGTGCGTGCGTGCGTGAGTGAGTGTGTGCGCGCGAGTGTGTGCGCGCGAGTGTGTGCGTGACTTTCTTCATGCGTGACTGTCTCCATCCGCATGGGGCGGGGGCGGTATCTCAGACTCCACCCCCCCCCCCCCAGTAGCTTTCTCCCTTCCCCAGCTTGACAGCTCGAATCCTTTCTCCAGCCTCCATAGGGATCGGAGGGAAATGCACCAGACCACCAGTTAGGTAACATTTTTTTAAGTGTGTGGAAAGACCAAGGATGAAAGGGAATGATGGTGTGGGCAGAATTGAGAGGATAATAATAATTAGGTTTTGAAAGCACTTTACAGATATCTCATTTCGTCTTCACAACCACCCTGCTATAAAGTAGGTACCTACTTAGAAAGAGAAATGCAGCAGACAAGCGGTTAGGTAACATTTCTAAACTGTTTTGTGAGGAGGCCAAAGATGACGGGATAGTAGTGCAAGTGGAGTTGAGATGTTAATGATACTAATAATAACTAGAATTTTTAAGGTGCTTTAAGGTTTGAAGAGAGCTCTTGGAATTCTCGTTTATATTTTCACAGTAATCCAGGAAGATCGTAGGTGTAGGAGAGAAAGGTACCTGGGAGGTATTGTCATCCCCCACATTTTACTGGTGAAGAAACAGGCAGACAAAAGTTAAGTGACTTGCACAGGGTGACACAGCTAGTAAGTACTTGAGGCTAGGTTTGAGCTCTGGTTTCCCAGACGCTTTACACTGTGTTACCTATCTGCCTCTAGGTAAGGAAAATGCCACTAGAAATTGCTCTAGCTGTCCAAAAATTACTTGAGTTTATTATTTGTTTCTTGGTTGTTGGTTTGTTTTTTTTAAATTTGATTTTGAGTCCTTCTCCACATTTATGTAATGTTTTAAATGCAGGAATCATTGTCCCCTAGTACAGTGGTTCTCAACTTTCCTAATTCCCCAACTCTTTAATACTTGTATATGGGCGTATCTGCATGTGGGTGGACCCACCTGGAGACAGATAGAGGAGCCATGTCTCAGTTCCTAAGACCATTGGAAATATGTGATTTCCAGTGGTCTTAGGCAACCCCTTTCCACCCCCAAAAGGGTTGTGACCCACAGGGTGAGAACCGCTGTCTTAGTAAGAAGCTGGATGGTGAATAGAGAGCAGGGCCTAGAATCTGGAAGATTGAGTTCAAACCCAGCTGTGTACTTACTAACTCAGTGACCTTGGACAAGTCATTTAACCTTTGTTAACCTGGCACATTTTAGGTACTTAATAAATGCTTATTCCCTTCCACCTATTTTACAGTTGAAGAAATCTAGAGAGAGGTTAAGTGACTGACCTGATTTCATACATCCAATAATAAATGGATCATGTTACTGTGATCTCTGGGCTTTTGACTACCAAGACCAATGCTGTAGCAGCCTATGTTAATCAAGGAGTTTGAGAAGTTACCATGTTATCAAAAGACAGCTTTGGTATTCTTAAGTAGATTCAAAAAATGTGTAGATAAATTTGTGAATGTTAAGAATCAAAGTGGTTCAACAGGTCACATGATGTGAAAAACTGTTCTGATTGGGAGTAGACCTAATTTTTCAGTTCTGGCTATACCATTAACTACTTCTATGAGCTTAAACCACTTACCTCTCTTGGGGGTTGGTTTCTCCTTAGTGAAATGAGGGGACCAGACTAATTTTTTCCACGTCCAAAATTCCATAAATTTTTGCCATGCTAGGTGCATCCCTAAATTGTCAGGACATAGATGACAGTTATGCTATTTCATAAATGTGAAATTTTCTGTATAATTTTCTGGTTGGACTTGACCTGACTCAATATGATATTCCTTGTTTTCCATTTAGAATAGGAAGAACTACTAAATTTCTTTTTTCAAGAACTATTCTCTCCAGAAAAGCTGATAACATATTGCTAAATCTTCAGGATCATCTTTTGCACCATTTTCTAGTAAATACAAGAAGGAAATTAAGTTTCAGCTGAAAAGTGAACAACCTTTCAAGAGCCTTACAAAATTGATATACCAAGCCCAACCTCTTTGGCATTCAGGAAGACTAGAGGGTATCAACTGAGATTGTGTCTTGATTTTCACTGGAAATAGGAAAAGGGGTTACACTGAGTCCTCATCCATTCATTCAGAGTGCTTTTTTTAAAAGCACCTTTTTGTAGAGTTATAATTTTCATTGAAGGAGAAACAGTCTAATTAAGACTTAATCCCCCCCTTTCTTAGGGCTGATGAAATAATAATTTTTGTTTTGAATTTTGGAGCTCAGATGAGAGGTGAGGATTAGAATTGACTCTTGAAATGAAGAAGGTGAGAGGTGGGATTGTCAGTGGTTTACCAACTCACCTTTGAAAAGTGGGACTTAAAAAGAGTTGGTGGACTAGTTGGCCTCTGAGGCACCTTGTTAGTTCTCTGTCTGAGATCCTAAGACAGGCAGTGTGGAAACCAGGGGTTCAACGAATGAGAGTTCACAGATGTTTAGGGCTAGGTACCATTGCACCATGAAAAACCAGAGCATATGTCATCTTTAGCACGAATGTTAAAGATTTCCAGCTTCTGGACTCTGCAGCTCAGGCACAGACTATTGCAAAAATATTTCACAGAAAGGAACTGAAATTAAGCAATCTTGCAAATCATAGGATTCATGTGTTGTTGTTTTTCAAAATTTTGATCATCAGAACCAGATCATAGTATTTATACACTCAGAGGTAAAGTCTATGAACTATTTCTACTCACTGGAAAATTGAGGCCTTGACTATAATATGGGCAATTTATTACAAAACAAATACCCTTCTAACATGGAGAATATAATTTTATGTTACTCAAAATATGTGTATTTGTCATTTTTCCCCATATACGTTTAAGTTAAAATCGTTCTCCGTTACCTCCCGTTGTATGCCGCACCGCACACTCCCCACCACTATTTATCTTGCTTATACCCTAGTCCTGGCTCTGTTGATCACTTATATCCCATATCCTGACATTCACAATGGAAAAGTTTACAAAATATTTTAAACTTAAGGAAAAAACCTATAGTTCCTAGATATATCAAAAATAGCAATTTGGGGCAGCTAGGTGGCACAGTGAATAGAACACTGGCCCTGGAGTCAAAAGGATCTGAGTTCATATTTGGCCTCAGACACAACACAAAACTAGCTGTGTGAGTGACTAGCAAATCACTTAACCCCACTTGCCCTACCTTTTCCTCTCCAAAAAGAAAAAAAAATAACAGCAGGTAATTAATTGCTTTAATATTAAAGGATTTGTGTGATGTATGATGTTGCTACCCCTCTAGTCACTGAATTGTTTTTTATTTTCCGTTCTTAAGCATTTTGTTTCAATTGATAGGGGAGGATAGATCATCAGGAAGAATGCAGGTTACTTGTGACATCTCTGACCTTCAATAGGATCCTAGTCATTTCAGCTTAATAGGCTACTTGGTAAGTTTGAATAAAGCTACCAGATTTATTTTTCTCCCCTCTAGATCAGAATTTCTTGGGAAATTACATAAATATGCAGCTAGTAGCTTGCCCTGTTGATAAATTACAAATAGCTTTTATGTTATTTCTGAAGCAGATTCTTGAGGAAAACCAAAATGGATATGAGTCATCTTGTGTTGAATGGCTAGAACCAAAAGATAGTAGTCGTTAATGATTCACTGTCAACATCGAAGGATGTCTTGGTCATGTACTGCTTAACATTTTTGTCAGTGTCTTGAATAAAAGCGTAGATGGCATTCTCATCATATTTGCATATGATCCAAAGCTGGAGGGGGAAGAGGAAGTAGTTAATACATTAGATGACATTCAGGATTCAAAAAAATCTTTGCAGGCTAAAATAATAGACCCAATCAAACCAGATTAAATTTAATGGGGATAAATTCTTATGGTTTGCAGTTCAAAAAATTAATATAACAAGTACAAGTTGGGAATTAAAGTTACAGTTTGTCTTAAACAGATCTTAAAGGCTGTGTGATTCAGCTATATGATATGGAAGCCAAGGAGGCAAATGTAATCTTAAGTGTGGTCTTTCAAAGGTGATGGTCTTCTTGTCCTCTGCCCTGGTCAGACCATCTGTTGTATTGTGTTCTTGTTCAGTTAACATTTCAGGAATGACATTGACAAGCTAGAGACTGTCCCGGAGAGGGCAACCAGCATGGTAAAGGACCTTAATTTCATTTCATATGAGTATCATTAACTGTCCTGGGGCAGAGGATATTTTGCCTGTAGAAGAGAATGCTCAGAATGGACATTATAGCTGTTTTCAAGTATTTGAAGGGTTATCAGGTAGCAGAGGGATTAGATTTGTTCTGCTTGAATCCATAGGGCAAAAGTAAGAGGAACAAGTGGAAGTTTCAGAGAGGAAATTTAGACTTGGTATTTCCAAATAGCTACACACAAATGAAAAGGGCTGTCTCAGGAGGTGATGATTTCTCTATTTCTGGAGTTCTTAAGGAAAAGGCTGGATAACAAATTCCTGGGTATGATAGGAAGGGAATTTTTATTAATGAATTCTAGGTTTAAGGCATAACTTGAAAAAGACAAAGGCTTTTATTTCACATGGCTGCTAACAAAATAAAACTATATTTCTGACCTCTTTCAGTTGTTCAGTAAGTTTTTAGTCATGTCCATGACCCCATTTGGGGTTTTCTTGGCAAAGGTACCAGAGTGGTTTGCCATTTCCTTCTCCATCTCATTTTACAGATGAGGAAACTGGGGCAAACAGGGTTAAGTGACTTGCCCAGAGTCACACAGCTAGTAAGTGTCTGAGACTAGATTTGAGCCCAGTATCTTACTGACTCCAAGTCTTTTGCTTTTCCACCTTCCTTCTTTGTCAGTCCCACTATGGAGAAATAAAAGGAATTACAACTCTAATAATTTAATTACTGATTAGCTACCCTGATAAGTTATTCATTCAGTAATTATTTGTTGAGTGCCCATTATGTTTAAGATTCTATATTAGGGGTTAAGACACATGGTCCCTGCCATCACAGAGCCTACTGTCTATAATGTTATCTTGCATTTGTGTATCATTTTGCAATTTTCAAATAACTTTACCATGTTGTTCCATTTGATTATCACATTACCTAATAGTACATCAAAGAATTTGTCTCAGGAAAGTCATGTGTACCCCTTTCTCACCAGGCAGATCATGCCTAATGTGTGCAATGTATTTTGTGCAAGCATGTTTTATAGTGCTAATATTACTCTTTCCTGTCTCTGAAAATGCTATTCAAGTTAAAATTAACAAATTTTCAATTAGAAATTAATTTAATAAAGAGAAACAAATCAATTTAGTTACCTTGTTATTCAGTACCATGGTTTTCTAGAGAAATGTTACCTACCGAAGAAATTTAGTAGAGTTATAAATAAACTGTTTTATTTTTAAAGGCTTATTTCTCCAAATGTCCAAAATCAATATTATTTTGAAAGATAGATCTATGATTCTGTTATCTAAAATTGATATTTTATTTTTAAATGGAGAAAAAGCCCAGGTTTTTCTTTCTGTATAGTATTTTTAACCTGTGTTCCCATTCATCTTTTTAATATGACCCAAAAGTCCTTGAAATAATAATTTTTTTCCTTTTAACTTTTAGAAACCTATGGAGTTTAAGAAAGCAATGGATTTCAGTGGAATTCACTGAAGAATTTTGTTACTAAAGTTTTAAGATGGTAAAGGTTCAACAGTGTGTGGTGTCTAACAAGTTACCTAGGAAGAGGCCATATATTTGTAATATTTGCTTCAAGCACTTTGAAACACCATCGAAATTAGCCAGACATTATCTTATTCACACTGGTCAAAAGCCGTTTGAGTGCCATGTCTGTCATAAAACTTTTAGGCAACTAGTTCATCTGGAAAGACATCAGCTAACTCACAAGCTGCCATTTAAATGTAGTATTTGTCAACGACACTTTAAAAATCTAATAACCTTCCTGAAACATCAACAGCTCCACAACGAAACCTACCAGAATGATGTAAAGCAAGTCAAAAGATTGGTGGAATCCAAGCAAGAGAAGCCGAGTTATGGGGTATTCCGCTCTTTTTCAACAGAAGAGAGGTGGGTGTTACACCCATCCTCCAAGTCAGATCATGTGTATGGCACTGCAAGGAGAAGAAAGAAAATCCATGCATGCGATACCTGCAGCAAGATGTTTCCATCTCGCTCAAAGCTGGAAAGGCACTTACTTATTCATACTGGCCAGAAACCTTTTAATTGTTCTCTTTGCAGTAAATCATTTAGACAGTCAACTCATTTGAAAATCCATCAGCTAACACATACAGAAGAGAGACCTTTTCAGTGTTGTTTTTGTCAAAAGGGATTTAAGATTCAGAGCAAACTTCTAAAGCATAAACAAATTCATACCAGAAAAAAGAATTTTCAGACTATTTCATTTAAGAAAAAGAATCCAGAACCACGCTCAGCACCAGTTAAATTAAATTTAAAGCAGGATAGTTTTGAAAATGGTGATACACAGGAACCTGAGGTGGATACTCCAGTTGATGTTGACTCTATTTATATTGTCCCTTTTCAATGTCCAGAATGTGAGCAGTGTTTTGAATCAGAGCAGATTCTCAATGTTCACAAATGTTTGCATGCGGGAGATACTAAAAATACAAACGGCATCAAAAGAAAACACAACTACAAAACTAATGTTAAAGGTAAAGTTTTGACTAAGCTTAGGCGAGGTGGTGATAAGCAGTTAGATGCCTTTCGGTCTGACAAAAAGAAGTTTAAAACTAGGTTCTTGAAAAATCGTGATCTTCTTGGGGAGCAAAGCTCTGACCAGAATGCCTCACCTAAAACTTTTAAGAGTCCTCATGGCAAATTTGGGTCTTATAAGAAAGTTAGTGGTAGTAAAAAGAAAAGACATTTGCCATTTTCCTGGCAAAAGCAACTTCAGAGCCCTAGTGCAGAAATCACTTTGAAGGGTACTATTAATAGTGAAGGAATTTTAAATGTAGATGATTCAGTGAATAATGACATAGCGATTTATAGTCCATCTGGTGAGGAGTTCTTTGATGATCCTGAAGCGCTTCAGCATGCGCTTTCAGCTCCCACTGATGATCTACATACAAGACATAAAATGTGTCCATGTGACAAATGTGAGAAGGTTTTCCCTTCAATATCCAAACTTCAAAGACACTATCTAATTCACACTGGACAGAGACCTTTTGGTTGTAATGTGTGCGGGAAGTCATTTAGACAGTCAGCTCACTTAAAAAGGCATAAGCTCACTCACATTGAAAAGATTCCTTTTAAAAGACCTATTTACCAGGTAGAATTTGAAAATTTAAACAAACTTTTCACTCATCAAGGAGACAATTCTCAGTTGGTGGGTTATTCTGAGACTTCTGATGCTCAAGAATATAAGATGACCGACTCGAGTGAAGTATCAGAATTCAAAGTTAGTACAGAATCAGGGGATTTCATTCTTGTCACCCATGGTAGAAACATGCAGCCCTATCTGTCTAAGAAACTGTTGGAGACAGAGCAGAGGCGTTATAGCCGTTACCATGGCTATTCAGGAAGTGCTGAGAAGAATGAAGGCCTGCTTTACCAGTGTAGTGTTTGTTTTAAAAGTTTCAGGTCTCCATCCAAACTCGAAAGACACTATTTAATACATGCAGGACAGAAGCCATTTGAATGTTCAGTGTGTGGCAAAACCTTTAGACAGGCACCCCACTGGAAGAGACACCAGCTTACTCATTTCAAAGAACGACCCTAGGAAAATATGGTTGTCTTAAATTTGGTTATGTGACTGACAGAATCGCCAACACAATTGGTGCTAGGCAGACCGCTGGCAGTATCCCTGGAGATTTTCTTTTTAAAGTCTATTGCTTTTGGAATATGTGATTATCAGTGGGTCTACGTTAGCTGAAAGGCAGGGACTATGTCTTTTTCATCTTTGTATGCATGCCTTTCAGCACCTAGCATAGTGCCTTGCATATACTAGGCCTCAAGTGTTTGTTGAATTGAATGGAACAGAAATTGAGTGAATTAATATGCAATTGCTTGTCATGCATGGTAAGGTCATAGGATGAGAAAATAGTAAATATATGGTTTATGAGTATCCACCCATTTAAAAAAATGATACTTGAGTGTCCAGTGTTTTATTTTAATGTTGCAAATATATGTGGTGGCTATATTAAAAGTATTATTGAAAATCACAATATGATATTCATTTTAGTGGGATTATTCCTTACAGTGTGCCATCTCTTTACATGTACACACAAATCCAAGAGGCAGAAGTTGTTTCCCATGTGGAAGTAATAAATAAAGTCTTTACTGTGGTCCTTTTGTATTCCATATGACCTGAAAGTATAAACTGACATTTATATAGTGCTTTATGGTTACAAAGTGCTTTAGGTAGAGCATGCATTTGATTCTCAACACTATATTGAGGTAGGTTGTGCAGGCATTACCTCCTATTTTTAGATAAGGAAATTGATGCTGAGAAATCAAGTGATTTTGCCCATGGTCACACAGGTATGTGTGTAGTGGTAGAGTGGACCTGGGCTAAAAATCAGGTCTTTTACCATTGTCCATTTACTGCTCCGTTTTCAAGACAGAATCCTCTGGTTGCATTTTCAAAAAGAATTAATGGAAATAAAAATTAATTCTTATAGCAACGTTCTGGTTGCTCATTTAACCTCTTTGAACCCTAGGTTTCTTCACAAAGAGGGAACATGAAATGTTTATTGAATTGAAAATTGACTACAGTAATACTGCATTTCTTCTCAGGAGATAGAGGCAGACTTTTCCATCACCTGCTTTGGTCTAAGGCCATGGGTTCTTAACGTTTCTTGTATTATGGACCCATTGGCAGTCTTCGGAAACCTGTAGACCCCCTTTCTCAGAATATTTTTAAATGCATAAAACAAAATACATAGTCATAAAAGAAACCAATTATATTGAAATACAGTTGCCAAAATATTAAAAAAGCGAGTTTTCAGACCAAAAGTTAAGAATCCCTGATCTAGACAAAGGCTACACTTTTAAAAGGCACTTCAGACATGGTAAAGTGGCTAGGCTTTACCCCTGCCAAGTTCAGTTGCCAGGTCATGAATATTCTACAGCTTCCTTAATCTTTCTGACAATGGTGACCAGATTTTCCTTTTAGAAACAGAGTAAAACTCATCAACCCACTTTCTCTATGGTAACTTCTAGATAGGTCTACCAACAGTACTTTGTTGTAGATCAGTGACCTGTCACTGAGCCCGGTCTCCTTCATATCTGAGTTCCTTTTCATAGAACTGTCAACTTTGCTTTTCATGTAGTGGTGGCAGCAGGTATCAACAGCTGCATCTAATGTCTGTTATTTTATCCTCCATCTAATACCTCTTGCAGAATTCTTATGTTAGATCATACTTTGGTTCTAATCTTTCTTAGACAGTTATGCAGCATCCTGATGTATTTGAAAGCAAATTTGATTTGGAGTCAAGGCAAGGCAGTCTTGTGGGTGAATGTGGGTAAGTTATTTAATGTCTGGTTATTATCTTGCCCACCTGGAAAATGAGCCAGGGTTGGACTAGATGATCTAAGGTCTCTTAGAAGTCTAAATCTATAATCCTATGTATTTAGAGATTATTCCTGTTAATAAGGTGTTCATCATAGGAATGTGGTAATTACTTGGCAAAACAAAACTCATGATTTGGAGAACTTTTATTAATATGGAGCTGTAAAGGCAGCATGGTGAATGCAATTTTTATTTTAATTTAAGGATTTAATCATATTTGGAATAAGGATTTCTGGCAAATAAAGATAAAGTTTAGAGGTAGCATGGACTAGGGAATAGAGAGCAGGGTTTAGAGATAGGAAGACCTGGGATCAAATCTAGGCCTCTCACTAGCTGTGTGACCCTGGGCAAATTATTTAACCTCTATGTGCCTCAGGCAATTTCTTTGGACTAAGGAGTTATAGAGAAGTTGCTGTCTACTTTGTTAGGCTCACTTAAAATCTGGTATTTTTAAAGGGAAAGAACCAGCATATTCATACGATGGAATAAAGCAACAGGTGAGTACTTATAGGACACTTACACTTTAAGAGGTTCGTTTGTTTTTTAAGGGGCTCATTTCTGAAAGGGAATTCAGATTAAGAAAGAATGAAAAGTTTTATACCCTATTTTGAGAGCATCCCTATTTTTTGGCTCAGTTTTTACAGAGAAAACCACACACACACACACAAAAGTAGAAATTGGGCTTTTATACAGTTACTCCAATACACTGAAGTAACAGGGACCCATTATATGCTAAAAAGAAAAAAAAATTTGAATGTTTCCTTTATTGAATTCTGCTGATAACAGGTAAAATTATTTCAGTCATTAAAAATTTGTTTTATACAGAACTTGAAAGGTTACATACATACACTACTACACAAAACATATTGGCATTTAATTTTGTCCAGGTGGATTAAAAGGAAGATGATGAATTTTCTCCAGGCCTCTTAATGAAGGATCATGGTTTTTATTTGCATTGGTATAGACTATTGGTTGAATTTGGTTTGGATGAAATTTGTCCCACTCCCAAACGACAGAGAGAGAATCAGAACAGGCTTACGTAATTTTTAAAAAAGGAGTAAAGCTCTCTACTTACCTGTAAATGTTATTATTTAAATAAAATTTCTGCCTATTTTTTGAGTTGCAAAAATCTAAAAAGTTGTCAAAGTAGAGCTTTGAAGTACCTGTAACAAATTATCTATTTGTGTTGTACACTTTATGTGGAGATTTTAGAAATGTGAATATATGCTACATAAATCTTATTTTAATAAGATTAAGCATTAGATGTCAAAATAACTGATGGATTGCTGCATGCTAGAATCAACTGTTTTGTTTCTGAGAAGAATAAACTTCATAAAACTCTTAATACTGGATCTTTATTTATAATTGTTATGTGTTAAATTGATAAATTGTGAGTCACAGCTGTTATATGGAAGTTTGGTAGAGCTAGTGGAACTGTTTTCTGTAAAGCTAGTTAAACCCAAGAAGAGGATTGGTTTTTTTCCTAAATGAAGCTCTTATAGTGATGATTTCTCCAAATTATGGAAATTTAAAAATATATTATTTTCTGCAAATATCACTCCCTAGAAGTTTAACAATAACTTCCAGTCCCAGAACATTAGCCTCTTCTCCACCCTGGGCCTTGAATTCTCTATGAAATTTAACACTTCATAGCTACTTCTCTCCCTCCCTCCATATTCTCCCTTATGTTGAGTACAAAACATAGTGAGATGTGGGTTTAGTCTGCCATCAGCAAAGTTCCCCACGTGGAAGCTGTGGGATTACCATCTTCAGGGTCAAAGTAGAATCGATGCTGAGATTATTAAGGTAACCCAAAGCACAAAATACTCAGTCTGGGCCATGTAATCATTGCCATTGACACAAGCTGCATGCTTATACTGTCACTGCCTGAACACCCATCAGCTGCATTCCAGACTGGTTTTTCCCATTTCCTGTCCCATGACACGTGACCTGCTCTATTCCCAGAGAACTATATGGAGCCTTAGAAAGAATGTTTAACTTAACTCACAGTACCTGAGTTTGAAGCCCAGTGCTGCCGCTTAGTTTTTGTGAATCTCATCGAGCAAAGCATTTAATCTCCCAAGATCTCAGATTTGTCATCTGTAAAATGAAGATTTTGGACTAGATCTCAAAAAATCCCCTCTTGCTCTATACCTGTTATCCTGTTATGATCCCCCAAGTCCTTGCCATGCAAAAAAGCTTGTTTGTTGAATCTACTTCATCCTGTGTGAAGAATCCAAGTCTTTGACTTAAGATTAAAGAGTATAATTGCTCATTACCTCCTAATCTCCAACTTGTTACTCAGCTGTGTCCAACTCTTTGTGACCCCATTTGGAGCTTTCCAGGTAAAGATACGGGAATAGTTTGCCATTTCCTTCTCTAGTTCATTTTGTAGATGAGGAAACTGAAGTAAACAATGTTAAATGAATTGCCCAGGGTCACATGGTTAATGAAATTTGAGGCTAGATTTGAACTCAGGTCTTCCTGACTCCAGGCCAGGCGATCTATCCACCATGCCACCTAGCTGCTTCTAATCTCCATCAAATCCCTTTGAAATGATTTCAGGAATTGCCTTCTAACAAATCCAAAAGGGCTGTTTGTGTCTGATGCCCTCGATTTTCCTTAGCCTTGAATATCCTATCTAAATAGGATGCTCCATTTGGAGACATCAACTTTCACCTCAATTCTTCATTCCAAATTATTGCCTTTATTATGTATATGTAGCCAGCAACAAAACTCCTAGGCTTTGAGCCAGCCTGTCATATGTTAGAGTAACCTGTGCATGTTGTTTCTTCCTAGAAGATTTAAACTCCAAGAAGGTAGGCCCTCTTTTATCTAAATTTTGTCTCTCCACATACAGACTTCGTTTCACCCCTCTCCCAACTTTCCTGTGCTGCAGAATCTCATGAAAACTTCCTTTCTAGTCCACTGCCACTATGAGCCACACTGATAGTTCAAGTTTTCATCACTTGTACGAAACAATAACCTAACTGCTTTTTTAGCCTTTAATTCTCCTGTCTCTAATCTACTGTTGCCCGATTAATGTGGTTTTATAATTAGTGTCTTAAACATATCTATCCACCACTAGATTATAAACAAGAGTAGGGATTATGTCATTCATTATCACCCCAACTTTTCAACCCCACTTTGTCTATCACTCAGTAACTAGACTAAATCAAGCTCAACAAACTAAAGCCTATGGGCCAACTTTTGTATGACCCTTATGTTGTTATAGTCTGCCATCCTATAGATCAGCAGCTCTCAACCTGTGGGTCGCAACCCCTTTGGGAGTTGAACTACCCTTTCATAGGGGTCGCCTAAGACCATCAGGAAACACATTTCCAATAGTCTTAGGAACCAAGACACCCCTCCTCTATCTCCAGGCGGGTCTGCCCACATGCAGACATGCCAACATATGAGTATTAAAAGATTCAGCATTAGGAAGGTTGAGAACCACTGCTATAGATGAATGAAACTGGGAGTAGCAAGCAGAATCAGAATTACAACATTTTAATTAGTAAAATCCAAACGACAATGTTTTTTGGTAATAAATAGAATAAACCCCCCAAATTTGGGTTTTCTTTTTGCTTTCCTTAACTAATCTTCACACTTAGCATATTGTTGATTTAAAAATAAAGGCAGTAAAAAGGTGCACAGAGGCTTTAAATGTGCTACAGTGTGTTACCAAAGGCAACTTGCATATACAAGTATGATTAGAGATACTATAGAGGATAAGCATGGAGGTAAGCCAGTCATGAAGAGAGACACTCCATGTCATCTTAGGCTGGGCCAGACTCAAGTCACTCCTCTGGTAATTTAGGTTTCATTTAGGAACAAACAGAATCATTTAAGAATTAAGGAAATGGAATTTACTTAACCAAACCAGTAGTACATTCAACAAGGAAACACTTGAAAACCCCTTTGGTGAATCAAGCTGAATGAAGCTCCCATGGTGGTCTGCTAGCCAATTATCTCAAAACCCATCTAGATCCTTGTGGTTGCTTTGTACTCCAGCATTTAGGAAATGATGTATGAGCCCTTAATCTCCTGAGCCAAGCAAGTCTTGAGGAATATCTCAAAGTTTTTTAAGGAGGGGGTGTCTCAAAGTTTGCATGGAGGGTAAAGATGTTGCTGCTAACATACAGAGATGGACAACTCAAATGGTACAATGGTACCTCCAAGATACTAAAAGAAAAGGTTAAAACCTCCAGTTTGTGAAAATACAGAAAAGAATCACATGGTAAGGTTATTGTTAGTCACCTTCAAAGAATGAGAATAGGAGAGAGATAGAATTGGAAAACGGCAAATATTGTCTTGCTTTTCAATTAAAAAAGAAAGAATAGGGCCTATAAACTATAGGTCTGCAAACTTAGAATGTAGGGGATGTTCTAGAATAGGCCTGCACAATCTGCAGCACACCAAAGGATTTCCTCTACATATAAAAGATGTTTTCCTCTACGTTTTTCCCAGGCCACAGGAAATCCTTTGACTTGCCAGCAAGAAGCCCAAGGGCCGTAAACAACTTGTGCAGGTTGTGCAGGCCTGTTCTGGAAATATTATTAAAGTTATACTTTGTAAACATCTAGAGAAAAAAAGCAATGATAGCCAAGACATGGCTTCACCAGAAAACAGTCACATCAGACTAATTGCATATTCTTTTTACAATGGGGTTATTAGACTGTTAGACCCTGAGTACGTGTAATTTACTTAATTTTAACAAAGCATTTGACAAAGTCTCTCATGCTGTTTTTGTGGACCAAATGATAGTGCAATTGGGATTTGGAACTAGTCTAATAGCCCAATTCAAAACATAGTCCATGGTGCTTTGATGTTGACTTTAAAGGATGATCCCAGTGATAGAATCTGGAAATCTGTGCTTGGTCCTATATTAACATTTTTATCAATGACTTAAATGAAGGCTTATCAAATATACAGATGGCATGTAACTAGGAGAGATAGCTTATATGCTGGATGACAGACTTAAAGTTCTAAAATTTATTGACAGAAAACACTGGGTCTCAAAACAGAATGGAGATAAATGCAGAATTTTATGCTTAAGTTTTTTAAAAATCAGCATCATAAAATGGAAAAAGGCATGGCTAAGATTGTAGTTTGTCTGAAAAAGATCTGAGAACTTAGTAGACTGGTCAAATTAAGAAGAAAAAGCCAAGATGGTCTCCAACCTGCACCAGATGTCTTACCACAACATACCTATCTCATACCTCAACAGTCTATCTAGTCCCTGGTTTACTCACTGTCACTAGTGTCTTTTACCTCTTTGGCTCTTTCCCCTACTCCTTACCTCCATCATCCTCTGCTCAAGACTGCCTGTTGAATAATAACAATCTGCTGACTCTTTGTTCCCTTCTTGGTCAGACAAAATGGAGCCTAGTCCAACATAGTCATACAACTTTCTCTGAAGAAGACCATCACTCTCCCAAGCTTCTGAGAACTGGATGAATCTATAGCTAGAATGCATGTTCTCTGTGTGTATATGTGTGTGTGTGTCTCTCTCTCAAATTAAAGTTTTTATTTATTTATTTATCTTAATTAATAGAATTCTATTTTCTCTCCCTCCCACTGCCCACCCCATTGGAAGAAAAAGAAAAGAAAAACAAATTCCTTTTAACAAATATTCATAATCAAGAAAAACAAATTTTTAAAAAATGTCTTACCCTAAATCCATCACATCTCTGTCAGCATGCTTTATTATTAGTCCTCTGACATGGGGAATGGTCATTACATTTATCATAGGTTTTACAGCTTTCAAAAGTTTTGGGCTTTTTTGGTTATTATTGTATAAATAAATTGTCCTAGTTCTCTGCTCATTTTGTTCTTCATCAGCTTATAAATGTCTTCAAAATTGTTCATTTTTATAATATTAGTATTATATTATTCTTCTGATTTTGCTTACAGTTCATATATGTCTTTCTATGACTCTTTGAAATAATTTTTCGCTTGTTTTTTAGAGCCCAGTAGTATTGCATCGCAATCATAGAACAAATGACTAGATTTGTTTGACCATTTGCAAACTGATAGCTATCCCTTTAGTTTCTAGTTTTTTGCTACCTCAAAAAGAGATGCTAAAATATATTTATTTGTATATATATGTGCTATATATACTATATATACATGTACGTACTATATATACTATGTATATGTATATACATATATACAATATATACTACAATTTAAAAAATATTTTTGTGTAAAGGACCTTTTCCTTTTTCTTGGTCTCTTTTGGGTATTAGCCTAGCTATGATATAACTAGATCAAAAGACTATGTGGTCACTTATTATGTTTCTAATTCTATTTCTAAACTGCTTTCCAGAATGGTTATCTCCATTCATAGGTACACTAAGAGAGCATTAATGTGCCTGTTTTCTAGTGACCCCACCAATATTTGTTATTCTGCTTTTTTGTCATCTTTGCCAATTTAATGGGCATGAGGTATTGGTTTAATTTGTATTTCTTTAATTATTAGTTATTTAGAGGATTTTTTCATATGTCAACAGGTAGCTAGGGCTTTTTCTCTTTAAAAAAAAGCCTATTCACATATACCATTTATCAGTTGAGGAATGACTCATTCTTTGTTTTTGTTTTTTTCCTTTTTTTTCTGGAAGGGGGAAAGCAGAGCAATTGGGGTTAAGTGACTTGTCCAAGGTCGCATGGCTAGTAAGTGGGTCAAGTGTCTGAGTCTGGATTTGAACTCAGGTCCTTCTGACTTCAGGGCCAGTGCTCTGTCCACTGTGCCACCTAGCCACCCCCTGGAATGACTCATTCTTATAAATTGAATCAGTTCCTTATATGTCTTGGAAAATAGATTGTATCAGAGAAAATTGCTCCAAAAATTTCACCCAATTAGTTGTTTTCCTTTTGTCTTAGCTTTATTGGGTTTATTTAGCACACATTTTTCCAATATATGTAATCAAAATTATCCATTTACTCTTCTGTCATCCTCTTTGTGTCTTGCTTCATCATGAACTTTTCTTCTATTCGTAAATCTGAAAGGTAATATTGTCCATGTTTCTATAATTTGTCTATGATATGATGTTTTATGTCTAAGTCATATAGCTATTTGTAGCTAGTCTTTGTAAAAGATGTGAGATATTTCTTCCAAACTGCAGTCCAATTTTCCTAGCAATTTTTATCAAATAGTGAATCTTTATATGATTAGCGGGGTCTTTATTCTTATTGAATACTAGGCAGAGATTCTTTTGCTTCTGAATGTTGTGCACCTAATCTGTTCCATGGTAAATCTCTGATTTTTGACTAGTACCAAACTGTTTTAAGAATTACAGCTTTGAAGTGTAGTTTGTGATCTGGTACTGTAGGCCTCCTTTATTCCCACTTTTTTTTCCATCACTTCCCTTAAAATTCTTGACCCTTTTTCTCCCATATGAATTTTAGCATTTTTTCTAATTCTCTAAAGTAACTCTTTAGTAGTTTGATTGGTATAGTATTGAATGAGTAAATTAATTTAGGTAATATTGTCATTTTTATGATATTGACTCATTCTGACCTATGAACAGCTAATATTTTTGTAATTATTTAGGTTTGTTTATATCTGGAAAAAGTAGTTTATAGTTATATTTATACAGTTCTTGTATTTCAGTGTTCCAAGTATTTTGTACCTTCTATAGTTATTTTAAATGGAATTTCTTATCCTGTCTCTTCCTACTGGATTTTACTGATACTATGTAGAAATGCTGGTGATTTGTGTGAATTTATTTTATATATTTCAATTTTGCTGGTTATAAATTGTATCAGTTATTTTTCTATTTACTCCATTGTTCTTTAACTATATCAGATCATATTCAAAAAGTGATAATTTTATTTATTCTTTACCTGTGCTTCTTCCCTTAATTTTTTTTCTTTCATTATTACTATAGCCAACATTTACATAGTGCTTGATGTATGATAGGAACAAGGCCTATGCTAAGTATCCTACAAACAAGATTTTCTTACAAATTACACAGAAAAGTGCGTTGTTGTTGTTTGTCCTTCATTCTCGAAGAGAACCATGATATTGGAGAGGTGATGCCATAACATACAAATGAATTGCATTTAAGTGAGGAAAGCCTGTGTGAAGTCACCAGCGTCCTTTTCTCCTCTAGAGCCATCTGGGTCTATGGTGAGATATAGATCAGGATGATTGGAGATGGCCCTGGATTCAGTGAGAGACTTTGGCCTTTTTAAACTAAGGGCTTTCCCAGGTCTTAATCTGACTGAGGCCCATTTAATGATTAAGGCTAGGTAAGAAATGAGGAAGAGAATGGCCTCTTTATCTAGTTAAAAAAATTCAATCTGGAAAGGAAAGACACTCAGAGTTTCTGACAAAAACAGAAACACTTGCTATTTACATTCACTCTGAGTCAGAGCCCAAACAGTAATGGAATTAGAGTGATTTGGATTTAAGGCATGATCCTCAAGAAAAAAAAAATCTAACCCATAAATGTCAAAATATCTTGTGAGGTTCAGTGATCAAAATTTACATTCCTTTGGGCAGAGCATCCTCACATAAAGGTATGATACCCTATGTGTACAGAAGGAAAGGAAGGAAAAGAAAGGAAGAAAAGTGGGTGAGCAACCACCAGACACTTATCTAGCTTTATTTATAGAAGGCTAAGAAGACTGAAAAAAAAAGAATAAAACTTTTTAGGGTGAAGTGTTACAGTGAGTAGGGATATGGATTGAATCCTTTTTCTTTATAATTTCCTGTTCTCATTTAAAATTAAATAAATATGAGCAGACTTGGTAAAATCTTAGGGCTCCATTTTTCACAGATGAGGATGCCTTAAGAGGTCTTTGCTATATCAACTTCACAAAAAGCCATTGTTATTATCTTTTATATTAGTGTTCAAACATATTTGCATTGTTCTTTTAAGAATTGTCTTTAACCCAAGAAAGTCAAAGAAGAATTCATTTTTCTAACAATATTTTTAATATAATTAAACTTACGTCAGGCATCCTTTATCCACATTGCAAAATAGTAAATTGAGGTAACACACTTGTTTTAAGATCAAACAGCTATCAAATTTCCTGAGATTGGAATGTATCTCAGGTTTCTTTGGCCCATGCATTTTCCCAACATTTTGTCTAAATGTCAAATAGTAGATTATGATTTATCACCATTCTGTTAGGAGACCACATCCCCTTTAAAATGAAACCAGAATAAAGTCAATTACATCTGGATCTATTTATACAGATAGAATCATATGGTAACTCTGTGGGGGGCCAAGTCTAATGGATCCTTGAGCTTGTGTCTGAGTCCAAAGAACTGTGACTTGCTCCAAGTTCAAGGACTCAAACTATGTCTGAATCCAGACTTGTTGAATTGTTTGGATCTGGGAGGGTGCAAAGTCCCCTCTGGACAGGTGTGACATATCTTTCCCCAAGAAGAATATTTGGCAGTCAGTATCAAGAAATATTGCTTTGTCTCCTACAAGCAGTCTGAGCATGCAGGAAATAGCCTTGGCAGTCAAGGCTGTTACTGATATCTACGTTTGGCTTAGTGCATCCATGAGAAACTGATGATTCAAAGTTCACTATAAAACTTTCCATGCATAAACAAGAAAGACACATAATCAATTATACTACTCCATTAAGCCAGCATTGTTGCCTAACTATGCTCACTTAGCCCAATACTCTTTAGTTCACCATCTGTCCTACAACGTCAGTTGCTGGCAATTGGTGCCCAAAACAGGGACACTGAGGAGGAAGAAGACGAGATGGCCCCTACCCACAATCAAAGGAGCATTCTGACAAAAAGGGAAGGGAGGTAGGGAAGTTTGGATTTTTATTCACTAGGCTCACTTGGAAGATTTCAAAAATTTTCCATCACCATGGGTCAAATGTATGGGATACAGTTCAAAGATCAGGAACAATATCTTCAAGTATTAAAGAAAGTAGTGAAAGAAAGAGGGTTTATTGTCAAGAAGGAACAGCTGGAGGAACAGTGTGTGTGGAACATTGTTGCCCTTGGTTTCCAAAGGGTGGTACAATGGATTTAGTAATATGAAAGACAAGAGAGAGAGACAGATGAGTGAGAGACTAATAGAGGAGGGATACCAGTATTTCCCTATTTCTGCCTTTTCTATCTGGAGTATATTAAAGATATCTTTTACACCAGAAATGAAAGTGCCAAGGATGGCTTGAACAATTAAGTGTGATGCAGACTACAGAGTCCAAAACTATAGAAACAAACAAAAAGAAACTTATCAAGTCTTACCATACCTCCATTGCCATCTGGAGGGACAAGCAAATGTCTAATTTTTTTCAGGAAATCTCCAACAATTTTCTATGAGCTTTTGGATCCATTCTGTCATTTTCTGTACCTATCTGCTGTGTTTTTGTTTTTGTGTGAATGAGTATGTGAGTAATTTGTCATTCTATAAGATTTATAATGCAATTGGATTTTCCTTGGAATGTCGTTACCTCTTTCTCTCCGCGCTCCCTTCTTTCCCACCAGAACACAACTGGCTGGCTAGAGAGGAGAAAGAAAAAGTATTTTATTGTATAGGTTGTATGATGGTAATATCAAGTCAAAGAGTAGACAAGAAGTATCAGGATAGAATTAGAAAAAAATAAAGAGGTATAAATTATTTGCATGAACAGTGTGAACAGAAGTTTTGAGATTTTTTTTTTTAAGTTTTTGAAAAGAATTTGCTCCATTCCAACTCTGGCCAAGTTTGAGTGTGGAGAAAGCGATAAAAAATGAAAAAGGAATATTTTCCCCCTCAGATCAAAGAGACAGGCTAATAAGCATTTAACCATTTCTTGCCTCACCTAAAAGAGAAACGTTTTGTGTATCAGAATGTGACCAAAAGTTAATTGAATTCATTTTGGTTATTTTGAGGAATTGTGAAAACTGAGAAGTGTCACTCCTAATTTGATGCTAAAGATAAGTCAGAATTTATTATACTATTTGACACTAAGGCAAATTGGGAAAATACAAAGATCTGAAAAAGAAACACCTTAGAGGTGAAGCTTTGAGCTCTCCAGTACAGGGGAGAGAGCACAAGGTTCCACTGGATTTTTTTTTTCCCAGAGTCCCACTCACTCTGACTGGCAAATTCAAAGCTCTTACTTTCAAAGAAGTGAGAAATTTAAAGGAATAAAGATAGAAATGAAGTTTACTTAAGTAAAAGTTAAAACAGCTGAAAACATTTTACAAAAATTTATTAAAGCCTCTCATACCAGATCAGTTTTAAAAAGAGAGTGCCGAAGAATAATAGGGAATTTGAGTTAACCTCCCCAATTAGGCAAAAGGGAGGAAGCATACTAATTGTATCAAAGATCCCACTAGCAACAACCCTGGCCACCCTGAAGCCCACACGTCTAGGCAAGCAGATGAACCTTTCCTTTCTAACCCCTAAATCCATAATCAGGCTCTGCCGCTGTGAGGAAAGCAGAAAAATCTGTGCGCTTAATAAGCCCAATTTTCAATCAATAATTTTGTATATGATGATTTGGATATGCAATTAATGTCACAATGTCATAGTGTTATAATGGTCTTCTTAAATTGTAGTAAAATTCTATTATATAGCAAAAATGATCAAGTAACTATTAGCCAGAAATAGTGTTAGATAAAGCAAATTTTTATCTGAATTTTGTTGAAACTAAAAAATAAAAGAAAAAAAGTAAAAACAGTTATGCCATTTTATCAGTTCGCTAAACCCTGTCTTATAATGTTTATATCTGCTATATAAGAAAAACCAAGTATTTACACCTTTACCTATAGTTAAAAAGGAGGTTACAGCTAAAACAATTTGGTTATCATTTATGGAACTGATAAGATTGTGAACTAAGTTATTTAAAAATCCTATTTTAATGCTAAAACCTAAAATTGTTGAATGATTACTGTATGTGGAAAGGAGGAAACTGGGTAAAAACTTCATTCAGATTAATTCTGCCCATTTAGAACATTCCTCCTCCATGTATTAGAGTTGGAAAAGTACCATCACCATCAGTCCCTCCCTAGGATCCATATCAATTCTCCTTATTTTGTAAAACTGCCCTCATGTGTTATCTATATTACTCTTCCAGTAATCACCATTAACCCACAGGGAATTAAATCTAACTATATCTGGCAGATGGATGTAATTCATTATCTTCCCTTTGGTAAATTATCGTACATACATGTCACAATACATATTTTTTCTTCTTTTACCTTTGCTTCCCTTCAGACAGGGAAAGCAGTAAAAAATGTAATTAACCATATGTTACAGTCTTTTGGTTCAATGGGAGTTGCAAAACAATTGAAAACTAATAATGCCCCTGCCTATACTAGGAAATTATTTAATTCTTTTTGCAGTCATTTTCAAATAAAATTAATTACAGGCATTTCTTATAATCCCATTGATCAAGCTATACTTGAGAGACAGAATAAAGATATTAAAACCTATTTACAAAAATAAAAAGGGGGGACTTGGACTAATATGCCACAAAGGCAACTTGCTACTGCCTTATACACCCTAAATTTTTTAAACGCCACTAATAATGAGTATGCACCAACAGAAAAACAATTTCAAAAGGTGCATACTCCCCAAATGAAGGTAATGTGGAGAGATCCCAAAACAAAAAAATGGGAAGGGCCTGACCCTTTACTAATATGGGAGCCAAGTTATGTTTGTATTTTTCCAGAATCTGAGGAACAACCAGTGTGGGTGCCTGAAAGGAATGTCAGGGTGTGTACTCCAAGTCATCAGATTAAGGAGCTATGGCAACAGAAGAAGAGTATTTGGCATAACTCAGTTCTTTTTTAAAAAAATTTTTTTTATTTATTTTTAGTTTTCCAGAAGATTTTGAGTTACAATTTTCTCCCTGTCTTTCCTTTACCCCCACCCCAGAATAGCAAGCCTACTAAATACCCCTTACCCCAATCTGTTATCTCTTATGTCCTCCACCATCACCTCCCTAACTTTCTAGTAGGGCAAGATTGATATTTATACCTCAGTGTCTGTATATCTTATTTCCTAGCTGCATGTAAAAATCAAATTTTTAAAAAACTTTTTATTGACTTGTTTGTTTACTTTTAGTTTACAAGATTCAGTTCCAGAATCACTTGAGTTTCAGATTTTCTTCCCTTCCTCCTGCCCTCCCCAACCCCCACCATGGTGGCATACAATCATGTATAGGATCTGCAAGCTCTTTCACATTGTATAATAGTCTGGTTGTATAGGCATTGTAGCCAATGGAGTGAACAATGAGAAAAAAAGAAACAAGAAACAAAACCAAACATAGAAAAGAACAATAGTATGTACTGCAAAATTTTTAAAATTTAAAAAAAACATTTGTTTTTAAAACTTTGAGTACCAGATTTTTTTCTCTTCTTCCTTCCTCACCCACCCCCACTGGGAAGATAAGCAATTCAATATAGATTGTACGTGTGAAGTTACCCAAATTATTTCCATAGTAGTTATATTGTGAAAGACTAACAGTATTTCCCTCCATCCTATCCCCCCCACACTTATTCTATTTTCTACTTGTCAAAAATGTTTGCTTCTACCTACCCTCTCCCCCAATCTGCCCTCCCTTCTATCATCCCCCTTCTTATTCTCTACCCCTCTATTTTCCTGTATGGTAAGATACCCGATTGAGTGTGTATGTTATTCCTTTCTTAAGCCAAATTCAGTGGGAATAAGGTTGTCTCATTACCTTTCACCTTCCTGCTCTTCCCTTACATTATAACACTTTTCTCTTGCCTCTTTTATATGAGGTAATTTACCCTAATCTATCTCTCTCTTCTTCTCTCAATGAATTCCACTCACCTCTTAATTTTATTTTTATATATCATTCCATCTTATTCAACTTATCCTGTGTCCTTTGTCTCTATATACATGAACATACATATGCCCACATTCACATATACATATATATGTATGTATACATATATATTCCCTTCAACTATCCTCATACTGAAAAAAGTCTCAAGTTACAATGATCGTTTTTCTATGTAGGAATGTAAATAGTTCAACTTTAATAAGTTCCTTATGATTTCTTTTTCCTGTTTACCTTCACATGCTTCTTGTATTTGGATGTCAAATTTTCTGTTCAGCTCTGGTTTTTTCATCAAGAATGCTTGAAAAATCCTCTATTTCATTGAATGACCTTATTTTCCCCTATAGCATTATACTCAGTTTTGCTGGGTAGGTGATTCTTGGTTTTACTCCTAGTTCTTTTGACCTCCAGAATATCATATTCCAAGCCCTCTGATCCCTTAATGTAGAAACTGCTAGATCCTGTGTTATCCTGATTGTGTTTCCACAGTATTCAAATTGTTTCTTCTTAGCTGCTTGTAATATTTTCTCCTTGATCTGGGAACTCTGGAACCTGGTTATAATATTCCTAGAGTTTTCTTTTTGGGATCTTTTTCAAGAGGTGATTGGTGAATTCTTTCAATTTCTATTTTGCCTTCTGGTTCTAGAATTTCAGGGCAATTTTGCTTGATAATTTCTTGAAAGATAGGGTCTAGGCTCTTTTTTTGATCATGACTTTCAGATAGTCCAATAATTTTTAAATTATCTCTCCTGTATCTATTTTCAAGGTCAGTGGTTTGTCCAGTGAGATATTTCACATTGCCTTCTATTTTTTCATTTGTTTGGATCTGTTTTACAGTATCTTGATTTCTCATAAAGTCATTAGTTTCCAGTTGCTCTGATCTAATTTTGAAGGAGTTATTCTCTTCAGTGAATTTTTGAAATTCCTTTTCCATCTGGCAAATTTGGCTTTTTAAGGCATTCTTCTCCTCATTGGCTTTTGGGGCCTCTTTTGCCATTTAAGTGTATCAGTTTTTTAAGGTGTTGTTTTCTTCAGTGTTTTTTTGCATCTCCTTTAACAGTCTATTGACTTGCTTTTCATGTTTTTCTTGCATCATTCTCATTTCTCTTTCCAATTTTTCCTCCACTTCTCTTACATGATTTTCAAAATTCTTCTTGAGCTCTTCCATGGCCTATAACCAATTAATATTTTTCTTGGAAGCTTTTGATGCAGGATTTCTGACTTCACTGTCTTCCTCCCCCTCCATATCTTGATCCTTTTTGTCCCCCAAAAGTATTCTGTGGTCTGTTTGTGCTTCCTCTGCTTGCTCATATTGCCAGCCAATTACTTGATTTTTGAGTTCTTTGCCATAATAGAGCTCTGCTTCCAGAATGGAGAGAGCTTTTCCCCAAATTGCTGGGGATTTTGCATCTGCCAGAGCTATTAGGAGGGTGCCATCTCTACAACCCCAACAAGCTCTGGCTCACTGGGGCCTCCCGCCTTGCCTTTGAGTTGTTGTCATTGTGTCTGACTTCTGGTCTTAGTGGAAGAAGTGACTCTAGACTCTCTTTTAACCTTGTATGTTCCCCATGCAATCGAGACTCTTCTAAAGTCTCATCACACTGAGAATTTCTTCACCAGCCATCTTGCAGGACTAGAGATCTCCTTTATATCTAAACCAAATATCACCAATTCTCAGTGTAAGACTCTTAACCCAGTCACCTTCCTCCCTGACACTGAGGACAGGAGCCCCAACTACACTGAGGATCATAATTGTGTTAAAATTGTTGACTCTATTTTAACGCCATGCGAGGAAACTGAGCTAGAAAACCCAGATTATTCTTAGTACATGTAATGTCACACATGAACAGCTTTCCAGAAGATTGCTATGATGAGCAGCTTTTAAGGTTCTTATTACTCAGTATAGTGAGCACTTTATTCTATAACAAATCAGAGCAAAACATTCAAAGAAAATCAAGATACAGCATTCACAATGACTTATCATTAATATGGCCACATAGTTTTTACCAAAATGGTCACAATAGTTTTCAACAAAGTACAATCATTTAGTCAGTCACAAAATCCTTAATTCAATCACAAAGTACAAAAGTCAAAGTTCTACCCCCCCCCCCCCCAGGTCACAGTAAATCATAATCTTCTCAGTCAGTACAAAGTATCCAAGTAAAGTCTTCTTTCAACTTGACTCCAGGCTGACTCTCAGCTTCCAGGGTTCCTGTTCCATGGTCCCAGCTCCAACTGTTATCTGGGTTCAAAGGCAGGCAGCCCCCAGTTCCTTGTCCAGCTCCTTGTCTAGTTTTTTGTCCTGTTCCCATTCCATATTGAAGTTCACAGTGTCCACTACAGTTCAAGTCCTTCACAGTTTCCGTTTCTGGGAAGACAAAGCTTGACAGAGCCACAGTAATATTCATACACATTGCCGGCACCATCATCAATTTACTATCTTCCTCTGAAATCAGTTCAGACCCACCAACAAGGTCTGAGAACTCAACACAAATCATCAACATAGAAATCAACACAGACCCACAACAAGGTCTAAGAGGTCATCACAAATCGTCAGTAAAGTCCCAGGATCTCCAAAGCCCTCCTCCAGAACTTCTGTAAATAGACAACCAGAAAATCCTCTTTCAGGGCTTCCAGTAAGGTCCCAGGGCTTCTGTACAAAATATCACAAACATCAACACAGACAGAGCAGACAAACAGAGTGCCGGGATACCACAAATTTTCTCCTTCTTGACTCTGCCACCACAAGAGTGTTCTTCTCAATTTCTTCTTTCTCAGCTTGTGTTCTTCCTTATATAGGTATTAGCTCTTCCCCTTCCTGTTGCAGGAGTCAATGAGTTCTAGGGTTCACAAGTTGTGGGGTTCACACATTCTGTTTCTTAATAGACTTGATATAAGGCTCAAAAGAAACTAGAACTGAAACAAGGTGTTAATTCAATATTTGAAACAAGGCGTGAACTACTTATGTGCTTCCTATTACAGTACACTAACTCCTATTCCTGATTCTTGCTTTCAAAGTTATTCTGGCAACCTAATAGCTGAGTATGCCATCATTACCACCTCTGAAGTAGTGGTTGAGGCAGGACCCCTCCCCTTGGCCTCTTCAGCTCAACAGGCTTAACTTAAAGCATTGACCTAAGCAGGTGAATTAGCAAAAAGAAAATATGTGAATATTTACACAGAAAGCAGGTATGCCTTTGGGTGGCACATGACTTTGGGATGTTGTGGAAATATTGAGCATTTTTTTACTTCCTCTGGCACCCCTATTGAGAATGCAAATGCAAGCCTAGAGATTGCTTGATTCCCTCTTGTTGACAGCAGCAGTGGCCATTATTAAGGTCCCAGGATGGTCTCCAAGGACTCTTCTCATGCCCAGGGTAATACTTTTGCTAAACTACCGAGGATGCTTCCATGAACCCCCTAATCCATATAAGGCCTGTCTTACTCCACATCTGTGGGCCTTGCCCCTAGATTAATACTGACTCTGGCAGAAATTGCTTTAGTCTAAGAGATCATGTCCTGACCCATCCAGGACAGGCTTGAGCAAGAGGGGTGTACATAGAACAAAACCTTGGGCTCCAGCATGGACCAAATAGCCACCTAATCCTCCTTAACTCCCTGTGTTATCCTTTGATGGAATACTTGTACTTCTTGAGTCACTGGAGCCATGACAAACTGCTTAGTTTTGCTGGCCAGTATTGGTGGGGGATGGTGAGACTTGATATGTATGATTGCAATGTGAAGTCTGCCCTAAGTATAATGTTAGTAAACCCCTGCAGCTCCCCGATGAGTAATTTCCTCTCCCTGAGGCCTACTGTCAAATCTGGGAGATTGATTTTATGTAGCTCCTGCCATCCTCTGTATATAAGCATATATTGGTTATAGTCTGTATGTTTTCCCATTGGTGGAGACTTTTCCTTGCAAGCAAGCCACTGCAACTGCAGTAGCCAAGTGTTTGTTAGAAGAGATTTTCCCTTGCCAGGGAATCCCCAAAGAAATCCATAATGAAAGGAACCCACTTCACTGGTTCAGTTGTCTCCTTGCTGCTGGCTTCTTGGCCATAGTTTAGCACCTACACTGTACTAACCAGCCATAATCCATGTGTCTCCTAGAGCCTATAAATGGGATTATTAAGGTACAATTTGCCAAAAGTATGGATGATTTGAGTCTGCCTTGACCCAGAGCTCTTTCCTTTGTCCTTCTGAACTTTAAGGCAATCCCCTTTTGGAAAGTTTTCCCTTTTCCCTTTTGACATTGTCACTGGGCTCCCAAGACCCCTTTAACCCCATGGTGACTCCATCATCACCAAAGTTTCCCTTCTGTCATACTTCTGGGGGTTCACTCAAAATCTTTGAGATCTTACCCATCTTGTTTCACAGTCATTTTCTAGGGATCCAGCCTCAGATCAGTTTACCTTGCAGATGGAACTTGGAGACTGGGTCTATTGGAAAAGACATTTGCACAAGAATGCCTTTAGCCCAGATAGAAAAGACCACACAAGTCCTCTTGACCAACTCCTCCACTGCAAAGCTGAAGGGAGTTTATAGTGGGATACATCTGTCTTATCTAACAAGGTCCCCAACCCCCAAGTAGACAGCTCAACCTACCACTGGTCATCTCAAGGACCATCTGACTTGGACAATGAAGCGGACAACAACAGCCGTAGACTACTCCCTCAATATTCTAGATGTGGGCTGAGTATCCTGTATTACTTGACTCCACTTTTCATTTGTCTTGTCCATCTTGCTCAATGACTTGGGCTTCTGGCCATTCTTTTGTTCCTTTCTGTTCTTGGTCACCTGAGTCATCCCTTTTCCACTGACCTCCAGCAGTTGTCCTTTGTAGGGCTTAATTCCTGCTGGATCTGTGTCCATTCTCTTGGTTCTCTACCTTGGTGAGATTCTTCAAGGTTTTGTAATTTTGCTCTTAGCTTTTACCACATTGCTACTCCCTGCTCTGTTCCTTTCAATATCACTCAAGTCTCTATTTTGAATGTTGCCTTAGGAAGTTAAGTCTTATGGGACTGAGTCTGATTCCAGGTATGATCATCAAGAAATACCATTGAGCCAATGATCCTTAATGCCAGTAGCCCTGGGGTGTGTGTGATATCTGTGAACTGCAGGTGGAGACATGTCTCAGGGAAAACTAGGGTAGTGGCTGGTAGCATAGGCTGATGTAAGACTCTCCTAATATTTCCACCTGAGAAGACACTTTTCCCAGCTGGATGATTCTAAGCCTCACTATGACTTTCTATCAATACAATTGACTACTTATATGCCTCTTTCCTGGAACTGATATCTAACTAAGGGAGCATTTTTCCATACATTTCCATATGTCTTTCTTTTCCTTGTATGGAAAATTTCAATAATCATGTCAGTTGTTCAGTACCCTTTACAACTAAATAGATAAGTACTTGTACTTGCCATCTGCCCTGGTGGTTTTGTATTCCTTCAATTTTCTCAAACTGGGATGGGCTTGTATGCAATTTGGAATCATTGCTTGTTCAGGGAAACTCTGGACTAAGGTGACTAACACTATCATGGTCCAGCAATACATTCAATCCCTCAATGCCTACCTTGTTCTGCAGGGAATTCGTTTTGACTAAGATGGGGGAATGTTGAATGCAGCTGACCTTGTCTGATCCCAGGACTATGAATTACCTGAGGGCAATTGGAACCAGTTAAAAAAGGACTATCAAAACCACTATACAAAAGTAAAGAGGGAAAAAAAAGGAGCCCTCCTTCTGACCAGATGGATGTTACCACTCCTGAGCCTCCCCCAGTTTTCTTTATGGACTTTTGGTTGCTTTGCAAACAACTTATATAACAGTTTCTTGGGGCTGTGCTTTCCCTGAGACTCCTCTCTCTGTTGTCATTTAAACCTTTCTCCCTCTGCCAATCATGGCACTCTTTCACCCTGGTGCTGCAGGGTGGGCTTGAATTGCAATTCCCTTGCGTCATTTACAAGACCTTATTTTTTTGCTGTTTTGGCAGTCTTTTTTTTCCCCTCATATTCATAATCCTAACAGGGAAGCATCCTTAAGAGCACATTCATGTTTAGTTTCAGGTCATATTTCAACTAAATCAAATATGATATTTATAACTACTAATTTAAAATCTCAAAGATTTCTGGGAGAGCTTCAGGAATAAGAACTCATTGTTATCACTTAGCTCATTCTTAAAGAGACATGGTGGTACTGCCAGCTCCCTATAATTTTTCTTCCTTTCCCACCTTTCCTCTCCCCGTCTTTTTATTTGCTCTCAGGCTGAGAGATAGAATTGAGGACACCAAGGAAGTTTCATGTTCTCATCTCCCACTTTGGAGCCTGGGACCATGTAGAAGTCAGATCTCAAAACACAGACACACACAAACACACACACATGTTTTCCATATCCTTATTTCCAAAAAAAGCAAAAAAAAAAGCCCCAAACTTCCTTAGACTTTTTTCAGCATGCTTAAACTTTCTTCCTTTATTTCATTTCATGTCATTTCATTTCATTTCTCTCTCTCTCTCTCTCTCTCAATCTGGTTGGGGAGAAAGGAAATTTAAAAATGGATGGAAGTTCATAGGATTATAGATTTATATATTTTATGATAGATTTATCTCTGAAAGGGATCTCAGAGGTAATTTAATCTATTTCCCACCATTCACAGATGAGGAAATTTAGGCTGAAGAGGTTTGTGATTTATCCAAAGTAATCTGGCAAGATTATCCTAGTCCAGCAGTTGTAAGGTCATAGACTTAGTGCTAGAAGAGACCTTAGAGATCATTTCATTCATCTTCATTTTACAGTTGAGAAAAGAAAGAAAACCTAGACCTAAAGAGGTCAGGCAACTTATCAATAGTCACATAGGTAGCAAGTGGCAGAATCAGGATTTGAACTCAGATCAAGTACACAAGCATTATTAAGAGTGCTGAGTTAGTTCCTGTGACAGAGCGCTTAGCAGCCACAGGGAGTGACTTTGCATTCAAAATTTTTCCAGTTAGTTAAAATGCTTTATTCAAATACTGTAAAAAGTGTCTGCAAACCCTTCATATTGCATCTCTTTCAGGATCATAACTCAGTCTTCTTGTTAACTCCACTGGTTCCCTAGGGACTTGGGGAAGGTAGGTCACTCATTGCTACAGATAGGGCAACTGAGACCGGGCGGACGGCTGGGCGAAATTGCTTCGTCCATCACTGCCTGTATGCATCTCAGTGCTTTGTCTACCTTTCTCTGTACCACCCTTCCCACTGCCCCACTAAAAATAAAGAAAAATCAGCCTCTGCCTTCCGTGCTGTTTCTCAGTCTTCCATTAGGGGGCAGTATAGAAGGCGGTCTCTTTATTTCCTTGCCTCTAGCCCAGAGTATTTCTATGCCCGCTTCCTGTCTCTTTGTTCCTCCGCGGGAAACTTATAACCCTAGCCTCTCTCTCACCGAAGGTGACGACTTCCGCTCCGTACTGGATCCCGGAAGTGCCGGATGACCGGTAGGCAGTACTTTGGACGTGTGTCTGTGTGTGTGTGTGTGTTTGTGTGTGTGTGTGTGTGTGTGTGTGTGTGTGTGTGTGTGTGTGTGTGTGTGTGTGTAGAGAGAGGGCCGGGGATAGCCGGGAATCTACTCTTACCTCCAGCTGCTTCCAGGGTTGGACCGAGGACAGACCGACCATGGCGACCTCAGCGCCGCCCAAAAAGATCCTGGCCCCCACGGTGTCCCAGATCAACGCCGAGTTCGTGACACAGGTGAGCGCGGCTGGGCCTTGAGGGATGAGGGTATAGGAACCAGGGAAGGATGCAGGGGGCGGGGGAAGCCGGGAGGGGTGAGAACCGAGAGGCCGAGGGGCCGAGGACCACCAGACCTGGAGAATGGCGCAGGCGGGAGGTGGGGAAAGAGGGCAGTACAGTGCTGGGGATCTCCTCCATTGTTTTACTTTGGAACAAATTCTAGGTTGTGTTACCGCTTAGCTTTCTTGTTTCTACTTCTAGAAACTCGACGAAGACCACTTTCTTCGTATTATTTTTCCAATATAGAAAGGGAAAGTGATGCAGGACGAAAGCGAGGAGCTTGTAGTTAAATTGTAGATGGGAAGTGTAGAGCTTACTTAAATGGGAAACTTGAAGACAGCTCCTTGCACTGTGATCAATAGAAAAGGGGATGGAGAGAGTGGAAGAGGGAAAGAGGCTATCTTAGAAGTAATCCAACATGAATCTAGTTTACCAGGATTAAGGAAAGAAAATGTAATGATGAAAGGAAGAGATTTCAGAGGTTAGATCTTTGGATCTTGGAAATTGATCATGTATGTGATGGGAGGAAAACCTGGGAGGAGTAAAAAATGAATGAATGTTTCTGAATAAATGTTAAATTAACGGACATAAATGCAGGCACTTGAAAGCATTTATTAAACCCATAAATTTATTGTGGTTTACTAATCACTCTTTCAGCAGTCAGCAAGCATTGATGAAGCACTTGTTATGTGCCACGTACTGTTTTAGTCCTCGTTACTGCCCCTTGATGGATACTGCACTTTTGAAAAATACTCAAGATCCTTCTTCAATAAAGGCGTCTATGAGAGAAAATTAGCTTATTAAAAATATTAGTGCTTAATATATGACAAGTGTATGTGTATATTTGTGCAAATCCTTCACCACTCTAAAAAAACCTTTCATATGTATAAAATAACTAATAGAATTATAGATTTGGACTGGAAAGGGCTTTTGTAAACTTTAAAACCCTATGTCAAAACCAGTTGTGTATAAATCTTAATATTGTCTCCCTGATGAGGTTATAAATTCTTTAAGAATGGGGATAGTACCATATCCATCTTTTTTTGATGGATATTGGTTAGTGGTTAGTTAGTGGAGTGGCAGTGGAGTCCAGGAGTTGATAAAATGTATTCCCCTCACGTCTTTCTAGATGTCGGGGACTGCGGGTGTGAAATATTGCATATTCTTGCATACAAACTTGTTTGTTACACTGCTAGTAGCTTTATCTAGGAAGTACGGAATATTAACAAAATGTAAAGAAGTATGGTGGACCAAGAATTAGTAGATCTGGACCTTGGTACTTAACTCTTCTCACTTTCTCCTGTCTGTCCCCACTTCACAAGACTTTTGTGAAGAATAAATAAAATTAATTTTTATTATAGTGTATTGAAAAGTATAAAATTATATACAAAGTATAGTATTCAAATCAGGAATAGTCCATATTTATAGACTATCATAACTTATGGCTCTCTAAGGGGTTTCAGAAAAGGTGTAGGGTACTATTCTCACTCTTAAAAATTTTATAATCTCTTCAGGCAGACAGTGATAAGATATATGCACAATTGATTTTTAGGAATTGATTTTTAATGGGGTTTTAAAGTTTACAAAGCACTTTACATTCTCATTTGATCTTCATAACAGCTCTGAGCTAGGCATTACAGCTATCATTATAAATGTTTTTAGATGAGGACATTGAAAACCAGATTAAATGACTTGCTCATGGCTTCACAGTAATTTTCCAAGTTGGAATTTTTACATATAAAAGAGGCAGTGCTGTTTTCTGAGTCTTGAAGACCCGGTTTCAAATTCTAACTCTGATATTTATTAGCTTTGTGGCTCTGGACAAGGCTGCTGTGTGTCAAAAGAAGTTCTCTAAGTGCTAAACAGTAGATGGTGGAGCAAGTTCTTATGCCAAGAGTTCTTCATCACAGGTCCATATATATATATATATATATATATATATATATATATATATATATATATATATATATCCATGAAATGAATGTGTGAATTAAAAATCATTTATTAAATGCTTATTAGCATGTGACATTGTGCTAAGCACCAGGATTCAAAGAAAAATAAGACAGTCTTACTCTCAAGTAGTTCCCTTTCTGTTTGGGAGACAGCGCATGTAGGCAGTTCACTTGAAGTGTGGATGGAAAAATTCAGTAATCTTCAGGGTACATTGAGATGTGTTTGTTCCCTATTAGGTTGAGGAGTCTGGGCAGTTCTTGGAACTGGAACAAGTTCTTGGAACTTGGAACTGGAAATCGGGGTGGGGCGAGTGAGCCTAAAGGATTGGAGGGTATTGGGGATTTTGGATTACCTTTGGAAGTGATTGGAATGGAGGGTCATCATCTGGCAAGGAGGAAAAAGAAGGGGCATTGGCAGTAAGGATGAGGTTTGGGTGACTGGAGGTTGGGGGAAGGCAGTCATACTTGGTACCAGCTCTAGCTGTGGTGGTTCAGGCCATACCCTTCTGGAGACTGCTTTGCCTAGCAGAATATGATTCTCTATAAGACGGGGAACAATCATTTATTAAATACTTCCCACGTTCATGGTGCTAAGGCAATTTGTTGAGAACTTCGCAAATATGGTATGGTATATGCTCTCTGTATGAGTTCAAAGGAGGAAGATTGGTTTGGGCTATAGAGGCAGGATGAGGTTTTGTGGAAGTGCGTGAGGACTTTAGCCAAGCCTAATGGATGTATAGGATTTCAACAGGTAGGGATAGGGGAAAGGGCGTTCCAAGTATACGTAATGTGTGATCCAGTGGCACAGTTATGAAAAAATTCAGGATGTATTCAAGAAATTGAATAATCTAGTTTAGCTGGGGGACGGAACACTATGAATGATGCTGGAAAGGTCGATTTGAGCCAGATTGTAGAGGATGTTTACTTTAGGGCCATGAGAGGTTTTAGTTCATGGTACTTAGTTATTAATAGGCATACCCTGAACCAAGTATGTGAACAGTCCTTTCCACCTCTTGAGAGTTGCTCAGGAGCAAAATGCTATGCCCTCCTTCATGTGGAAATAACACAGTATACTTCCTTTTCCATTATTTATTGATGCACATTGATACATAACATTCTACACCTAGCTTTTTCTAGTAAAAGTGAAGCATCATTTCTTTGATTTGCTAATCTGTGCCTCTTCAGTTTTGGAAGGCATGTGTATGTTCTGTGTATTGAGACATTGATTATAGCACCACATCTGCGAATAGATAATGCAGCACAGTTTTTGATGACTTTCATCTCTGTTATTTTATGTTTAGTTCTGAGGAATTACCTCTTCTCCCTCTTTATCAATACTTGTATTAGACTTTCTGAATTTTAATTGTTGGGAAGCATGGTGGTATCTTGATTCTTTTCCATTTGACTTACAGTTGCTGAAATGCATGTTTGATCTTGTTACTCCTCTAACTCATTAAACTCCAGTGGCTTCCTATTGCCTTTTGAATCTAATGTAAATTCCACTTTTTAGCTTTTAAGATCTTTCATAACCTGGCACCAGTCTTCCTTTACCCTTTTTTATACATTATCCTTCTTCAAAATTTGGCACAAATTCCACCTTCTTTGTGAAACTTTTTCCTGATTTCCTCCTTGCTAATTTGCACTTTCACCCATCCCCAAATTAACTTTTGTTTATTTCATATATACATTTTGCTTTTGCTTTTGTATGCACATGACTCTCTTTATAGAAGATAAACTTCTTGGGGCAGGGATTGTTTCATTTTTGTCTTTGTATCCCCAGTGCCTAACATATGGTAGACCTTAATAAATGCTTGGCTGTTCAATTCCACACTTCTGGATCTTTAAGATCTTTGGGCCTTTTAATAACTATTAATAGGTCGCTTGGTACATAGCCTGTTTGACGTGGGCAAACTTATACAAGGTAGGGCGCTTTCAGGACAGTATCAGGAATATTGCCAAAGAATGAATGAACAGGCTCTTTTTATGTGCTAGGGTTTGAAGATAAAAATATAAAAGTGACATTCTCCACTCAAGTTTACATTCTCATGAGTAGATATGTTGGAGTGGGGTAGAACAGGAAGATAATCTTTTATATTGTGCCTACTCTGTGCCATACACTGCTAAATAATACTTTACAAGTATTATTTCATTTGGTCCTCATAGCAACCCTGTGAAGTCAGTGCTTTTTTTTTTTTTTTTTT
>CM053598.1:147846948-147867309 GCA_028646575.1 Pseudocheirus occidentalis | reverse complement strand
CTCAGTCGTTCCTGCTGCAACAGCCGCCTCCCGCTGCCCCCTTGCCCTGGGAGCAGTTTGGCCGGACCCGCTCTTCTCCTCCCCAGTTAGCAAAATCCACTGACCTTTCTCTTAGCCTTTTTGTCTTCTGGCCTGATAAATGTGGTAACTCTGCCTCCAGTGCAGCCGATCTGCTCTCCTGCAGCCTCGGTTCCCCGCCCGATGCCCCAGGGCCTGAGCCTGCCGGGGGTTTCAGCCGAGGGTCCCAGACTGCTGCGAAGAGCCCCACCTGCTGTGCTGCCTGTAGTGCTTTCCGTCTTGTGGAGAGTTTTGGAGCTTGAAAATCTGTTTAGCGTCCCATTTTATGAGTTTTTTAGCGTGTTTGTGTGGGAGCTGCGGTGCTTTGCTGCTTCTACGCCGCCATCTTGGCTCCGCCCCGAAGTCAGTGCTTTTATGATCCCCATTTTACAATTAAGGAACCTGAGGCAAGCAGAGATTAAGCGACTTGCCCAGAGTCACATAGGGAATCATTGTTTGACGCCAGATTTGAGTTTAGGTCTTTCTGACTCTAGGCCTGGCACTCTATCCACCAACACCATGGTGCATATAGAGAAAACATGAGTACAACAAAGGGTTCACAGAGTTAGTTCACAGATTTTGAATGGAGCAGTCAGTTGTCAGTTGTCCAGCAACAATGGCAGCACTGATTTTTTTTCTTTTTTTTTTCTTTTTGGAGGGGGAAAGGCAGGGCAATTGGGGTTGACTTGCCCAAGGTCACATGACTAGTTTTGTGTTGAGTGTCTGAGGCTGGATTTGAACTCGAGTCCTCCTGGCTCCAGGGCTTGTTCTCTATTTACTGTGCCACCCAGCCGCCCCAAGCATTGATGTATTTATTCTTGGTTCAGAGTAGGAGTAATGTAGAAAGATTCTAAGGTGCTGTGGGCTCTGGTTTCCTTGTGGATGGGGTGTGAAAAATGGTCCTCGCTTGCCTAGATATAGTAGATTAGGTGATTTTTTTTTTTTTTTAAATTCATTCACCAGTCAAGATAGCTCACCTTCAGGATGCGCTACCTAAGATGAGTATATTAACTCCCTCAGGGTGGCTGGGGTCTTAGTCTTTGGAGGTGAGCATCTGAAAGGTTACTCTTTCTGGTGGAGAGGAGAGGAAGGGTACTGGCATTGGTATGTAGAATTGATAGAAGAGAGGCAGGGAAAGATAAGGAAAAGTTCAGAGACTATTATACAAAGAACCTAACAAGAAGAAATTGCTTACCAGTGCTAGGGAATGGAAAAATACTGGTGGATGCAAGAGTTTTTTAAAAAAATTATTTATTTCAATTAAAAAACAAATTTTCTTTCCATACTACCATTTCCCCTCTTCTCCACATTAGAGAAGAAAAAAGAAAAATAAAATTCTTTATAGTTAGGCAAAACAAATTTCCACATTGGGCATAACCAAAAAACTTATAGCTCGTTGCAAGAGATATTTTGGAGGAAGAATCATTGTGACTTGGCACCCAATCATATGTATGATGTGAGGAAGATATAGAGAGGAATCAGAGATGACTAATTTTGAGGATGGTAACTGGTTGAATGGTGCTACCCTTAGCAAAAACAGCGAATTGAGCAGGTGGAGGTTTTGGAAAAAAGGTAATGGATTTGGTTTTAGACCCAATTATCTTGTAGATCTTTTACAGTTAAAAAAAATTCTATGATTGTATAATATAATAAAAGAACTTGTTTTTGCTTACATTTCCAGTTAGCATGTAAATACTGGGCTCCACATGTCAAGAATAAATCCCCCTTTGATTCAAAGGTAAGCATTTTTGGTTTGTGTTACAAATTTTCTAGATAATGTAAAACTTTGTGAGCTCCTATTTTTGTAAATTATGAATGCTAGTTAACTTTAAATATTTATGTTTAAAAAACTTGAGCTTTTAAACTAGTGAGGAAAAACTAAAGGAATAGAAATTCCTTAATCCAGAGGACCTGAGGAAGGATCAGTTTCAGTGCAGGGATGGAGTGTTAAAATAGAAAGTGGCATTTAACAATGCTATAAATTTTCACTGTGCTACTGAATGAGAGTAACCTAAACTTAGTTCAGCTTGAGAGATAGGCCAATGAATGAATTCCTAAAGATGAATTAGTAAATATTGGAATTCTGCTTAAAAATGATCCTTGGAGGTGGCTAGTTAGCACAGTGAATAGAGCACTGGCCCCAGAGTCAGGAGGACTTGAGTTCAAATGCGCCCTCAGACAACTTAACACTTACTAGCCTTGTGACCTTGGGCAAGTCACTTAACCCCAATTGCCCTGCCCTTCCCCTCCAAAAAAAGCAAAAAAATAATCTCCCCCAAAATGGTCCTTAAATAGGATAAATGTTGTTTGCTTTAGATTGTACAGGTGACCTTAGTAAATTTTTCGTTCTATTATGGGAATGCGCAGGTAGCATCTTTAGATCCAGGGACTGGGAAGATTGAATTCTCAGATCATTTTGATTAACATTAGTGGCATTTTATCACTAATTTTGGAAAGGTGGAAGAAATAAAATATTTCCCTATATGATATATACTATTATTATTTTAGATGAAATTTGGTACGAAGTATCACCAACAAATTCTCCAAGTTCTATCTATTGGGCAAGACCTGCAGAATTGACATACTTCCTCCAGAAATAAAAATACATCATAGTACACTCAAGATGTAGGACTTTTGCTCAAAACTTATAGACTGCTATATGCATTTCTGTTTGGGAGTATGTTTTCCACTTGCACTGACTGGAAAGCTTGAAGCATCTTTGAACATGTTAATAAAAGGTTTTTTGCTTCTCTTAGGCATTATATTTTTGGGTCTGAGTTCTGAAATATTGTTTATGAATTTTAGATTTAGAAAACTATATAAAGATTTTAGTATTAAATATTTTCAAGTGTCTTGTCATCTGTTTTTCCAAAACATGCCACATGATCTGATTTGATTTTGTTATAATACCATAAATGTGGTTTTTTTGGTCCTATTAGTCCAAATATAGACTGCACTTTTTCCCTTAGTTTGACTTGTACAAAACTTTGGTGCATCTTATGACTGTTCTTAGCTACATATGTATTTTTACTTTTCAAAGTGTTTGTGAATGAAATTTCATTTTAGGGGTGTAACCTCTATATGGATTAATAATCTTTTTTTGTCCTGCAATTTTATATTAACTTGTTCTTTCATTTAAGATGTATCATGAAATATTAGTTATAATGATTCCATATTGTTTCTCATATAATCTCAGGAGTCAAAAACTGCTAATTAAATAACTTCAATTACTGTCTGAAAAGTGAATAGAATCTGTCAAAATATCCTTTATTCAATATTACATATTTATATTTTTGGTAATAGGTCATTGAAGCCATATATGAAAAAGAGATCGTCAGGTCAAGGTAGGCAACATTTGTTTTCAAGTTTATGACTGATTTTTTTTTCATCTTCCTAACACAATGGAAGCAATTGTGCTAGAAGGGTTGCTTGGACTGTCTAAAGTCCTAAGAGTCATACTTTGCCTTTCTGCCACACAGTTTCTGGTTTAGGTGGGAGGAATTTAGTTTCAACAAAGTTGTATTTGGCTTTTTTTCCTGGAAGTTGGGGAAAAGATCATTAAGCTGATGGGACGATTGGGTGTTTAAAGATCTTCTGGTCCTGCATTTTAAAGTTTAGAAATTATTGTTTATTGGTTAACTGACTGAGGCCCTTCATGACTTTACGTCCAGGTCCTTCACAGATAGTCTATGAAGTTGGGGTAGTGGTGGGTGGCTTTCTTTTAGGTCTTTTTTTTTTTTTCCCTCTTTTAGGTCTTTTCACATTACATAGATACTGTCATAGCATTTGAGCTGAATATCTGTTATCCTTTGGTCTTGCTACATGACTGGCCTACTTCTTTTTCCAATCATACATATTACTTGGTCTGTATCATTTGCATATTTCTCCTTCTGTATTCAAAGGCAACAGGAAACACTATTTTATGTGATGCTTCATCGTCTCCTCTTGGATTATGTTGAGTATAATAAAAAAGACCATTGGGAAATAATTGTGGTTTGTGTGCCAATATCTGTAGCAGGTGATAAGGAAATAGAGAAATCCTGCAAAGGACTCCAAATTAAATCAGCGCATACTTTTTATTTTTTACCTGATTTCTTTTATTCTGACATAGGCTTATAGTATCTAAAATTGACCACTGAGTTCCAGATAGAGTTTTCATAAAACTTATGTAGCTTCTAGTTACCTCAGAGGGAAAAAAGATAGGAATTTACAACTTACAAAAGGAAAAGAAGAAGATGTACATTTCAAAGATAAATTTGTAAAATTTCTAACAGACTAATGGAGAAGAAGGAGGTTTATATAACAAAGACAGCAGAAGGGGAAAAATTACATCAGGTCAAATTATAAAGTGATCAGTAAGCACTGAGAGGAGCTACTCTGGAATTTACAGTTAGTGAGGCAATGGTTATCATAAAACTGAACCAGAAATTCTTTATTCCTAATCAGTTATTCATCTGGATTGAATTTTCAGCTAAATGCCACGCTATTAGGAAAACCTCAAAGCGCATACTTTTAATAATCAGTTACTTAAGTATAAAAGTTGATATGAGGGAGAATGATGAAAAGTAAATTGGAAAGCATGGTACAGTGTCAAGCAATGAAAGAGGCTGAAGGCTAGCGCATATGTATGTGTGTATGTATGTATATAAACACACATACATATGCATCTATCCATCTCTCTCTCATCAATACTTCTTTCAAGAAGAGAATTGGGAAGTCATTGGTTATCATATATTCCAAATAATGTTAATAAGGTTGGGGGGGAGGGAAAGAAATGGGCTTTTTAGAAGTATCTGAGATTTTATTGGTGTAAGGAACTTCCTTCATCAATGTAGACAAACGCCTCTTTTGTAATATATGTACTTGGATAGGTGCCTAAGGGCATTAAGAAATTAAGTGACTTGCTCAGGATTTGAACCCTAGTTTTCCAGGGTCCTACGTCAGCTCTCTTCCCACTATATCATACTGACCCTTTTTTGGAAAAAAAAACAAAAAACAAACACCCAACATATAATATTTTATTTTTACCCCAATTACATGTTTAAAACAATTTTTTAACATTTTTTAAAATTCTGAGTTCCAAAATCTATTCCCTCCTCCCTGAGACAGTAAGCAGTCAAATGTAGATTATACATGTGTGATCATGTAAAACATTTCCGTGCTAGTAATCTTGTACAAGAAGACTTGAATTAAAAAAAGAATAAAAGAAAGTGAAAAATAGCATGCTTTAGTCTGTATTCAGACAGTATCACTTCTTTCTTTGGAGACAGATAGTATGCTTCATCATTAGTCCTTTAGGATTTTCTTGGATCATTATATTGCTCAGAATAGCTAGTCATTTACACTTCTTCATAGTACAGTATTGCTGTTACTGTGTACAATGTTCTCCTGGTTCTGCTCACTTCACTTTGCATCAGTTCACATCATACTGACTATATATAGACCATATGAGTCTATCTTAATAGCCAAGAAATGATGGTTACTGATATGGGAGTCATTTCTGAATCTTCTACCTTGTGTACATTTAGACCATTGATTTGTTAGAAGAATTAACTCTCAAAATTGACACTAAATTAGAAGAAAAGCTAAAGATGAAAAGAGGTATCTTGCAATTAAAGACACTCTTTTATTAAAGTAGCTCTTCATATAAGCTTTTCATGCTGAAAAATAGAAAAAGGAACAGATCTTGATGTGAATCATCAGTGTCTTTTGTTATTATCATCATCACTATTTCTTGCTGAAGTAAAACGTGAAACAGTCCCTGCAGTGAAGAGGCCAAAGTTACCCATTCCATCAAAAACTTGATTTTGTCAAGTTAAGATACATGGCAGGCAATGGCAATACATGTTTACAATATAAAATCATTTTCAAAGTCCTATGCAGGAGAATGTAGCAAGATTATGGCATCATCTTACAGAACATTGAAAAGCAGTGGAAGGAAAAACAAGTTTTCAGAAAGTTTTGTTCATAGACCAATAAAATTAACTTATTCCAAGAGCATTTAAATAAAACTGGAAGGAGAACAAGAAGCAGAATAAAAATAGAAAAAAAAGTCATCATTTTTATAGTAATTCTACTTTGTCATTATTGACAGTGAAACCATTATGTTTGCCTCCTAAGCAAGTAGGTGGTGTAGTGGATAGAGCTCTGGGCCTGCACTCAGAAAGACCTCAGTTCAGATCTAGTCTCAGACACTTGCTAGCTATTTGACCCTGGGCAAATCATTTCATCTGTTTGCCCCAATTTACTTAGCTATAAAATGGAAATAATAACAACACCTACCTCCCAGGGTTGTTGTGAGGGTCAAATGAGATATTAATTGTAAAGTGCCTTAGCACATTGCCTGGCACATACTAGGTACTATTAAATGATAGCTGTTACTATTTTTATTATGTTTGGATTCTTAACGTCTTGGTATTTTGTGCTTTTTTTTCTTTTTTGGATGGCAGTTAGGGTTAAGTGACTTGCCCAAAGTCTCATAGCTAGTAAGTGTGTCAAGTGTCTGAGGCCGGATTTGAACTCAGGTCCTCCTCACTCCAGGGCCGGTGCTTTATTCACTGTACCACCTAGCTGCCCCCCTTGCTTTGTGCTTTTTCAAGAAGTAGAAATGGCACTGCACAAAATGAAGACAGGAAGAGTATCTTGACTGAACCAAGTATTCACAGAGTAGGAGGGCTGTGCTGGATGTAATGAGGGCATACATAGAAGAATCAGTTTTCAAGATAACTGAAAGAGGGGAAGGTACCAATGATTGGAAAAAATAATGTCACTATTAAAAAAAGGTAGGCAAGAGGAAATTAATAGCTATCAACCCTAATGCTTCCTTTCTCATTTCTGTAAGACTTTTGTGAGAATCTTTGTGTATATTGTGGATATCTAAGATGGAAATAAGAAAAGGAAACAGGCTTTCACAAATAATGTTTTCACTTAGACCACATCTTTATAAGTCACACTGTTGACTGAAAGGTGTAGAGAATATAAGATTATATTGTGCTTTTTGTTTGTTGACTATAAAAAAAGGTATTTGATTAAATGGAGCCAAAATGTAACCTTATAGGTTTTCATTCAGCAAGGTAGCTTTCTTATGCATGTACTATAACTATATGGAATTTCTTGATTGCTGCAACACAGAAATGACTCTGGATCTTTCTTTAGTTAGCTGTAGTCATAGAAGTTAGCCAGTACAAAAGTCAGTTTTAAGAGGCAGTCTTTCAGGATGATTTTGTGCTGATTGCTTTAAGCCCTTATACATTAGTGAGTCTTCTAAATGAGATTTATAGTCCCAGAGAGGAGTTCAGCCTAACAGTTGGCCCAAATAGATGAAGAATAACAGATGATGTTCAAATTACAGCATGTTTTAGCTTCTTTTTTGTGTTTTATTCTTAGTACATTTGGAAAAATATTGGGAAAGAAGGAATAAAATGGTATAAATGCCAAGGTACAAATTGGCATTTTTGGATAAGTAATGTAATTCCTGGTTTAACAGAAAGTAAAATCATGCACCCCAAACTGTCAGATTAAAAAAAATTAATGTAAGTAAATATTTAATATTGGGATCTGTTGCTTATGCTTACTAAATTTTTAGAATGTGGTATTGAGACTTTTATTTAAATCTCCCACTTCCTCCATTGATTTACTTGGGCCTAATATACCATTCCTTTGCTACTATTTCACTTTTAAGTATCTTAAGGATAGATGAGTTATTTATGATTTTTCACTTACCAAACCTGAAAGTTGCTCTGGACCTTCACTTTATTTATACATTGAATCTTCTTCTGGGAAAGGACAAGGTTGAACTAGATCACTTTTGAGTTCCCTTTCAGATCTAAAACTACCTTCCTGTCATTTCAAAATCAAGGCAGGCCGTTCTGCTTTGGGATATTTTTAATTGCTTGGAAGCTTTTCCTTGATATTGAGCCCCAAATTTGCCTTTCAATTGCTTCTATCCTACTGACTCTTTTTGCCTTTTGACAGAAGGGCCAGTCTCTTCCACAGAACTGATATTTAAAGATGCCCCTCTAAGTTAAGGAGCATTAACCTGTTTTGGGTCGTAGATTCTTTTGTCAGTCTGGTGAAACTTATATAGACCCTTTTCAGAATAATATTTTTAAATGCACAAAATAAATTACGTAGGATTATAAAGGAAACCAATTATATTGAAATTGTTTCTCTGTGTATGTGTATATGTTTACAGACACACATATACACATACACATGCACATACACTTGCACACGCACAGTGTGCCCCAAATTCAGGGACTCAGATTGAAAACTCCTGCTCTTTGAGACTTTTTTGTTAATATCCCCTGTTCTTTCTGTGGCATTTGTTGTATATTAACTACTTTTTTTTTTTTTGCTGTTTCTTGTAAAATATTTTGCATTAAGAAAGAGAAGAAACAAATTGCTCTGATTTTTTTTTTTCATATATAAAACTTTGGCTTTTAAGATTCTTTTTGCTGATGTGCACATAACAAGACTTGGCTGTGTTATTCGTAACAGCTGAAGGGAGTGACTGTCATTTGCCAGGCTCTGTAAGATTTATAATGGTAAACTTAATAGTTATTTCCTCACCCTTTACACATTTTCAAGCAAGTAAAGAAAAACTGAACTGATTGCATTCTGCCCCAAAGTCTGAAAGTTCAGAAGGTAAGACGCGTTCTACCACATTCCAAATGCAAAGTGTATTTAAAAATTTAAATAGCCATTTTTCAGTCTACTGCCTAAGGTAGCCATTTTCCTGAACAATGATGATTTGGGGGGGTCACGGGTAGTGTGGGAATAGTTTAATATAAGATTTATTAACTTGTTTCTAGTCTATCATAATACACAATTTGTTGCTATAAAGTACTCTTAATATTTAGCTAGAAGCATTAAATGTTTTAATACATTTAAGTCAAAGTTCCTGTAGTTTACTTACAATGTATTGTGGTTAGTACTTTGTATTGGTATCTAACTGGAGGTAATAGGAAAATATTATCACTTTTCACCATAATAGTTACCTGGAATAGTATAGCCCTGAAAATAAGACACTTTGCCAATCTATAACAATTTTCTTTCAGCCTTTCCTATATCCTCCTCAGGAAGTACATTGGTAATAAATAATTAGTCCTTTTCATTATTATTTTGGTTTAAATGGTTACTACAAATGCGTGACTTTTTAAGGTTGTAAAAATGTATATAATTATTTTTCTTAAAAAATCCCAGGCCAAATAATTTTTTTTTAATTTATGTACAATTTTTTTTATTTCAACAATTTCTTTGCATTCTTATTTGCTAATTATTTTCCTTATATCTTTGAGAGAGAAAGAATTATAGAATTTTTGATATGGAAGGGATCTTAACGTATAGAAGATGGCCAACCTATGATTTATGACAACATTTTTAGTGACCTGTGGATCTTAATCAAAAAATCAAGTCAGCAAGTCACCAAGTATATATTTAGTATCTCTGTGTGCCAGGCGTTGTGCTAAGTTCTGGGGATACAAAGAAGGGCAAAAACATAGTTGTCTTCCGGGAGTTCACATTCTAATGGGAAAGACAGTGTGTAGCCAGCTATGTATATGCAAGTGGAGATAGGAAGTAATCTCAGAAGAAAATCATTGATAGTGGGGGAACAGGACAAGGCCTCTTTGTAGAAGATGGGGTTTGAGCTAATTCTTGAGGGAAGCCAGGAGGTGGGGGTAAGGAAGGAGAACAGTTTAGGAATGGGGTCTAGCCAGTAAAGGTGAATGGAGTTGGGAGATGATAGTGTCGTATTTAAGGAACAGGAAGAAGGCCAAGTGATTCTGGGTTGTAGAGTATGCACAGGGCAGTAAGGTGTAAGAAAACTGGAAAGGTAGAAAGGAGCCAGGTTGACTTTGAATGTCAAACAGAGGATTTTATATTTGATTCTGGAGGTAATAGGCAGCCTCTGGGATTTATTGATATAGAGGCTGACATAGTAACTTTGATAACTAAGAGAAGAGTGGACTGGAGTGGGGAGGTACATAAGGAAGGGAATCAACCAGCTGGCTGGTTGTAATAGTCCAGGTGTGAGGAGATGATGTCTGCACCAAAGTACTAATTTTGTGAATTGAGAAGCGAGCATCTGTCTAAATTCCTGGACTCAATATTGTGCTCTGAGAATAGGTTATTTAGGGGATGTTTTGAGTTTTTAAGCTTTTTTCCACAGCTTACTGCCCTTGCATACTCAAATGGGAAATTTGATGAAAAGTTTTTTTCTGTGTACCACAGAAATTTATATAAATCACATGCCCTCCCTGCAACCTTGCAGCCAGAAAACAAGAGTCCCTGGATCCTTGCAGGATGCCTTTGTACCCTTTTCTGCCCTCTCTCAAACCCTGCCTATTCTGATCCTAATTTGATTTCCCTTTCCAAACTGCAGCATAAGGAATTTTGGATTTTGCCATCAGCTCTGTTGTTGTACCCAAAGTATGACTGGGCCTTTCTATCCATTCTGTGGCTGAACATTCCTCCCATACATTTTACATCCAACAGATAAAATGTGAGCTCTTGTCTGGTTTTCAGTTTGTAGTCCCAGCCCTTTTTGCATAGTGTTTGGCACAGTAATGAATACTTTTAATTCCATTCCTAGGCTAATTGAAATAGCACATTGTACCTCCTACTGAACCAGTTTTTGTTCATAGTCCAAGGAGAAGGATATTGAAAGTTGTCTTGCTTGCTTAGAGACCTCTAATGTGAAAGATAGCTGAATGCTGTGATGGAGGCTAGGATTCCTCCCATGTTCCCCAGTTGTGTATTGATGGAAAACAATGTTCCCCATCAGTATACTGACCCCAGTGTTGATGTAATGGCGTTTGTTTTTTTCTGTCCTGATCATCATTGGACTTAAAGGGATAGTCATTTTAGGAATCATTTCTCCTTTATGGTTTTGGGAAAGAGGTGCCATTTTGGTCCTGACAGTATGATTTTTCTTTGGGAAATAAAATCTTTTTTTCCCAATAAAATTTGGTTTACTACTTATCTTCTTCTCCTCAGCTTTCTCACTACCTTGATACAAAGTAAAAAACATTGAAAGGTAACTTGAAAAAGTTGAGAAATCTTGACGACCACACACTACTGTTTTGTATTTTATAATTACCCTCACTTCATATATTCTGAAGAAACAGATTTGGTTTAAAAAGAAAAAAATGACTTAAAGGAAGGAATAAAGCCATTTATTTTAACTCCTTCCTTAGTTTATAAATGTGTCAAATTAGATTTGGTTGCCTATAGAAATCCCTCTCTTGTTATATTGTTGTAGGGAAGCCCTGGGTTTCCACAGTCTGTTATAAGCATGTAGAATCTTTTGTAAAAGTCTTCTGTAAACTTTTCTATGCTAATTTTATACCAATATGGACATTATTTACTATATACACTTCTAGGGAGTTATTGTAAATTACAAGAACTCAGTGACTTAGCATAAAAAATTTAGCTAGTCTGAGGGGTAAAGGGAATATGTCTGGGGAAGTTATAAAAAGTGATCAAGTAAGGAATTACTGTGTATTCCTAAATATGGTGTTCCAGATTAGAGAAAAGTAGATTTAATAATATGACATTATTTAGCATTAAGAGATTATAAAGAGTGAAGTTTTTTAGTCAAGTTCAGTAAAGAATGATTCTACCCATTTTTATGAAAAATAAAACTATTTTACCTCTTCCCTCAAGCAATGCATGGAATGCTGCACTGAATTAGAGAAATATGTCTTCTTTTTTTTCATCTCTTCTTATAGCACTACTAAGTTTACACATCTTGGCTACTGGATAAATGTTGATGGATTATGAAATGAAATGAAGTGAAATGTTCCTATGAAACAACTAGAGATTCTGAATGTCATTTGATGTCATACTTCCCAAATGTCCTGCATAGCTCTGGAAGCTAGCCTCTTACTTTCTCTTTAGGCTTTTACAAACTAAAAGCCTTCACCATTTCATGCTCGGCAGAGCTCTATGGCATAGATTGTTCAGTGAGACTATTTCAGAAATCAGTGGAATAGGATTTTGACAGGATAATGGTCTCTTGGGTATTATAAATTCATAATGCCTACACATTTAATTTTCAAAATGAGAGACTATGATCCAGTGGCATTGTTCTGGTCTGGCTGCTTTATTACCATTTTACAAAATGATAAAAAATAAATTAGTAGGTATTTGAACTAGCTTTTGAAAAGATACATGGAGATCAGCATCATCTGAACTATTTTAAATAATTATTTTGAAATAAAGGAAAAATCAGATGATCTCTCTGAATTTTTTATTCCTTTTCTCTCAGCACAATTGCATATTTCCTTTGTAGAGCACAAAACTTAAGAAATACCAGTAAATGGGAAAAATAATCTAATTCTTTAAAAGTTGTCTTTGTAGTTTATGACCCTGTGTGTGTATATTACCTTGAAAAAAAAGGCAGTTTGAACCTTTTATTCTTGAAATCTTTTTTTAAACTTTGAACTTAATGATCAAGAAACACAGATGTGTGTATACATACATACATACATACATACATACATACATACATACATACATACACATAAAGGACAAGAGGCATATAGAAGAAATTAAACTTCTGTTACTGTTTGTTAAATATATTAAATTTTCTGGGAAGTAACAAAGCACTTCTATTTATCTATGTTCTCTTCTGCACTTTTTGTTTTCTTCTATGCATTAAAAATTTTATTGATGCTTTTTGTGATCTGTTACTACCCAGTAGCTGACCTCAGCCCCTTCCTGAATAGAAGCTCTTCATTGAAACAAATGCATTGTCCAGCAAAACAAATGGATGTTAATCATATTTAGAATGCATATTCCCTGCTGCATCTTCAGTCCATTTCCTTTTGACTCCTCTTTCATCCATTTTTCATAGTTTTCTATGAAATCAGCCATCTGTCTAAGCCACCTTAGGTTGACTGGTAACTAGGTGATATGAGTATTAATGAAGCTTTGTTATTGATGTGTATTTTCCCTCCGTGTATTTGATTTGCTATCAGCAAAATGGTGATAGTTGTATTTATGAATAATGTTTATAGGCTGTATTGTAAAAATGCTTAGAAGTTTAATAAATTAGCCTTTGTAAATTTTATGTGCAAAATGCACATGAAAAATGTAATTCTATATAAAAATAAAGATTTGAAAAGTGTAGGTATAGTAATGACTGTGAAATATTGGTAGCCATAGGAAAAATAATTTCTCACATTAAAAAAATATATATATATATACTGTGTTTTGCCTTTTAGGTTTGCCATTCGGAAAATAATGCTTCTGGAATTTAGGTAAGTTAAAAAAAGTCTTAAAGTTGTTTCCACTAAGGGTAAAATAACTTGTATACTTGTTCCTGTAGAATAACTGATTTTTTTCAAAGCTGCAGGTCCTGTGAAAGATTTAAGATTGAAACAGGAAAGAATTTGAAACTACAGAAGGGTCATAGTTTTGGAATTGGTTATTTGGAATATGTGGGTACTCCCCTTCACATGCTTAAGTAAAACACATCCTCATAATTTTTCCCTTGGTCTCCTAGTGACTAATGGTCTGTGTTTATAAGAACCTATCAACAGTGTAGTTTTATGGCGATGGAACAGAATTTTTCTCTAAGTAATACTTAACTGAGCAGTTTAGAAATTGAATGTGTAACTTTTGATCAAATTAGTAACATTTCCTTTAGAAATAGTCTGAACAGAAAATCACATTGTCGTAGAAATGGGCATTCCACTTGGTAGCGGGAGTTTTAGAGTGTAGGATTAGTCTTCAGGATCCAGGAAGTGGAGGCAAAGGTGTTCTGGTCAAGTAGATATTAGAGGTCAGCATGTCAGAGTTCAGGAGGGCAGAGTAGATGGGCTGTGGTAAACAGCCAGAAATCAGAAATTGTTCAGGAAAGAAGGTTGCTTCAGGGCTCTAGAGACAAGGAAAGACCTTGATAAGTGTATTAGTCCAGATAAGACATCAACCCAGGAACTTTCTGAACAGGCAGGGCCCAGGATTCAAGTGAAGCTGCCCTGAGCTTAATTTTAATGGAGGAGTGTAGTTGATTCTTTTTATTTTAATTTTTATTTTAATTTTTTTTTAATTTTAATTTATTTTCTTGGTTATATCATGCATTTCCACAAGGTTTTGAGTTACAAATTTTCTCCCCTTTTTGTCCCTACCCCCCAGCCCAGAACATTGATCCCACTGTAAGACCCCTCCCACAATCTGTTGTTCCCTTTTATACCCTCCTCCAACACCTCTCTAGTTAAGCATTTATTTTTTTAAAAAATCTTTGGCATATACTTAAAACAAGGAGGATTTTCTGTGAAACTGTGACTCTTTCATATCGCTTACTTTTTAAAAAAAAAAGTATGTAATAAATTCTGTTTTACTTTTAAGACCATCTTGTTTTGATGTTGTTTCTTTCTTTAAAAAATGTTACAGTGGTGGGTTTTTTTTTTATATCACTATTATGAATGCCTCTCGCCTGTACCACCATCCTCATTATAAACTGGGAGAAAAAAAAAATGGAAAAAAACCCAAAACAACCAAACATTTGTAACAAATAAACACAGTTAAGCCAAACAAAATAAATCCTGTTTGTGGCTATGTCCAAAAATTAGTGTCGCTGTACCTTATACATGTCATCTCTGTCTGGAGGTTGGTAATATGTTTCATCATAAGTCTTCTGGATTTGTGGTTGGTCATAGCCTTAATCAGAGTTAAGTCTTTCAAAATTGTTTCTCTTTCCAGTGTTACTGTTCTTAGTGCTCTGCTTTTGTTACTACCCAAATTCTCAAAATCATCTGTTATCATTTCATACAGTGCAATAACATTTTATTACACATGTGTTCAGCTATTCCTCAATTGTTTAAGATGAATCCAAGACACTAGATTTAATTATTTGCTTTTTTTTTTCCTGTTTTAATCTCTCCCCTTCAGGATCCGGAAATTTGTTTTGCTTGTGACTATTCTGTCTCTAGTGTTGTCCTCTCTCGGTATACCTCCACACCATTCCTGCTTTTTTCCCTGTTGTGTTTGGTGTATTTCTCTTCTAGATTCAATGTGTATGTAACTCTGTTTTGTCTGTTTTAGATAGGTGGAAAGGTCATCTTATGCTAACTGTTCCCATCCCTTATCATGAATCTGTACTCTCTGCTCATGCATTCAGATTAAAATTTAAAGACAAAGAAAATAAAATGTAAAAGTTAGTTGAAGGTAACAAAATTTATTTTTCTTCTAACTTTCTCACTTTGATTTTCCGAAATAATATTTTACTCCCTTTTTCCTAATTATTTATGGTCTTTTGTGCTTTAAAAAGTTGCCTAGTGCTTTATTTGTGAATGACATTCATGTTCCAGCAAAAGCTAGTGAACATAAAATTAACTTTCCCAAGTTACCATAATCTTTTCAACATTGTACATTCCTTGTATAATACTGAATAATGCAAGTAATATAATTTGGTCAAATTTTCACTTATATGGGATATGGTATATTTTACTTTCTAGGGATTTCTATAGAGAGAAGGAGTAGCTTTGGTTGATTCCAGCCTATGTTCATTCTGTTTGGTGCTGAATTTTCATGGTTGCCGCTAAAAGAGAAGAACCCAGGGGCAAGGATGTTCATAGTATCAAAGAAAGATTTAGAAAAACACATTTTGATAAGCATGTCTGTCCAGAAATATGTAGAGATGAACTATTCTAAACTACTCTATATACTTTAGTGGCCCTTCAAGGTACTGCTATTTCATAGCTTTAAGGATATTTGATTTAATTGGTTTGGATATTTCCTTCTTCAGTGTCTGCCTTGGTTGGTTTCCTTCATGAGTTTCTATTGACTTCACTTCCTCCCCTTCCCTTGTTCCCTCCTCCCCTCCCCCCAACTCTCTGGTGATGACCCTCTGAACTTAGCGAGGCTGGTTTTTGGAAGACTAGAATACAGTCTTTAGCTAGTCTCATACATGAAATTACTATAACTTGATAGGCCCTGTCAGACCTTGTACTTGAGAATTTGTGGTCACTCCTTTGCTGAAAAGAGATTTCAAAATTGAATTTTAGTCTTACAGATCTTTATGATAAAAATTCACATCTTTTTAGCCCTAGAAGGCTTACAAACTGTTATTCTCATAACACCTTTATAAGTTGTCACAAGTATTATTTTTCTTTATAGATGAGAAAATATAACATAATAATAGATGTTCATAACAAACCATTAAAAAAGGATAAATTATGTTTAGTATCTGATGTTAGAGAATTATGTAAAACATCTTAGAAAAATTATTAAAATTAAATAAAAGCTTTAACTTAAAGGTATAACTCAATTATCTATAGATATAACTGTGTGAAAGGTCTTTTTATCTGGAGATACTGGAGAGATGACATGTAACTGTACTAATAAAAACTCCTCAGAAAATCAATTTGCTATAATCATATTAGTAATTACTTGTTAGACACTCAAGGTCCTGTGCTAGGCCCCTGTGTCTCAGGTATGCCTATCTACTAGAATTCTCATAACATCAGCTAGTGATCTCATAGCCTCTTTTGTTTAAGCCTCTTTATTTTTATTCAGTGGAGGAAACTGGATAAGGAGATTTCCTATGACCCTTTGGTCATGACAGTTAATATGTGCCCCTATCATCTTATCAGCTTAGAAGGCACCAACGAATAAGTTTGTAGCAGCAACAATGACCTGGATTAAAGATAACTTTGTGAGGTGTTCTTAGATCATGAATATGGATTTTCAGAATGCTTTCAAGGAGACGTGGATAATTATGCTTTTTTAGGTGAATGACACATTACTGTGGGTGGTAGCAACTAATGAAATATTCTGTGCTTTTTCACTCTCCACAGCCAGTACCTTGAAAATTACCTATGGATAAATTATTCCCCAGAGGTGTCCAGCAAGGCCTATTTAATGTCGATCTGCTGTATGGTGAATGAGAAGTTCAGAGAAAATGTCCCTGCGTGGGAGGTAACAGATTTGAATTACTTGACTTACTAAATTCATGACTGATCTAGGAGTTGTAGCTTTTCACGCTGTGCCCGCTTAAATTGTTTCAAAGTAGCAGAACTTTTAACTTTGACAATAAACAGTGCCTGTCTGCACAGTACCTGCCACAATGGCAAAAGTAGCTCTGACAGGAAGAGTGGTTATTTGAAAGGTTGCTTTTATGCCAGTTTATTTTTTCTTTCAACAGTCCTCACAGTAAAGCTATTTCCTGAATTTAAAAAATGTCCATGTGTGGTTGTTCTGTGTATCACACAGAGAGTGACATGGATTGCAAAGCTGTTGATTCCAGGTGAATGCCAAGTACAGTTTACAAATGCAAATAGATGTTTCTTGAAATGAGATGATAATTTCATACTCTTTAAGTTTCTTTTTTCATCCCACCCGGGGAAAATATATGTGAACAGAGTGGTGTTTGACATTGTGTCATGGTCACATTTCTGTGGCGTAACTTTGGTTATCAAATTTTATCCGTGATGTGGAATGGTTTTTTTTTTTTCCAGTGAACTGAAACTTCTCACTCCTGTTTGCATCTTGAGCTCATGGCATTAGAGATTCCAGACTTATTTCCTGTGAAAGTCCCTAGATTTGGAAATGCATGGAATGATGAGAATATTTTCTCTAGGCTACCAAGGAGTCAACTGAAATGCCACAATTTCACTTCTTTAAGATGTGTGTATGTGTGTGAAAAAAGTATGATAAAAAGAGGGGATAATTGTTTCTGAAGGAGTTTGAATACATTTGCCCTACAGTATTGCCATCCAATTCCAAAAGGATTTTTTAGCAAGAGAAATTATCTTCCAATTCCTTAGAGGTAGCCAAGAAGCACTTAATTCTTGTATGGGAATCTAAGAACCATTTGTAAAAATTAAAGTTCTATGAATTGTTGTCTCAGAGGTTCATTAAGTGATTGCACATCTGGGACAGATTAGTCACTGACTAGTTGAAAGGGTAGATATTTTGACCCATCAGTAAATATTTAATACTTTTATATTGTTATTTGTTAAGTACTTGGACCCTTAAAGAAATATGAAGAATTGGATTGAATCAAAAGTACTTAATGAAGAATTTCAGTGTAAATATTAGTGTTTGTGGTTCTTTGAATTAATGGAAAAGCATTTATTAAGTGCTTACTATATGTGCCAGGCACTGTGCTTACCCTAGGATTGCAAATCCAATCAAGCAAGATAATCCTTGTTCTCAAGGAACATCCTAATGGAAAAGCAACACATAAGGGAATGGTGGCCAGAGAGGTGTGTTATGGACAGGAAAATCAGAGGGATAATGATTGGAGTCTTAAGATGATTGAATGTCCTGTCTAGGAATTGTAGTGTCCTTTTGATTATTGTTCCACGGAGTAAGGCTTGAAAAATGTTTGGGGAGGGGCAGGGAGAAGGTACGCATGCAGTAACATGAACCAAAGGTGGCATAGAGGTTGTCTAGTCTGGTGGGTTTGGGACCAGGCAAAGTAAGTGAAGTCCCATGGCTCTAGTGTTTAATTTTTAAAAATTGGGATAGTTTAGCTTTTAGCTTAGAAAGAAAACTAAAAATTTTTGCCAAGGATAAGAGAAAATAAACTAAAAGAATGATTTGTATCTGCCTTTTTCTCTATGTATATTTCTTCAAGAAATATTTCATATTTGTATATACTCTCATACCTACTTGTATTTCTAGAAGATAAAATATAGTTTTGAATAAACTAATTTAAAATGAATTTATTGTTTTACTTTTTAGATTTTTAAGAAGCAGCCAGAATACTTCCCTTTTTTTTTTAAGTGCATCTTGGAATCAGTACTTGTTGAAAATGAAGATGAGTTTTCTCTACAGGAACAGACAATCCTGTTACTCTTCCTTGATCATTGCTTCAATAGCTTGGTAATTTTAACTTTATTTAGGAGTTTTTCCCCAAACTTTGTCTTCTTCATGATAAAGTTCAGAGAAAATCAAAAGCATAGCCAGCTATCTTATGGTAACAGAGGATTTGGAAAATCTGTAGTTAATACCAAAACTATATTTAACTTTGAATTTCAGCCTCCTCAATCAAAACATTTTGTTAAAATCAGCAAAAATAAGTAGACATGAGTTTCATTTTTTTTCCTTATGAATTTTATTATGCTGTCTCTCTGAACTTTAGTCTATTGATGTTTTCCCTTAAAGATGTGTATGCAAATTTAAGGAAAAAGTTTTCTTTTCTCATGTTTTTATATAATATTCTTGATAACCTTACATAGGAAGTGGATCTGATTCGGAGTCAAGTACAGCAGCTTATCTCACTGCCAATGTGGTTGGGTCTACAACCTGTGAGTAGTAATGCTATTTCAAAAGCATAGATATACATGCTTCATATCTGGTTTTTGTGTTTCTAGATGGAAGATTGTTGGTAATAATAACAATAATAGCTAGCATTTATATAGCACTTTAAGGTTTACAAAACATTATACAGTGTCACTTAATCTTTGGGGGCTATAATTATCCCCATATTGCAGAGATGCAGACTCAAGTGGAGAGAGGTTAAGTGACTTATCCAAAGACAGTTAGCTAGGATCTGAGGTGATATTTGAACTAAGCTCTTCCTAGCTCCCAAGTCCTGAGTACTTAGCCACTGAGCCAACTAGATAAAAGTTCTTTCCCTCCTTACAACTTATATCAATTAATACAATTTTCTTTTCTTTTTTTCCCCTATTTCTTCAAAGCATTAACTTAATATTCATATTGACTTAGAATTTCTAAATAGTATAGCGTAATTTTGCTTTATACAATGAAGTAAAATGATACTATATTGAAATCTTAGAAGATAGTTTAACATAAATATATTATTATGACATTATTAGCATATTCCCATCCAGAGCATTAGACTAATTTTAAACTTAAATCCTTGTGTTTACCTCACTTGGACTATGCAGATGTAAAGCCAATCAGCAGTAGATTCCTGAGAGAATGCTACTGTGAACAGCTTTTAAGATTCGGATTACACAGTATTAGTGAACACTCTGTTTATTCCATTACAAATCAAGATTCAGTACAATATTCACAGTATCAACAATTCACAACATTACATACAATATTTAGAACAAGGAAAGTCTCAATATTATATCTTATTACAGAAAGGAACAAGGAATAAGAGAAGAATCATCTGGTTTTCCTAAGAGGGAGCAACCAGCTTCACATTTAAAGATTCAATTAATCCAGCTAAAGATTCAATCAATCAGTTCACCTGGTTTCCCTAAGAGGGGAACCAGCTTAACTTCACATTTAAAGATTCAGTCAATCAATTAACAAAAGGAATGACCTAGTTTCCCTAAGAGGGAGTTGATTCAATCAACAATTCACAATATACTGATC
>CM053598.1:147826459-147846448 GCA_028646575.1 Pseudocheirus occidentalis | reverse complement strand
GCCAGGCTCTCATCCAGTCCTCAGGGATGAACAGCTCCCAGGTCCTTGTCCAGTCCTCAGGGCAATCCCCGGCACACACTGAAGTTCGCAGGGTTCAGCACACCTCAAACCCTTCAGGACTTCTCTTGCCTGGAACTCAAGGATCAGCCAGGCCACCAACAAACAAAGTCCCATCCTGTTCATGTCTTCAGTCAGCATCACTGAGGAGCCAAATCCAAAATCTGTCCTGTCTTTGTAAAATTCTTCCTTATAAGCACTGGCCTTCTCCCAAGTCAACAGGAGAGTGTCTCAGCCAATAGCATTCTCCCAAGTCAGCAGGGGAGGGTCTCAGCCAATAGCCTTCTTCCAAGTCAACAGGGGAATTCACACCTTTCCACCAATGGACAGAGTTCTATACTTAGCCTTAAGTTACTAGGTGCTGCTTAGCCCTAAGTATCTGATCTGCTTAGCCCTAAGTATCTGATCTACTTAGCCCTAAATATCCTATCCACTTAGCCCTAAATATCCAACAAATTGATTACTGTTACCGCAGAACAGCTTTTAAAATAAATTAATCATGTTTAGCTTGAAAGATTCTTTTTGTCATACCATTATGTGGATATTTCCTAAGGAATTGAACAAGATTTTCCATTTCTTTTTCTGAAAGCTTTACGTATAAAACAGTAAGCTTTTGCTTAATGTGTAGTACAAGTTTTATTCTTATAATATCAATATAATAAGTTTTTTAACCTAATTTTCTAGATACATATTGTACTAAATCCAAATTTAGAAACAAGGGCTTTATTTAATTGCTAATCTTCTTTAGAATTTTTGTTAGAAAAGGCAATTCCATAACAAAGAATTATATTCTTAGTGTCATAATAAAGAATTGGAGGGTAGTATTAGGAGCTTTGCTTTTGGAGTATATTCAGGTTTTGCTAAGAATGACTTGCCTCTAATAGGTAAATGTGAGAAATGAATTACATGTTGGTTTGTGTTTCTGTGCTAAATGCATGTCACCAGTGACTGCATTCTGCCTTCTTTCAGGCACGTTTGGAATTAGAATTGAAAAAGACTCCCAAGCTTAGAAAATTCTGGAACTTGATAAAAAAGAATGATGAAAAAATGGATCCAAAGGCACGAGAACAGTATGTAGTGAAACGTTTATTCTTTGTTATTTGACTTTCCAAAATTCTGACTTTCTTGTGGTTATTAACTGAGCCTACCATTTGCTTGCTGGTATGCTAGATACTATATAATACAGGTATATGCTTAATTGGTGGTTTTAAAAGTTTTAAAATCTGTTTTGGGGAAAGTGTACAGATTGTCACTAATGTTTTTAGGTCATTGTTTGGAGTAGAAACCAGTAACCCTATGCTTCCCTGATAAGTTTGTACACTAGCAAGCAGCACTTGTTAATGGTGTTCACGTGGACTTGATAATGTGCTAATGGTAATTGTTCCAAATTTCCATATCTTTTAATTGAATCCTTCCCTGTGGATAGATTTGACATTGTGGAAAAGATAGAGGGTATGAAGAATGATCTCTATGATTTTCCATCTTTTCCAGTTCAGAATATTTTTGTACCTACCTAGCCACATTGCTCATCACCTCAAAAGTGATGATCTTTACTTATTCTTCCTTATTTTCCAGAATAGATACTTTTACTTATTTTATTTCTAAGCCTAATCTCTTTGCATTTTTAATCATGTTCCCTTCTTCCACTTTTTTTGTTTCATCAATTATTCTTTCTCTTTTGCATTGTCAGTCTTTCTTCTTACTGACTCCATTTCTTCCTCCTGTACTTACATACGGTCAGATCTTCCTTTCTGAAGAGAAAGGAAGAGAACCTTTTATCATTTAGTGGCCATTTTTCCTTCTTCCCTGGGGTTTCCCTCCCTGCAAAAAATCTGTTTGAATTGCCTCCATGTCTTTGCCCTCAACTTACTCTTTCATCTGTAAGAGTTTGGATTTGTCATTTTCATTCTAGGACTGCTAATAACTTCCTAATTTCCTAATATCCCATGACCTCATTTTTTTCTTCTATACCATTCATCACTGACTACTCCCTTCTTCTTGAAATGTTCTACTTCTATGAAACTATTCTGTCTTGATTTTTTCTTCTTCCTGTCTTTCAGGCTATTTCACCTCTCTTTCCTAGTTGTGTTTCCTTTTTATTCCTTGTAAATATGGGTATACAGTGAGATTCAATTATGAAGAAAGTTGAGTGCCACAGAATCAGCACTCTCAAATTGTGATACTGGGAGAAGACTTTTGAGAGTGTCTTGGATAGCAAGGAAATCAAATCAGTCAATAACTTAAAGAAATTAATTCAGACCATTCATTGGGAGGTCATATACTGAAGCTTAAATACTTTGACCACATAATGAGAAGACAAGACTCATTGGAAAAGACCTTGATGTTCGGAAAGATTGGACGCATAAGGAAAAGGGGATGGCAGAGGATGAGATAGAGGGTTTGTCACAGAAGCATTAAACATAAGCTTGGACACACTTTGGAAGATAGTAGAGGATAAAAGAGCCTGGTGGTGCTCTATCTACCATCATACTATGGTGATGAAGAATTGGTTATGACTGAATGATTGAACAACAACAACAAAAAGTGAGGTTGAATTTGATTACAAAAGCCTTACAGATTTATATGCTTGAGACTTTCAGATTTATATTTCTAATTATGAGTGTACCTACATTTCAGTCCTGTACCTGAATTACTTTTTGGACTTGTGCAAGTTGGGTCTCTTTATTTCACCACCAATTTGACCATCTTTTTCCCAACACAGGGACCTTTCTAGAATTCTTTGTTTCTGTCAGTCATTCTTAGCGCTTCCCTCTCTTCTCATATTCTTCACATGTCCTTCCAGTCAATTTATTCTTATTTATCCCTGCTCTTACCCAAGTCCAAATTGTGTTATGAAATCCATGCTCACAGTATTTTTCCTTCCTTTAACTCATCTTACACACTGATGCCAGATTTATTTTCCCAATTAACTTTGTAATGTTAGCTGAAATGGTTTAATTTTTGCAAAATCTTTGTAATTTTATGTAATCAGAATTATTCATTTTAGTCTTCCATGACCCTTTTTGTTCCTTGTTTAGTCATGAGCTCTTCTCTAATCCACAAATATCAAAGGGAATGTCATTCTTTTTCTGCTAATTTGTTTATTCTCTTGTATCTGTCATCTACTTATATCTTTTCTTGGAATATGGTATGAAGTGGTGTTCTAAATCTAATTTAAAAAACCCCGGTACCTTTTTTTTAATTAGCAAAAGGTTTTTTTTTCTCTCTCTCCTCTCCCCCTTTCCCTTGAAAAGAAAATATAATAAATTCCTTGTAACATTACTTATGTGTTAGTAAAGTTAAACATATATTTACTAACATATATAACTTATATGTTAGTAAAGTTAAACAAGGTCTCACACTGGTCATGTCTAAAAAAATGCAAGTCATTTTGCATATTATTCCATCACTTCTCTGCCATGAGATGGATAGCATTCTTCATGATTCTCTGGAATTTTTATTTGTTTGTTTTTGGACCCTGGGCCTTCTTTTCTCATCCAGGCTGGAAGTGCAGTGACCACTCATGGGCCTGATCGATCTTTACTACTGCTCTTGTAGAAAAACTTTGATCTACTTCATTTCTGACCAGGATCAGTTTACACCTTCTTAGGTAGCTTTGTCGCCCTTGTGCTCCGAGGGCTATTTTGCTACCAGACTTAGTGTGAACACCCAATTGACTTTAGCCTTATTGCAGCTCAGAACTCTCAAGCCTGAATGATCTACCATCCTTGGTTTTACTAGTAGTAGGAATTCTAGATGTGCCCCATCACAATTGACATGGAATCATATTTGATTACTATTTCACAATTGTTTTTTACAATATTGATGTTAAAATATAAATTGTTTTTCTGGTTCTGCTCACTTCATTCTGTCAATTCAAACAAATCTCTAGTTTCTTTGAAATTGTCTCTTCATTTATTATATAACACAGTAATATCCCATTGTATTCATGTACCATAATTTGTCTATCCATTTCTCAATTGATGGACACCCCCTTAGTTTCTGGTTCTTTAATACTATAAAAAACGATGCTATAAATATTTTTGAACGTGTATCTTTCTTTCATATCTTTAGGGGTGTGGACCTAGTAGTGGTATCCCTAGGTTAAAGGGTATGCACATTTTAGTAACCTTTTGGGCATAGTTCCAAATTACTTTCCAGAATGGCTGGGCCAATTTTAACATTTGTTTCCTTTTTTCTTTTTGTCAGCTTTACCAGCATGATAGGTATGAGACTCTTATACCTTTAAGTGCCTTTAAGATGGCAGATGACAAATTTATTTGTATTTGATGAATAAATATATGAACTAACATGAATTGGGGAAGTCCCTTTTCGTCCTGTTTCTGTTACTTGGCAGTGAAAAGTCTTTAGTACCAGTAGGAGGATTATAGATTTAGTCCTAGAAGAAACCTTAGAGCAGCGGTTCTCAACCTATGGGTTAAGTTCAATTTGTAACAATGAAAATACATCCTGCATATCAGATAGATTCATAACAGTAGCAAAATTACAGTTATGAAGTAGCAACGAAAATAATTTTATGGTCGGGGGGTCACAACAACATGAAGAACTGTGTTAAAGGGTCACAGCATTAGGAAGGTTGAGAACCACTGACTTAGAGATTATCCAGTCTAACTTCCTCATTTTAAAGATGAGGAAATTGGGACCCCAGAAAGGTTAATTGGTTTGCCCAAAATCAGATAAATAGTTGGCAGAACCAGAATTTGAACATAGGTCCTTTGACTTCAAATCCAAATCTCTTTGTACCCTAGCATATTTTCTTTTATTTTTTAAAAAGTGATTCTATAGGGTAGATAATAGGGCTTTCTCACGTTTTTTTTAATTTGGTGCTTTAATACACTGTACAAATTAGAAATTTTAAAGAATGGAGTAAAACTTGATACATTCCTAGCTTCAGAGAATGAATCAGTCAGGCATTATACATTTTTAAAAATTAATTTATTTTTAATTTTCAACATTTACTTCCATATGTTTTAAATTTTCTTTCCCTCTCTTCTCTTTCCTTCCCCAAGATGCATGCAATCTGATATGGGCTCTACACATATATTGCTATTAACACATTTTCATATTAGTCGTGTTGCATAGAAGAATTATAATGAATGGGAGAAAGAAAAAACAAAAAAGAAAACAGTCTACTTCACTCTGCATTCCGACTCCATAGTTCTTTCTCTGGATGTGGATGGCATTTTCCATCATGAGTCCTTAGGAATTGTTACAGGTCCTTGCAGGGCTAAGTCTATCGAAATGAGTCATCATACACTGTGTCTGTCACTATGTATAATATTCTCCTGGTTCTGCTCACTTCACTCAACATAAGTTCATATAAGGCTTTCCAGGTTTTTCTGAATTCGGCTTGTTCGTCATTTCTTATAGCAGTAGTATTCCATTACATTCATATACCACAGCTTTTTTAGCCATTCCCAATTGATGTACATACCCTCAATTTGCAGTTTTGGGCCACCACAAAAAGAGCTGCTATAAATTTTTGTACATGTGGGTCCCTTTCCCATTTTTGTGATCTTTTTGGGATAAAACCCTAGAAGTGGTATTGCTGGGTCAAAGGGTATGCACATTTTTGTAGCCCTTTGGGCATAGTTCCAAATTGCTCTCTATAATGGTTGGATCACCTCATAGCTCCACTGACAATGAATTAATGTTCCAACTTCCCCACATCTTCTCCAGTTCATGTTAGCCAGTGTGATAGGTGTGATGTGGTACCTCAGAGTTGTTTTGGTTTGCATCTCTCAAATTTATAATGATTTAGAGCATTTTTTCATGTAACTATAGATAGGTTTCCATTTGAAAACTGCCTGTTCATATCCTTTGACCATTTATCAATTGGGGAATGACTTGCATTCTCTTGAATTTGACTCAGTTCTCTATATATTTTAGAAATAAAGCCTTTATCAGAGGCACTAGTTGCAAAAATTCTTTCCCAATTTACTGCTTCCTCTTGGTTATATTGGCTCTGTGCAAAACTTTTCAATTTAATGTAATCAAAATTATCCACTTTGTATTTCATAATGTTCTCTGTTTCTTGTTTGGTCAAAAATTCCTCCATTCTCCATGAATCTGACAGATAAACTATTCCTTGCTCCTCTAATTTGTTTATAGTATTATCCTTCATTCCTAGATTGTGTGCCTATTTGTACTTTATTTTGGTATACAGTGTCAGAGGTTGGTCTATGCCCAGTTCTGGGCATTATACGTTTATTAAACACTTCTATGTACTAGGCTCTGTGCTAAATTCTGGGAATACAAAAAAATGTAAAAGACATTCTGTACTCTCAAGGGGCTCACAGTCTAATGGGGGAGATAACATGCAAACATGTGTACAACTAAACTTTATAAAGATTAAATAGGAAATAAGAGAAAAGGCAGTAAAATTAAGAGGGATTGGGAAAGTCTTTTTATCAAATGTCGAACTTTATTTGACCCTCAAAGGAAGAAGCCAGGAACCAGGGATGACAAAGGAAAGAATTCTAGGCATGGGTACAGCCAGCAAAAGTGCCCAGAGTTGGGAGATGGAGCATCTTACTTGAGCAGTAACAAAGAGGCCAGTCTATGGATGGCAGAGTAGGGGGTGAGGGGAAGGTGAAAGGTATAAGACTAGAAAACTGTCTATGTGGGGACAAGTTATGAAGGGCTTTGAATACCAAACAAGATCTTCTCTTTGAGCTAGGAAGTGATAGGAACCTATTGAAGTTTTTGTTTGGGAGGGTGACACAGTCAGACCTTCACTTTAGGAAGATCACGTTGACAGCTGAGTCGAGGATAGACTGCAGCAAGGAGAAATTTGTGATGGGGAGACAAACTCAGCAAGCTGTAATAATAAAGCATAATAATAATAAACATGTTTCAGTTTGTGGAAATTTTGTTTTTGTTTGAGTGTCTTTTCAGATACATACATATCAAATGTTTGTGATTTTTAGGGCCCATAAGGAGCGAAGATTCCTTTCAGAGCTCATCCAGAGATTCATATCTGTGCTAAAATCAATTCCACTTTCTGGTAATTATTTTGTTTAATTCAACTTGTTTCTTTTTAATTGTTGTCTATGATTTTATCAAATTGAATGAGGCTTCGAAATTAGCTTTCAAATCTACTTTTAGGATAATTTATAATTTCAAGTGTCAGAAACATGCAAATTGTGAATATCTTAAAGCATTATCACGTATCTAAATATAAAAAAAAAAGAATAGGAGCTTTACTCAACTATGTAGGCACTCTATAGGTAAGAGTGGAGCTATTTTTGAGAAATGACCTTGTGGCACACAATCCTTTGAGCTAGAAAAAGGCATTTGGGAGTGGATTCCTTCCTTCCCAAAGCTCACTTCCTGAAAAAATAATAAATTAATGGTTCTGAGAGCATCATAAACCCTAGTCAGAGTGGCACCTTACTGTAGTTAAATATTAAAGCACCTCTATTATCCTACCCATTATTTGTGGGGCCTTTAAGTTTGTGCATTTTAATAAGTGAAGAGAGCATCATTTTATCTGAAAAACCTTACATTTTTCTTAAGCCACCAAGACAGATTACAGCATGGAGATAAGTGCTGTGGAATTTCCTTATGTCTGTGAATTAAGTGACTTGCCCAGGGTCACACTGGAAGTATTAGTAAAATTTGTAGTCAAGTCTTCCAGCCTGTAGCCTTGTACTTTATTCCCTGTACTGGGGTACTGCTAATCTTTTTTTTTTTTTTCCTTTCTTTCTTCCTTTGTCTCTACCTGGTATTTCATTGGTTTCCGAAACTACTATTGTAGCAATTCCCCATTCTCAGTGCCAGTCAACATCTCTTGACCTAGAGTCTTAGTGTTGCCTGTAGCACTGAGAGGTTGAACATAGGTCTTCCTAACTCTTATTAACTACACCTCTCTAAGTGATTTTTATTGGTCACTAAATAAAGCTACATGAGGGAAAATTGGTAGAGATTCTTGACAAGGGGGTATAGATTTTTTTTTGTTTTGCTTTTTGGAGGGGGGAAGGCAAGGCAGTTAGGGTTAAATGACTTGCCCAAGGTCACAAGGCTAGTGTGTGTTGTGTCTGAGGCTGGATTTGAACTCTGGTCCTCCTGACTCCAGAGCTGGTGCTGTATTCATTGTGCCACTTAGCCTCCCCTTTATAGTTATTTTTAATGTTAAATCAGTTGTTAATGTCAAGTAGTTGTTTATCCTCATTGAGATCAGCAGAAAGGAAACATCCCACACATTTTTTGTACCAAATTTAAAGAAAAATAGTATTAATAGAGACATTTTCAACTCTAAAGAGTAATTTTTTGGTGTTACTGTATTACAGATAACTGAATGTTCAGTTAGTCAGCAATTATTTAATACCTAATATGTACTGTGCTAGATGATGATAATAAAACTGTAATCTCTGTAATTTTTAAAACTCTCAGCCAAGCAATCTGAGATAAGAAAGAAGTTAGAAGGATTAATAATGACTTTTTTTTCTGGAGGACGTAATGGAAGTACACTCAAGATTAGCTGCTCTGTTTCTGAGGATTTAAGTATGTGAATTACCTGGAGACTAAGCGTTTATATCATAGTTAACTTAAAGTCATGGCCTGTAGAAATTGTCAGCAGTTTGTGTGGGTGTGGGTGTGGGTGGGTGGGTGTGTGGGTGTGGGTGTGGGTGTGTGGGTGTGTGTATGTATGTATGTATGCATACACAGCCACTAGCAGGCACTATCTTCTTTTACTCTTTAACTATAGCTCATTCTTCCATTTGTTCTTGATATAACTCATTTGCTCTGGCAAGGAAAAACAAAAAAAGGAAAGAAATAATAATTAAAATAAATAATAATTAGGTTTTATTACATGTCTTTAATGACTGCTGCTTGAGATCCTTTAGGTTAAAATGGCTTTTAAATCCTACGTGTGTGAATAAATGTTAGTTGGCAAGGTTGCGCATGTATTTTATGTATAGTACTCTCTCGTAAAATTTTCAGATAAAAATTTGTGAAGCAATAAAATAATAAGTTAATCTGCATTTTTAAATGGTGGCTCCTTGGGGAAAAAAATTCACTATTAGGGAGTTTACAATTATTCCCTCTTTAAGGGCAAAATTTTTGATAGGGTGACTTTAGCTGGCAAAATAGCTTGTCTAAATTATTTTCTGGCATTTTGTACTTTTGCTTTTAAAGGGCATCCAAAAAAAAGAAACAACAATTATTTAAAAACAAGAAGACTGCTTAAATGAGTGATTTGGGGAAGAAGAATGTGAAGAGTGTAAAACTGAATAAGAGTTTACAAATATAATTTCTTTAATGAAGGAAATGTAAATAAAAATTGTGTGGAATTCTTTTGACATTTTTCATTTTCTCCAGGCCCTCTCTAAATCTAGTTACTAAGCACAGTTGATTTCTTTGGAATATAGTGCTAATAGATGGGGGGAACAAAGAAGAATTCGAAATAAAAAAGCAGATTATGTTGTAGATTACATATATGGTGGAGATACATGTAAGAAATAGATCTCTTTTAGTTTTTTTAGTTGAGGTTTGTGGTGAGATCCATAACTTGACTCTTAATCACAACTGGAACCACCTTCTAAACATACCACACCCCCTCATCTGTAAGATTATCCAGACATTGAGGTCTCAAAGTGGCTATAAATTTCATAGCAGAATATGAATGATGGCAGAATAAAATAAAAATAATGGTTTTTTTCTTCTAGAAACCCTCACTATGGATAAAGTGCATTACTGTGAACGATTTATTGAGCTGGTGGTTGATCTAGAGGTATGAAATCTAAGGTGATCTCTCTAATAATGAGGCAGAAGCCTAGTTGGACCTGTGTTTCTATTTAATTACTTCAGCTTCACTCCGAGGTGTCTGTCATTAATGTCTCTAGAACAGAAAAAAAAACCTAAACAATTGGGCTAAAAAGTACCCAGTCCTTGAGCTCAGATGATGTCTATACTTGTATCTTTGCCTGTGTCTATACTTATAGATGTGTATCTGTATCAGTCTATATTTGTTTGTGTATATATGACTGTAGGTAATAGCTTGTTGACACTTGACTCCTTTTTACAGAAAAGTACATGATGAAGATAGTCATTAAAATGGTTGATGTTAAAGAATTTATTTTCTGCCAGGGTTGTCTAACAAAACATAAGAGGAATAAATATATAAAAAATTCTTCATGTAGTCATTAATAATGGCTTATGAAGTCAGTTTATTTCTCATGATAGGGATAAAATAACATTGTATGTTATGAACAACACTTGTTTAGTAACGTTGAATTCTACTTTGTTGTTGTTGTTTAGCAATTTTTTCAGCCCAATCAGTCTGACTCTTTATGACCCCTTTGGAGTTTTCTTGGTAGAGATACTGGAGTGGTTTGCCATTTCCTTCTCCAGTTTATTTTACAGATGAAGAAACTGAGGCAAAGAGGATTAAGTTATTTGTCCAGGGTCACACAGCTAGTAAGTGTCTGAGGCCAGATTTGAACTCAGGAAGATCAGTCTTCCTAATTCCAGGCCTGGTTCTCTATCTACTGTGCAACCTAGCTGCCCCAGAATTCTTTTATTAACTGAGGAGAATGTGCAATTTTGATTTCTGTGGTATTTATTCTAGGCTTTGCTACCTACACGGCGCTGGTTTAACACAGTGTTGGATGACTCCCATCTTGTTGTTCATTGTTACCTGTCTCATCTTGTTCGTAGAGAAGGTGATGGCCATCTTTTTTCCCAGGTGAGCAATGATGTACTTGAGCATATTTATTTACTTATTATGGAGAATTTCTGTATTTTTAAATGTTTGAGTTTTGACTCATTTTGATGTCTCATATAAAGTCTTCCACAGAAGACTTATCCGGTGCCTCACTGGATTATGGAAGAAAATTGTGGCCTCTAGGAGGCTGTACCAGTAAAGTACAAGCCCTGGAAAGTGGTAGATATTGGAAGGATTTGAGTACCATCTTGGTAACACTGATTTCTTTCCTACGACCAGACTAGCTCAAAATGGAGAGGTCTGTCACCATCAGTTTGCAACTTCATGATGAATATTTGCCTAAGGCAACCCATGAAGCAGAGAAAAGGACAAAATGAGCTTCAGTCCTATATGCTTCTCTTCCACTTCTGCAGTAATAGTGGCAGGAAAATGGACAGAAGGTGCTGAGTCGCAATTTCTAGAATGTCTGTAAACCTAAATTAAATTTTTTAAAGATTAGATCCTTATCCATTGACCAGTGAATTGACAAACCAGTATAAGAATTGAATCATTTCAGTATTTACATTCTCACTTTAAGTGAAATCAAAATATTAGGAAGTTACAGATAAATGGAAGGATGACTCACAAGTTTTCCACGAAGAGGCAAATACAGTAGTCACTTTTATCATTTGCCCCAAAGCCGCAAGATGCATAAAACGTTAAAAAAAAAACAACAACAGCAACCCATAAACATCAGCAGAAGCAAAAATACTGCTAAAAAAATAATTGTAGTATATGCACTAGCATTTGTTACAGAGAGTGCAGAGGTAGAGAAATTCTGTGAAGAACTCCAGTAATCTAAATGTAACTAATGCTAAGCTTCAATGCAAAGGTGGGTATAGATCAGGATAGTCAAAGATATATTGAATAATAGAATCAGTATTAAGAAAGAAAAGAGGCTAAAAGCTATGTATTATACAGTCCTCATCCATGTATAACAAATACTTCAAGAAGAAAATGAGATTGCAATGGATATTAGGAGTACAGAATAACAAAAATGAAACTGTCTCAACTGAAAGGGACCAGTTACATATGAATAATTTCTGAATCAAATCCTTAATTTATTAGAGCAGACATCATAATCAACACCAAATTAGGAGCAAGATTAAAAATAAGAAGATAATAGTGGGCAAATAAAATAGCTTTGACTTGATCTCATTAATTTAGAAATGCCAAAAAGTGGGAAATGGATAAAGGAACAAGTCACCATTAGTGCCAACACAAAATACTATTATTACACCATTTCCAGGAGCTGAGATTTTACTAGTATAAATCAGTTTCCTGGAGGTAAACTAAAGAACCTCCTACAAAAGACTACCTCAGGCAGTGTATGCACACTTAACTTAGAAGGGAAGTCATAGCAGTCATTGGCAAAACAGGTTTAAAGTATGAACTAATTTGCAAAACATTTTGCAGAAGGATGGTTTTTAAACTATGACCAAATTATTCTCTCATAAAACAGTGAGAAGTGATAGAGGGCAAATGAAATTCCAGGTAGCTTGTATGACACCTTAATAAAAAAACAGCCAAGTTTATATAGTGGCTTAAAGTTTGCTGAGCACTTTACATACATATTCTCTTTTGGTCCTCACAGTGTTATTATCCCTATTTTAGAGTTGAGGAAGCTGAGGTTGAGGAAAGTTGAGGACTTTTCTAGAGTCAAATAACTGGTAGACATTTGAGGCAAGATTTGAACGCAGATATTCTTGGCTGCAAGTCCAGTACCTTATCTACTCAGATTTTTATAGGAATATTTAAGCATAAACCTTGGAGAAAGACAAATTGGAGAAGAGCTATACACTTCTTTAATTGGTTGTCTTCTTCATCAAGGGTGGGATTGTGTATCAAGATAGCTAAAAGAAGAAGATTCTAAGTACTTGGAGAAAACAATTACTACAAAAAAAGGGTAGTAAACAAAAAAGCAGGTTAAAGAAAAGACATCAGTAATCGTCTATGTCTCCTTTCTTACCTGCAAGGAATTTTTATGAGAATTTTCTGCACACGTTTTGAGGGTGTCCTCAATAAAAATATGAGAATGGAAGGGATAGGCTTTCCCAAAATATACTCTCTAGTGGTCATTTTTTACAGCACATTTGGGCTGACCAGAGTACAACAGTCTCATTATGTTTATTGTTTGTTAAAATTATTTTTAAAAAACCCTTTAAAGAACTGATAACAGTGTTGCTTCTATGCCTTTACAGAAGGCTGTATCCTGTACCTAAAATTCTCTTTCTACTTAACTTTGCCTTGTAGGATCCCTAGCTTCCTTTAAGGCTTATTTCAAGTGTCACCTCCTACAGGAGGCCTTTCCTGAATCATTTCTCTAGAGGCATAAATGCTTTACTCATAAATGCTTTACTCATCTCTTTGAGGACTAGAATTTTGTTTGTTTTTATACCTCTACCTTCTAGCACTGTGCTTGACACATAGGAGGTGCTTATAGATGCTTGTTGAATCAAATCAGAATTATGGGTCATCCAAAGAGTAATGCAGACATAAACACAGGAAAAGCAAATTACAGTATTTCATACAGAAGGAATACAACCAGAAAAAGGAGGTAGGCAAGTCATATACTGAGAGCAAGGAATAAAGATCATGCTGCCTTGTTACTGTTGTGATGTAAGAGACTCGACAGGAAGGATACCAGCCTACTAGGTAGCCTTCCAGCAGAGGATTATGGGATGACTTTTAACACTTGGACAAAATGATAAAATGTCCTGCACCATTGGAGGGAGCATATAAATCAGTGAGATATCATAGGTCCGTTGAAGTATTGAAATATTTATTTTACTGGTATACTTATGGGTCTATTGGTATATCAGTTCCTTGCAGGTAAGAAAGGAGACATAGACAGACAATTACTGATGTCTTTTCTTTAACCTGCTTTTTTGTTTACTACCTTTTTTTGGTAGTAATTGGTATACTTTATATACCTCCTTGAAAGTTGACTCTAACAGCAATAATAACAATAGCTAACATTTACATTGTATTTATATGTGCTAGGTACTGTGCTGAGTGCTTTATAATGTTTATCGCATTTGAGCCTCACAAAAACCCTGAGAAGTAGGTAAAACTGAAGCAGACCACCTGCCTAGGGTTGATGGTAAATGTCTGTGAGGTCAGATTTGAACTCAGAGCTTCCTAACTCCAAGCCTAGCACTATCTACTGGGCCACCTCTCTTCCCCTCTAGAATATCTGTAGTTTTCCTATTGATTTGCATTCTAATTTTGTATCTTCTCATCACTCATTTAATTATAGTGCAGCAGGAGACTAGCAAAAGACAATGAATAATGATTTCAAATGACCTCTGCCATAGCCTTCTGTTCCCACTGTTGAGGTGATGAAGTTACCTGGGAGTGTTGATATACCTCCCAAGGACAGAAGGAAAAATGTTGAAATTTACCAGCTGTTCTTGTATTTTTAATACAGGAATAGAAGGTTGTATCAACATCAATTCTTTGCATCTTTTGGTATTGATATGGGAACAGATGGGCAATAATATGAGTCTTCTGGGAACATAAATCTGATTCATCCCCTACTTTTCTGATTTTAAGGGGGCATTTTCCCCTAATTTAAATTGTCATATGATAATCTACTACAGACTTATGACCTGCCATACTGTACAACTAAATAACTGCTCCATCTTGGACCTACTGTGAGTCATCATTCCCTACTACAACTCTTATGTTGTGTCCATCAATCAAACTGGAGAGAAATATCTCATGATCTACAGCTTCACTGTATAGCCAGTGGCCTGAGGTGAGGAATGAACTACGTAGAATCTAAGATAATACTCATCCCCTGCCAGGTCACTGCTAACGTAGCACTTTAAGCTTCACCAAGTAGGAGAGAAATGGGAGAGGCATTTCCATTTGGACATCTCATAACCATCAATCAGCAAGTCCTTTTGTAGTTCTGATCAGAGTAAATATAGTCAGTGGTACCCTGTAGTGTTACATTTTTATAAACTATTTCATTGAAATTTAGAACTATTTGGTTTCAGGAATTTTAATGTTTCAATTTTATTCTGGTTTTAGAATTCTTACATGGAGAATTGAACATGCAGATTAAATGGACCATTGACAATGCTTTCATTTAATTGTTTGTAAAACTGGTCACAAGCTACTTTTCAATCTGGAACATGTTTTAGTTTTCTTTTTGGGTTTTGATTTCAGTAAATTTCTTCTTCAAAATATAGGTACCCCCTGAGGCTATATGTGGACTTTGTGAAGAGGAATGCTGTTCACAGAAGGCACAGTGTTGATTTTTGCTTTTGCCATATGTTCTGATCACACAGTTCATTAATTTCAATGTATCATTTCAGCTTTTAGATGTGCTTAAATTCTACACTGGCTTTGAAATTAATGACCAAACTGGGAATGCTTTGACAGAAAATGAAATGACAACAATTCACTATGATAGAATTACTTCCTTACAGGTAATTTTAATGCATTTGTTCTACGTGCATATGTCCCAGATAGTTAAACCTGGATCATCCCATCCCATCCCATCCCATCCCATCCCATCTTCCTTTACCCATGCCCATACCTATACCTGTACCATATAATTTGGGTAGGTTTCTTGCTTGCAATATTAATGGAAAAAAAATTGCCTTCCTAATACTTTGAGGGCTGCTTGAACTTGATATTTCTAATTTTGATGTTTAAAAAAAAAGGTAGTGATTTTTCTTTCACAGGAAGCTTCACTGCATTCTCTTTCTTCTCTATAAATCTTAGGAAACAACTTTGAAAAGAAACTGTATATATGACATAATCTTATGTCATATTTATCGTTCATAAATAACCAAATTGGATTATTTGTTTATGTAAAGATACTGACACTGTCTGTAGTTTAATTTTCTTACAATGCATTTCTTTTTACTTAAATGTAAAACTAGATTATTCCTTATTTTAGAAATAAGGAAATAGATATTTGTGAGTGTTGTTCAGTTCCAGAGTAAAGCTTTTCCCTCAAAATGTCTTTTGTACTTACGTACTTCCTCTTCAGGATTAAAGCTGCTGTAATCTTATTGCCTCTGCAGATTGTAGCCCACTCCTCATCTGTGCCTTTTTATTCTGTGTGACTTATTCATGTATGTCCGCAAATGTACCTTGGAGCATTTACCCTATGAAACTTTTGCGAGTAAAAAGATGTTATCAATGTATAAAAATTATTGAGATTTCTGTTGGTGTTTTTCTAGAGAGCTGCTTTTGCACATTTCCCTGAATTGTACGATTTTGCCCTTTCAAATGTGGCAGCAGTGGATACTCGTGAATCTTTGTTAAAGTTTTTTGGACCTCTTAGGTGAGTCAAAGAAAGAAAATAGCATTTTAATGTAATATAGTTATTGTGGTTAGTGCCTGAATTTTTAAAATTGTTCTTTCTTATTTTCATTGATTTTGCAAACATTAATTAAGCTCCCAGGATGTGTGAAGTCGTTTTTATGATTATACTTCATCACTTTAGGTTCCTGCTTTTTTATTTGGAATCAGTCTTTCTTTACAGTTACTGACTTCTCTTTTCCCAAGACTGAGCACTCTTGTATTTTCATTTCATTTAGGTTAGACCATGCATTTTTCCTGTTTTGTGGGAATTTTTTTATTATCCTTTTTTCCTGCCATATAAATGTAAGGCAGAATTTTCCAGGTCTTAGGCTGTCCACAGAATAGGGGTCATGGATAGTAAGCTGAGCCTTTTTTCATTTGTGTTTCTGTGAAAACAGTGCTCTGCCCACTCTAGATGTACAACAAATATTCTATAACAAGCTGAATTTTAAATGCTTGGAACAGATGATGATAATAATATCTTTAGGCAGTTACTAACTACCTGTAAAAATATTCCTACTTTTAGTCACTAATTCTGGAGGAAATTTATTTTTGGTTGTTGGCCATTCAAAATGAAGGGAGCAAGAATTTTGTGGTTTTGATATTCATATTGAGTTAGACATAGTAGGTATTTAAGGTAGTAAGAGATTTGCTTTTTGAATACATGATTATTTAGAAATAAACATTATTAGTAAGAGTATCTTTTCTTTTTCAAGTCCAATATTCATTGACAGCAAAAGCACCAATATTCACTAAAATTGCCTTTTAAACATATTTGTTTGATGCTTTTCAGTTTGCAAATATATTTATATTTTCTCCCCCATTCCCCATGAGCATAGGATAATAGATTTAGAGAGGCCATCTAGGCCAACTAACCCTATCATTTTATTGATGAAGAAATTGAGGTCCAGGCAGGCTAAGGGTCTTGCACAAGATGACATAAGTAGTGAGTAGTAGAGGAGGGATTTGAACCAAGGCATCCTGAATATATTAGAGCTGATGTTCTTTCCTTCTACCACCTTCCTTGTCTGCCTCAAGGGTTTATTCTTTATTTTAGAGATAAGGAAATAGATGTTTGTGAGTGTTGTTCAGTTCCAAAGTAAAACTTTTCCCTCAAAATGTCTTTTGTACTTTTGTACTTCCTCTTCAGGATTAAGGTTACTGTAATCTTATTGCCTATGCAGATTGTAGCCCATTCCTCATCTGTGTCTTTTTATTCTGTGTGACTTATTCATGCATGTCTGCAAATGTACCTTGGAGCATTTACCCTTGAAACACTCAGGCTTTTCCTCTACTCTCCCTTGTTCTCAGCTCATCTCCTTTTCTGCACTTCCATGACTTGATGGTTTCTTTTATGCTACATCTTACACACAAGACATTGTTTATATTTGTTAGCTCTAGGATCCATTTTTGTTGTGGCCTTTGTACCATGTCCTGTAGAGGTCCAAGTTCATAGAGTAACATTGAGATGCCACAGATATTTACACATTGATTGATCCGGAGTAACTCTTGCAAAATGCTATGGGGATCAACTTGTAGTTCTCCCGTAGCTTGATTTTTACTCCTTTCCTTTTGGAAGCATCTCCTACTGTAAGGCTTGATATCATTGCACCTTATTTCTACCAAATGTCACTTGGTCTTTGGTCCTACATGTCCCACATCTCTTGTTTTTTGTTCTCTTTACGTAGTTGTTGTCATACATCTGAATAGTCCCTGTCCTCTTTGCTGGGCAGATGTCCTTCTTTGTAGATGTTGTTATATTTGTTCATGATTTAGGTCTTAATCCCTTAAAAGAGTTTTCTTGTTACCATGATCCAAACTTTCATGTAGAATGGTCTTTAAGGCAAAGCCTTCTCGACAACATGCCACAAATACTTATTATTCAACTTGCTATCCTCCTTTGGGTCGCCTGTAAATTTCATTCTTCAAAAAGCATCCTGTTCCATGATTTGCAGTCCTGTAACATCATCAGGAGAATATTAGACTCTTGCAGCAAGGAACCATGTGGGATTATTGAAAGCTCTTTGGATTTTTCTAAGTGTAATAAGTAGTGCAATTCCAAACCTTTCCTTTATTCAGTTCTGCCAACAGACCATTGTCTGTGTTCAGTGACTGTCTAAAATTTATGAATTAATGGATTAAATGAAGAAGCTCCCCATCTAGCAAAATGTCATAATCTGGGCAGTATAAATTCTTCACATTTTAAGCACAATATATAATTATGACCAACTTTTAGACTAATGGTAGCTTTTACTGTGTTGCAGTTCAAACACGCTCCACCAGGTGGCATCGTATCTCTGCTTATTGCCAGCCCTCCCTGACAAGGAAGATACAACCTATGACAAGGAATTTCTTCTGGAATTGCTGGTAAAGTACATTTAAAAAAAAAACCCACACTTTTCATATTCTTTTTTCCTTGATTCCCTCTTGCAGATGTTGAGGTAATGTGATTGTCAGTAATAATTAGATCATCTAAATGTTAGTCCAGTAATTTATAACCTTTTTGAAAATTCAGCAGTTTATGAACATTTAAAAATGAAATGATTATTACCAGTGTGCTTCATTTTTACTAATTATAAATTAACTCTAATTAAACTTCCTTTTTTCTTTTTTTTTTTTTTTTAGATAGAATTATTAGACTTGTGGGTTAGGTTAATGCTGTAGAAATAGTGTGTGGATTTTATCAGTGTTTTTGACAAAGTCTTATGAAAGTTTTTGGTTTTTGTAGTCTAAAAGTTGGTCATAATTATGTATTATGCTTAAATTGTGAAAAATGCATACTGCCTAGATTATGACATTTTTTAAAAGCATAGGGCCAGAGTCCTGTAACATGTCACTAAAAACTTCCTTCAGGGTTAACATAATCCATTATTCAAAACACTTTCAGTATAGCTATAAACTCATTCAACTGTGTCATTAACCTGCCTGTCATTACTCTCCATCCTGTCCACAAGAACATCAGTTAAGACTTTGTCAAAAACATTGATGAAATCCACATACTATTTCTACAGCATTAACCTAACCCACAAGTCTAATAATCCTGTCTAAAAAAGAAAGAACAAAAGAAGGAAGTTTAATTAGATGTAATTTATACTTAGTAAAAATGAGGCATACCGGTAATAATCACTTCATTTTTAAATGTTCATAAGCTCTGTTACACATGCAATGTAGAAGTTTATAGAGGTGAAGATAATGAATGAATGAAAAACCTATTTGTTGAGCATTTGGGATATGGGATAAGCAACTGTGCCTTATGCTTTAAAAAAAAAATTGTTTATGGCTTAAAAGAAGTCACAACATTCTGTTTTTTTCCTCTCTCCTACCTTCTGGGTATCTTCATCTAGGTATTTCCACTAACTTCAAGCCCAATCTATATAAAACAGAACCTTTCCCTAAACTCAGCCTTTCTTCCTTACTTTACTATTTCTGTTAGTGGTACTGCCATTCTTTTATGTGACCACAATATGAAACCTCATTTGTCTGTAAATCTAGAATAAGTCCACATTGTAAAATGATTGTCTAACAATTTAATAAACTTTTAAACTGAATTCTTTACTATTTCAAAAAGTTTGAGACTTCAGTGGTATGGGGACTACCAATAATAGTCTGCCATAGGAGAAGGTGTTCGTAGATACTTCGACCAAAACAGTCTGTTGCCAGGTGCCAAATGTTTTGGCAGTGCATCTTTCATATTTAAATATATGGATATAGGGGCAGCTAGGTGGCACAGTGAATAGAGCACTGGCCCTGGAGTCAGGAGGACCTGAGCTCAAATCCAGCCTCAGACACTTAACACGTACTAGCCATGTGACCTTGGAAAAGTCACTTAACCCCAATTTCCCTGCCTTCCTGCCTCCAAAAAGCAAAAAAAAAAAAAA
>CM053598.1:147786861-147825959 GCA_028646575.1 Pseudocheirus occidentalis | reverse complement strand
TTCCTGCTGCAACAGCCGCCTCCCGCTGCCTCCTTGCCCTGGGAGCAGTTTGGCCGGACCCGCTCTTCTCCCCAGTTAGCAAAATCCACTGACCTTTCTCTTAGCCTTTTTGTCTTCTGGCTTGATAAATGTGGTAACTCTGCCTCCAGTGCAGCCAATCTGCTCTCCTATAGATTTGCCCTCCTATAGCCGTGGTTCCCCGCCTGATGCCCCAGGGCCTGAGCCGGCTGGGTTTCGGTGGCGGGTCCCAGCCTGCTGCGAAGAGTCCCGCCTGCTGCGCTGCCTGTAGCAACAGATGTGCTTTCTGTCTTGTGGAGAGTTTTGGAGCTTGAAAATCTGTTTAGTGTCCCATTTTATGAGTTTTTTAGCGTGTTTGTGTGGGAGCTGTGGTCCTTTGCTACTTCTACACCGCCATCTTAGCTCCGCCCCCTACACTAGATTTTTAAAGGCTAAATCTTTATAACAAGAAATGTTACTTCTTCTTTAAGAAGTGAGTTTTTATTCATATAAATTAATATTGTATACTTGGGTATCTAAAATTAAGATTTCTAGTGAAATTTCACTATGAACAATAAAAAATCCATTATTAGCGTCTATGATGCTAAAACAGTTCTTTTATTATTTAAATACTATTAGATATCTCAATTTATTGTGCTAATATAATACTATATTTATTCATGTATTCCCTTTTCTCCCACTGATTCAGTTACAAAAGACTCAAGACTTCAGAGGTTAGAAGTAGGAATGGGGAATGTATAGATTCCAGGGTCTACCTACATTTCTCCCTTTTCCCCAATTTAAAAGGAAAAATAACTGCGAAAAATAAATTATATTTTTAAAGATACAACAGAGTAAGACAATATTTTGGAAAAGTATAGTTACCTAAGTACATTATTTCTACAGAAAAATTATCTCTGTAACAAACAAGGTATATTAACATTTCACTTATTTCTCTGTCTCAAATCTTCCACAATAGCATTTAAGGGGAAAGAAGAAAGGAATGTTATTTATTTCACAATATCTTATCAGAAATTGGTAATATTTCTAAGGTGCTTTATGATTTTTCTGGTGAAAAAAGTTTAAATTACAAAATATTACAGAATATTAACAAATTACAAAATATTACAGAATATCTTGAGGGCATTTTCAATATAATTCCTAACAGACACTGTTAAGTCATTTAATGAAAAGCATCTTCAAAAGGATTAGCATTTATTTTCTATGTAAGCATATCCTCCTAAAGAACTGTGTTAAATACCAAAGCACTTAGTAAAATTCATATTTTTAGATAGTCAACCCTAAAATCATTTGAAAACTCTAACGGGGCAACCAGGTGGCACAGTGAAAAGAGCACCAGCCCTGAAGTCAGGAGGATCTGAGTTCAAATCCAGCCTCAGACACTTAACACTTACTAGCTGTGTGAACTTGGGCAAGTCACTTAAACCCAATTGCCCTGCCTTCCCCCCCTCCAAAAGGAAAAAAAAAAGAAAGGAAAGAAAGCACTCTACCTCTGTTTTTGGGTTTTTTTTTGCCTTTTTTTTTGGAGGGCAGTTGGGCTTAAGTGACTTGCCCAAGGTCACACGGCTAGCTTTTGTGTTAAGTGTCTGAGGCCAGATTTGAACTCAGGTACTCCTGACTCCAGGGCCGGTGCTCTACTCATGCGCCACCTAGCCGCCCTCTACCTCTGTTTTTATTAAAATAGTCTTTTAAACTACTCAGTCTAATGCAACATTATAATTACAGTATTAGGCATTTAAATAGCACCTTTATGTTCAGTTGACCCTGCATTATTAGGTTTTTGGAGAAATGCCCCATTTTGGAAAATCAGCTTTATTATAAGTAAACAAATATCAAAAGAAGTCACACAGCACCACTGCTGATCCAGAATTATAATTCAAGCTCCACATTCCTTGGTCTCTTGCTTTAGCCAAAATCGCCTTCAAAATTCTATATCCACAAAGTCCTATAATCCATAAGCTTAAAATGATGGCACATAATAATCCAATACTCCTACAGTCTTGTGACCAATGTGGTCAAAAGCCATTTAAAATATCCAAAAGTTAAGTATGTTAATATGTTACGTTAAGTACTGAAATAACTTTCTGGAAATGACTTCAAATAATAGAATTAAAAAACCCTGCCCCAAAGCAAAAGGAATTCATCTCATAAAAATTTAGTCAATTTGCAATGTAATATTAAATATAAGTCCAAGTTATGATGAAATTAATACTCAGGAGAGTGTTAAAACCGCCAAACTTGTATGATTTTAATCTGCAATCTGCATTTTATTTTAAAAATCAACTCCATAGCAAAACGTTCAAAACTATACCTAGAATGTGAAGGAATCAAGTATCTGGATGAAACAGGTGAACAAAAAATTACGTATTTTCTAGGGTTTGGAGAAATTTAAATGATCAAAGAAAATAAACAAATGGTCAGAAAATAAGTGACAATTTATGACATACAGACAACAAACCAAACACCACATGCCAACTCTTCCAATAATTGTACAAGTCTAAAGAAATAATGGCAGATGGCATCCTGCCCAGACAAAGGGGTAGTAGCAGAATAAAAAGTTCCTGGCTCTCAGACAATATGTTTTTCCTAGTATATTTTGCTAAAATGCTTTCACAAAAAATCCAACTAATCAGTCCCTCTTTTCCCTGGAGTTTCTTTAATAAAGAATAAAAGGTAAAATATAATACTCGTGCTAGCATTTCTACTGTAAAAAAATCATTCCAAAACCCAATTCATTTATTTACCTGCTGAAATCTTTTTCTGTTTCTAGTTCTTCCTCTCCATGACCAAGACGAAGGAGATGGCGCTCATCAATGTCTAAAGCCATGATTTTCTCAAACAATTGGTTCAGGGCCTAAAGAGCAAGAGAGACAGATAATGCTCTTCCAGGTATATTATGAATTTATAGTTCGTCGGGCTAGAAAAGAATGGTAACACTATTTGGGAAGAAATTAAACCTAAAGCGAACAGTAATGCAAACCTTAAATTAGGCACTTCATAGTATTTAAGCCAAATAGAATAATTTAAGCTTTCTGAAATCAGCTGCCCATTAAATTCCTGCTTCTAATAATAATAAACAGAAAAAAAGTGGTACTTGGTACCAATGCCTGAAAAAATGAACAACCACACTGAGGTCTGTTTTATTCAATCAGCATTTCTGTAAGGTGCAGAGGGCTAGTGAAGTTTGTTCAGTTTGGGGCAGGATTCTTCCAGAGAGCATATACTCTAAATTATACAGATGGAAGACAACAATGGAGCTACATAAGAGAGAGGTGAAGTAAAAAGTCAATCTAGAATACTTGGCAATACTCATCCCATTGTGCCGCCAAAATTCTTCACTGGAAAAAAACAAGCACCATGGTATCATAGACTTGGAGTCAAGAGAAATTTGAATCCTACCTTTCAACATTAATTAGCTATGTGAACCTAGATAAGTCACTTGACGTCACTAAGCCTCAGTTTCTTCATCTATAAAACAGTGATAATACCTAGAGGATCCACCCTGAGTGGTTGAGTGAATCAAATAAAATACCATAGGCCAAGTACTTTGTAAACCATAAGGAGCTAGACAGAAGTTAACTATTATTATTATTATCATGATACTGCTATCACGAACTATGCCATACTATGTTATTTAAAAAATACCACTCTCTTAAACTTATTCATACAAATGAAACAGCTATAATCACTGCAAAATTTATAAAGTGCTTTAGGGTCTCAAGTTCTGTTTGCTATGATTTATATAGGATTCTAACAAATTTACACGGACCACTGACCCCTCCCCCCATAATACACATAGAGCAGAAAACATCCCTTTGAGGCTGCTATACTGAAAGGAGTTTGTCTTAACTATATGGATACTTCCCAAAACATTAACTTTTCATGATGTACTTTTCCTGTTTTCTTTCTTCACTGCCAGTCCAAATATAATGCTAAAATAATGAAAATATCACTGCTACACTGGGGATTTAGATTTCTACTACAAGAGTTCAAAAACAATTTAATTATATAATTCTAAATAAAGAAAAATATTACCAAAGCCCACCTACTCCTCCAGCCTCACTATGAAGCTTTAGTTTTGGTATGAAATAATTAAGAGGAATGGCCAACAATGCAAATATTTAATGCTTTTTACATTTAGTCACTCCTAACATTTTTTTCCTTAGGACAGAAATTTATTCATGTTTGTTGCAGATTTCTCTTGATCTCCTTGACATTATTTGACATTACTTTTCTTGTTGTCAGTGTGACTTGAAAAATTTATAACAATAACAAATTTATCAGCCATTTCAGGCACTTGGGAGAGAAACATGAGTTGGCTAAAATAACAGGAGAGGAGGAATAAAAGACAAAATGGAGCTATCTTTCAAAACCCAACAGGGTCATTTACCTGATTTGAATGGGTAACAATTAGAGTCCTCTGTTCTGGGAAGTTGTGGTACAGATTGGATATGATCTGGACAGCAACATCAGTTTTGCCTGTACCAGGTGGTCCCACAACCTACAAAATACAATCAGTATGCAAAGCTAATTCATAAGTTATTACAACATCAGAGGGCTGCCAAAGAACAAAGTATCAAGGTAAAACAGGATATAATGACCCTATTTCTTATGCTTCCTAGCTATTCCTGAATTATGTGTAAGAACATTAACTTATAATATATAATATATTTAATATAAAATAATAATATAATATTCTGCAAAACCTTTAAGCTTCTTGAGGGAAGGCATCTATGTTCTATCAGTCAAAGCTGTAATTATGTAAATACATTCATATAATTCTAAATTGTAAGGCTGCCATTAAAAAAAGCACTACTCAAATAGTAGAATACTTTTATAAAAATGGGCTTGGGAAAAAATAAACATTTACATGAGCCTGTGAATACATATTTGGTGCTGAAAAGGAAATGGTAAAAGGGTCATGAAAAACAGTGACAACCCTCTTACGTCTCAAAAAAGAATCAAAGATTCATAATTAGAACCATATTTTAAGTAAAAGCTTATTAAGATCAAACAAGGTAAAGTGTAAGTAGGTAGTGTGCGAACAGTTATATGGAAATACACAGATGGCAATGTATCATTCTGCTTTTATTGGAAAGTTTTTCTTACCGATTCATCAAGTTTAAATATTAATTAAGAATACAACATACTGACTATAAATCCTACATGGTTAAAACAAAAACGCTACCATACCTAGAGGGCTTTTTCAGTTTTTCTGTGTTGATTACATATTATAAAATAGATAATTTTCCAGCCATTTTTGCAGTTGACAAGCAATAAATATTGGTCTTAAGGAGACTCCTCTTCAAAGGGGCTGGTATTCTTGCACCAACACTGAATTATTATAAATCTGGCAGTTCAATAGATTTGTCCCCCAAAAGATCTAATTAAATATAAGTAATTTTTACATTGGTTATTTTTTAACTCCAGTAGAAATCATCTTATATTTTAAAATTATGCCCACTGTCCTTCTAGTGCAATCTTTGCATAATTTATCTATTAATCAATGTTCTTGAAATACCAATCTTATTAAGCTTACAGGCTGCTAAGCTTTGCCTTGTATTTATTTCTTCATTTTTTCTAGTATATTCTGTCATAGTGCATACCTAGTTCTTCCTATTAAGTCCTATTTAAGTATTTCATCATGGTACAGAAGTGACCCTGGTTCTCTAATGCTATGCTAGTACACTGCAAACTCTGGAAGGTCTTATCTAAGATAAAAAAGCTTTGAGCATGAGGCACAATGACAGAAGGCATGTATGCTATCTGGGGAACAGTCAGGCTAAGTCTACTTACTAAGTTATGGAGAGGCAAGGGTGGGTGGGAACGTGTGATACTTGTATATATGTGCGTGTATACACACACACACACACTAACAATATCACAGATTCCTGAAATATTGAAATAAATATCTCCTCACACATGATCCCTTTCCTCCACCCCCAAAATCACAGAGTAGAGAACAGTAGCAATGGGGTGGTATTTAAGGTGCAGAAAAACACTATTATAGTATTGTTTAAAAAAAAAAAAAAAGATTGAACACTATCACTATTCTTAACCTTCAAGTACAGTATAATCAAACCTGTTGAAGACATTATACCCATTGTTCTGTCATCCAAGCCCTCCACAATTAGATTCTTTTTTTTTGTTTTGGCCTTCTTTTTAATTCTTGGAGGAGGGAGGACAGGGCAAGTGGGGTTAAGTGACTTGCCCAAGGTCACACAGCTAGTGTGTCAAGCGTCTACGGCCGTATTTGAACTCAAGTCCTCCTGGTTCCAGGGCTGGTGCTCTATTCGCTGCGCCACCTACCCACCCCTCACAGTTAGATTCGAACCTACTTTCCTTACCTTTTTTTTCCACAGTATTTGCTTTCATGAGCTCTACAGTCCAGGCAAGTTTGATTCCTTCTTTAGTGATCTTACCCTACTTTTTCCTCCTTTTAGGCCTTCAAGCCTCATACCTGGAACGGATGTACCTCTCAACCATAATCTCATCTGCCAAATTCACTCCCTTTCCTTTTATATTTAAAGACCAAGCTAATTCCCCTATGAAACTTTCACTAACTTCCCCCTTCTCCCTATGTTAGCTACCCTTCCTCACTTACCTTTTGTCACTCAATTTTCAATTGTCATACTCTAAACCTGCATTCTCGCTATCTGTGTCAAGATGTTACCCTTTCTTCAAAGTAAGAAAGCACAGTATGATGGAAAGAGTCAGAAGACTAAGACTCAAAACTTGGCTTTGATACTTACTCTCTTAGATCACTCAACCTCTCTAGGCCCAAGTTTTGGCCTAGATGACCTGAAAATTCCTTTCTACTTCTCAATCTATAAACTTATGAATTATTTCACTGAGAGCAGAGACCATCTACCTTCATGTATGTGTGTTGTAGTGTAACAGGAAAGTTCTATATCTCATCAATGAGGGCACTCTGTCCAAAGTGGACCCCAAATATACTTTTTCATACTGACAGACTCCTGATTTACAGTCCTTTAGTAAATCATCTAATGGGAAATAGACCACGTTGGCCCAATGTACCTGGGGCTTTGCTCTAGATTTCTTAACATGAAATGAATATCAATGGAACACACAGACTATCCACTGGTTATCAATTAACAAACATTTATTAAGCAACTACAATGCTCCAGAAACTACAGGGTCTGAAAGGAAGTGAAGTCAACACAGATGTAAGTATATACAAAAGGAGAAAACAACACACATAGGTTTATACAAAATACGTACACATATGAAGTACCCTTGGAGGGGAAAAAAATACTCCCAGATGTGGGAGGTGAATGGGACAGGACCAGGAAAGACCTTTGGTAAAATATTGTTCTTGTGCTGAACTGCTAAAAGAAACCAGGGATTCCAAGAGGAAAAGTCATATGCAATAAAGACAGAAACATAGAATGGAGCTAGATAAATGCCAGAGGAGTTTATATAGAATCTTACCTACAAGTAATACGGAGCCACTGGCATTTATAGAATGACATGATCAGACCTACACTTCAAGAAAAAACCACTTTGGCATCTATGGATATAGAAGAGAGAAAGTTGTGAGGAACCAATTACAAGGCTACTAGAATAGTTCAGACCAGAGGTAATAAGGGCTCAAAATAGAAAAGTGGCTATGTGAGTAAGGAGAAGTAGACCAATACATGCAATGTGAATGTAGAAATGACCAGATTTAGCAACTGATTGGCTATATGGAGTGAGTTACAGTGAGGTGCCAAGGATAATATCATGGTTGTAAACCTGAGTGACTATAAGGATAGTCTTGGGGTAGTCTTGACAGAAATGGGGAAGTTTAAAAGAAGGTGGGTTTGTAGTAAATGATAATAAGTTCTGTTAAGAAATGCCAGTTTGGGGGCAACTAGGTGGCACAGTGAATAAAGCACCAGCACTGGAATCAGGAGGACTGGAGTTCAAATCCAGCCTCAGACACTTGACACACTAGCCATGTGACTTTAAGCAAGTCACTTAACCCCAATTGCCCTCCAAAAATAAAAAAAAAAAGATACTTTGACACACAATTTAAAATAGGCAGCTAGTGAAACAAAAGTGGAGTTTGGGAGAGAGACAGGCTACATATGTAGATCTGACAATTATTCGCACAGAAATGATAATTAAATTCATGGAAGCTGATACAATCTTCAAAAAACTAAGTTTAGAAAGGAAAAAAGGGCCTAGGAGAGAGCTTTAGGGTATACTCACTATTAGGGAGTATGTCATAGATGATGATCTAGCAAAGAAGACTAAAAAGAATGAATCTAAAAGGAAGATAAACTAGAGGATAAACATGAAAACCCAGAGAGAAGAGAGTAAACAGAAGAAAATGGCTAAAATGCAAGATGCTATAAAAAGGTCAAGAATAATGAGGTTATTGCTCACCCTTCACATATGATCAAACTTCTCTAGCTATAAATTTTTTTGGTAGTAGTATTTATGCCCTTTTTTCCTGCATGATTTTTAGTTGTCAACACACTGCAGCCTATTCAAGGTAATGACCACCTGAAAAATTAATTTTTTAGGAACTGTTGTATTCCATGACCCACAGACAGCATCATTTGAAAAATAATGGTGAGAAAGTGAGTCTCATTTCAGGAAGAAGGGTCATCAATCTAGTCTACTGTCTTTCTCCTACTCAATTCGAGGTCAAGTTCATAGTGCATCTGTCCTAATGAACCAGTTTCATGAGGTGCACATCATAGTCTGGACAAGAAAAATTTTTATCTACTTGATTGCTCCCATTGGATAGTTTGGCCAAAGTCTTTTGAGTGATTACAAAACTCATTTTGATCAACAAAACAGTATCTGTAAAATGGAGATTCTTGGGAACCTTACTATTTATAGAGAATTTTTTCATTTAGGGTTTGTGGCAGATATGCCTCATGTAAGTGGCAAACACCTTAGGTAAACATACACCTTTCTGTTTCAATCTTAACTTGATATTAATAATCAGAGGTTATAGATACAATAAAGCTGTCTGGTTTTACTTCTTCCAAGCAATCTTGCATGATTTAACACATACATGGAAGGTATCTTGGAAGAATGCCTTTAAAGGAATTGTATTCTATCAAATCAATCATGGTTTTTTTAGTTTGTTCTTTTATTTTTTTTTGTAATCAACAAATAAAAAGTACAATTACATAATTGCAATATTATGATCTGCTATAATATATTGCTTTTGAAAGCCTTCCCGTGCCCCTTCATTTAGATATCTTCAATGATCACAAATTTAGAGGTAGAAGGAACCTTAGAAATTCTTTTAGTAGAGTCTTCTCATTTTACAGATGAGAAAACAGAGGTATAGCATGATTAAGTGACTTGCCCAAGGCAACAAAGTCAATAAGTGGCATGATTTAAATCCAGGTCTCAGTACTAAATCACTGAACTTTTCATGGTACTATAATCCTTTCTCATTTAAAAAAAAAAAAAAAACCAAGGGGTGCCTAGGTGGTACAGTGAATAGAGCACTGGTCCTGGAGTCAGGAGGACCTGGGTTCAAAACCAGCCTCTGACACTTAACACTTACTAGCCATGTGACCTTGGGCAAATCACTTAACCCCAATTGCCTTGCCTCCACCCTCCAAAAAGCCACCAAAAAATATTTAGAGAAAGTTGGCAATCATTGATTTTTTTGGTCTCTTTTTTGTTGCTGCTAAGTCTTGAATTTTCTTACAGGCATTTGTCATCTTCCATTTCTTTAGGACAACTGAGTATCTTAAAATTGTGTCCCCATGTGTCACTGATTTCCTCTATGTACCTCTGGTCTAGTCAAGCTGCTCTTACTGGTTTCATTTCTGTTGTGCCATTTCTAGTTCATCACACAATACACTGGGGACTATGATATTACAAAGTAAATAAGGCTGGTAGACTGTTAATGAAAAAGTTAACATGTTACAGAAATCTCGATAGAAATTTATTTTTATCTATTGTTGTTTTCCTTCCAGTCTCATCTTCAAGTGCTCACAAGATGATCTGATTTGATTGGGTCTCTTGTAAGCTTTCTACAAATCTGGTTTCTCTCCATCACTTCTTCCTGCTTTAAGAGGAAATACTGATCATAATCTTCTACCATCCTGCTTCCAAAGGTTGTATAAATCAATGGGCACTTTAAGTCAGTGTTTCTAAACTTAGCAGCCAATTTTCCACCTAGAAAGGAGATCAAGTATTTAGCAAGCTAAGGCAGTCTTCAGCATCTTTTTTTGCTCTTCCTGTGGTAATTGAATTAAGTTGATGAAAATGGCTTAGGAAGTATGTCATTATATGTACAATTATCTGTTTCTCATTTTTTGAAACCAACAGTTTGTTATGTCTCAATTGAATGCTATATCTCCATCTCATTTTTATTCCTTCTAGATTGGTATTGATTTTGTTCTATGCCTTAACAAATTGTGAGCTGGATAGTCCATAGACTGCTGATGCAGAAATGCCTACTACATTCAATTCAATTCAATGAGCATTTGTTAAGCACTAGTTACTGTCTATATAGCACTGAATTAAATAATCCCTGTTTTCAAGGGGCTACACTTTTATGGAAGCTTGGTAAATAATTAATCAAAGTGGAGAGAACACAAACTGAAAAGGAACAGGGCCTCATCTAGAGGTGGCATGAGTAGGTAGGTAGTCACTTCCTGTTAGAATACATCTGATTTCATTTTTTTAACCGGATCTGCTACATTCATGATATATAGTCATATGATTTCTATACAGTCTACAAGGTATGATAAAAATAGTTCTGTCACTTCTTTTACTTGAAACTCCAAGGATAACCTTAAGCTCACATTTCATTTAGCTGTAATTTCCCTTTTGAATTCAGGTTTCATTTATAGCAAAAACATCAAAATTGATATGATTCAGCCTTCCAGTAGTATATACACTTGGTAACTAGATAAAGATCATACATTTTGACTAATGACAGTTAATAGTACTTATAGAAAGTCTAGAAACTGTAATTCTCAGCACCCTCTCCTCTGTTTTCCATTATTCATCCTTCATTACTTCAGAAACAGAGAGACTACATCAACAAAAAATTGTAAACAAAATGAGTACCCCAATGATTGGGAAATTACTGAATAAACAAGGGCATCTAAATACAACAGGATATTATTGTGTCATATAAGGAACTCAGGAAAACAGACTTGTATCATCCACTAAGGATAAAAGAAATCATAATGAGGAGAACAACATACATAATGACTATATCATAAAGAAAACAACTCTAAAACCTGAATGTAGATTGAAGTCAGTTACACATTATGGCCAAGAGAAAGATAAGGAAACATACTTCCTGATTCTCAGCCCCAGATGTACAGAATGCTGTAGAGACAGCTGAAGAATTAGCTGGGCCATTTAACTACTTTCTTTGTTATAAAGAAGAGTGCTCTACAGGGAGGAGAGAAGAGGGGGACCTGTCTGGAATTAACTCAGTACAACAAAGAGCATCAATAAATTTTAAGTGAGAGTACCACACAATACTAATGGTTCATTTTGTATTTGTCTTTGTTTTCATGAGTGGTTATGACCTAAGAATTAGTCAACAAATGGTCTGACTACCAGTGAACCTAAGAAAGTATTCAAAAGTGTTTTCAGAATGGTACAACATGCCAGAGCTTGCACTATTAGCATTAAGATAGCCTTTGAGAATCCAGATCACCTTCATAATGATCAGGTATTTGAAGAAGACTTTGTGGAAAGCAATGGATGTAACCTGATCCTCAAGAAATATTTAAAACTGAATTTTTCATCTGGAAATAAGTAGCTAAGAATGTCACAAAGGTCTACCAAATACACAGGATGCTGTAACTACTTTAAGTAGCCCCTATGGACTAATGTAGTGGCTAAGAAAAAAAAACAATTAGTAAGAGTAAGAAGATCTGGGTCTGAACCCCAACTCTGCTACTTAAAAGCTGTGTGGGTCTACACCAGTCACTTAGCTCCTCTGAGACTCAGTTCTCTCAGTTTTATTTTTTTTTAATTAACTCTGGTTTATTTTTAGTTTACATCATTCATTTCCATGAGATTATGAGTTACAAATTTTCTCCCCATCTTTCCCTATCCACCCCCCAAAACAGCAATTCCACTGTATACCCCCTCCCCCATTGCTCCTCTGACTTTCCTGTAGGGCAAGATGGATCTCCCTACCCCAGTACCTATATGTCTTAATTCCCAGCTGCATGTAATTAATGACAGATTGATAGATAGATAGATAGATATAGATAAGATAGATAAGATAGACACATGCATGCATACATACATACATACACACGTGTATATATTTTTTAACATTTGACTATAAAACTTTAAATTCTAGATTCTTTCCCTTCCTCCCTTGTCACTCACCTCTACTGGAAAGACAAGCAATTCAATATAAGCTGTACATGAGTAGTTAGGCAGAACATCTCCACAATGGACGTACTGTGAAAGACTGACTATGTTTCCCTCCTTTCTATCCCCCCCTTCTTCTATTCTCTACTTTGTCCCTGTCCCTTTACAGAAGTGTGTGCTTCTAACAACCCTCCTGCCAACCTGCCCTCCCCTCCATCATCACCCTTCTCATCCCCTTCCCCCTGCTCTCCTGTGGGGCAAGATGCCCAATTTAGAGTGTATGTCATTCCTTCCCTAAGTCAAATTCAATGAGAGTAAGGTTGACCCATTCCCTTTTGCCTTCCTGTTCTTCCCCTCCATTGTAACAGTTAATGCTTGCCTCTTCTATATGAGATGATTAACCCCATTCTGTCTCTCCCTGTCTCCTCTCATTCTATTCCTGTCCTACCTCTCAATTTCACCTCTTAAAATATCATCCCTTCCTTTCAATTAATCCTGCAACCTCTATGTACACGTATATATACACTGACATATGTATTCATACACATATATACCCTCCTATACAGACATGTGTATATATATATATATATGTGAATATATATACATATATACACATTTATATTCCCTTCACCTATCTTCATACTGAGAAAAGTTCAAGAAGTTACAATGATCATTTTTCCATATTGGTATGTAAATAGTTCAACTTTGATAAGTTCTTTATGATTTCTTTTCCATGTTTACCTTCTCATGCTTCTTGTATTTGAATGTCAAATTTTCTATTCAGTTCTGGTTTTTCAGCAAGAATGCTTGAAAGTCCTCCATTTCATTGAATGACCATATTTTCCCCTGAAACATTATACTAAATTTTGCTGGGTAGGTGATTCTTGGTTTTAGTCGTAGCTCCCTTGATCTCTGGAATATCATATTCCAGGTCCTTTGATCCCTTAATGTAGAAGCTGCTAGATTCTGGGTTATCTTGATTGTGTTTCCACAGTATTCAAACCGTTTCTTCTTGACAGCTTGTAATATTTTCTCCTTGATCTGGAAACTCTAGAACCCAGCTATAACATTCCTAGGCATTTTCTTTTGGGATCTTTTTCAAGAGGTGATCGGTGAATTCTTTCAAGTTCTATTTTGCTCCCTGGTTCTAAAATATCAGAGCAATTTTTCCTTGAGAATTTCTTGAAGGATGATTTCTAGGTTTTTTTTTTTTTCTAATCATGGCTTTCAAGTAGTCCAATAATTTTTAAATTGTCTCTCCTGGATCTATTTTCTGGGTCATTGTTTTTTTCAATGAGATGTTTCACATTGCCTTCTATTTTTTCATTTGTTTCAATCTGCTTAATAGTATCTTGATTTCATAAAGTCATTTACTTCCATTTGCTCCACTTTAATTCTGAAGGAATTATTCTCTTCAGTGAGCTTTTGAGATTCTTTTTCCATATAGCAAATTAGACTTTTTAAGGTATTCTTCTCCTCACTGGCTTTTTGGGCCTCTTTTGCCATTTGAGTTAATCTATTTTTAAGGTGTTATTTTCTTCAGTCAGGCTGTTGACTCTCTTTTCATGATTTTCTTGCATCATTCTCATTTCTCTTCCCAATTTTTCCTCCACTTCTCTTACTTGGTTTTCAAAATTCTTCTTAGGCTCCTCTATGGCTTGTAAACAGTTTACATTTTTCTTGAAGTTTTTGGTGTGGGAGTTCTGACTGTGTTGTCTTCCTCCCTTTCCATGCTTTGATTTGACTGCTAAGCTTGGTTTGCTTCCTTTGCCTGCTTGTACTGCCAGTCAATTAACTTGATTTTTGAGCCTCTGTAAATCTCTGCTTCCCATGGGGAGAGCTTTGTCCCAAATCGCTGGGGTTTTCACAGGTGCTGGAGCTATCAGGAGGCCGCAGTCTCTGCAGCCCTGACCAGCTTTGGCTCACTGGTCACATACCTCAGGACCACCACCAAAGACCACAATCCCAATCCAGGCAGGTTAATGCAAGAGCACTTAGCCTCTGAATGGTCACTTGGCCCCCCACTTCTTGCCCTGGGGGCAGTTGGCTAGACCCACTCCTTTCCCCCAAATTTAGCTGAGTTCGACTGACCTTTCACTTTGTCCTTGTTTTTTATGGGTTGATAATTCTGGAAACTGCCACAGCTGCCAGTGAATCTGCTCTCCTGAAAGCTCTAGCCATGGCTTGTCCTGACCACTCTGGGGCTCAGCCAGTTTCAGGCCCAGCTGGTTTTGAGTAGCAGCTCTCTGTGATGAGCCCTTCCTGTCCGCCTGCCAGGCTGCCTTCAATGGGAGATGCGTTTTTCTGTAATTTTGTGGGTTCTGGAGCTCTAAAATTTGTTTAGAGTCATATTTTATAGGTATTTGAGGTAGCCATGGGGGGAGCTAAGGAGTTCTCCTGTGTCTACGCCACGATCTTGACTCTTATCAGTTATCTCAGTTTTAAAATGAAAAGAGTGGGCTATACTGACCTTTCCCATTTTAAAGCCCACAATCTTATTCTTGATCAAGAGAAGAGCTGAATTTTCTTCAAACACAATGAAGCGTTACTTCTTTTTTATAGTAACAAAGAATTGGAAACAAAGTGAAAGGGTATCAAGCAGACAAAGGATAAGCAAACTGGGGCACAAAAACACAAAGGACTATTGCTGTACTGTAAGAAACAGGAAACAGCTAGATGGATCAATGATATAGCACTAGGCCTGGAGTCAGGAAGACCTGAGTTCAAATCATACCTTAGGCACTTACTTGCTGTGCAACCCTGGGCAAGTCATTTAATCTATTTGCCTTAACCCAATGGAGAAAAAAATGGCAAACCACTCCAGTATCTTTGCCAAGAAAACTCCATGGACAGTATGGCCCACCAGGTCACAAAGAATCAGACACAACAGAACAACAACACCAAACTTATATGAACTGAGGCAAAGTGAAGTATGCAAAACCAAGAAAACATTCACAATGACAACTGAAATGGAAAGAACAAAAAAGAAACTGAAACTGAATGCTATGCAACTATATTGGCCAAGGACAGCACCAAAGGAAAAGACTAAGAATGCATTTCCCTGTCTTTTTTGTGAGATGGAAGACTGTGGGTGTGCGGACTCTATCAACTGTCAGACTTGGTTGCAATGTTGCTTTTATCCAACTGCCTTTTCAATCCTTTTAAAATTCTTTGCTACATGGGCTGGCTCTTTGGATAAAGGCAAGAGGAACAAAATACTGGGAAATTAAGTTGATATAAAAACAAAAATATCCATAATTTAATAGAGCACTTTAAAAAATCAATATAAGAAAATTCTTAAACAGTAACTCTCTTACCATAGTCAATCCAGGCTGCATTCCAGCACGTATAGCTTCTATCTGAGTAGGTGTAAACTGAATAGTGTTGCTGAAAACAAAATAGTAGATTAAAACTGACAGAAAATATGGATAAATGACCTCATAAGCCAAGACAGATGAAACAAAGTAATATATGCAAAGCACTTGATGAATGTGAGCTATATTATTACAATGGAAATTTAGACCAAAAGGGAAAGGATCTTTTTCCTTAATAGTTTCAAAAGTCTCTAAATGTTACCATGCCCCACCCTAAAGGTCAAGTAGAGCTGAATACATTTTCTGGGGATGATCAGCAGTACTGTCATTATCTTGAGAGATTCTTAGGGAAAATGAAAGAATAAATTCCCTCCAGCACTGATTATGGTGCATGTGCCATAGCACTGAGTCCCCCTAATCACACCCAACCCCAACAGAAGTAAGGAACTGAGCTCCAGCTCCCAATCAGGGAATATAGTATGACACAAATTAGGATAAATAAGTAATGCACCTAACAGAGCTAGATTATCACTAATAGCATACAAGCAAGGGAACTTCTACTGTTTATGTGATATGGGAATATATTAGACTAAGCAAAGATGTCTGTTTATAGGATCATTAATTTAGAGCTGAAAGGAACGTTTAGAAATTATCTAGCCCAACCCCTTATTTTACAGATGAGGAAACTCAGGCACTAAGATTTTAACTGACCTGCCTAAGATCACAAAGGATCTCACACCAGGCCAAGACTTGAATTCAGCTTTTCTAATTTCAAATATAGAATTTTTTCTGTTGTACCATATTTCCTCTAAGACCAAAACTAACTAAACGCTGGTTTTTCTCTTCATAATTCCAAGTGTTTGTTTTTGAAATGTCCTAACTGTAGAATGCCAAAAAAGTCTGAGATAGTCCTCTGGATCCCACATCTGAAAGAGAGGTCAAGGATGCCAGATATCTTAATATATGTCAGTTTTTACTAGGGCTTTCAGAAGAGTCTGTTAACCTAAAGAATTTAAAATATAGCTGAATTAGTAGGCATAACAATCACCCAATTGGTAAGCATTAAAGTTAAGATGATCTGTACCCAATCTAGAGTATAGTGGACATATGTAAGTATACATAGTGTATGTGTATGTGTGTGTGTGTGTGTGTGTGTGTGTGTGTATAACATGTGTATTACATAGATTATAATTGAACAAGGAGATGTTACCGTTTGGGTTTATTATAAGGATAAGGACCTCTATTAGGAATAACATGAGGTTCAACAATTAAAGTTTCAGCTTCTCCAATGTTTTCACCTTCTCCATCTGCTTCTTTCCGTTTCTTCCCTTTCCCATTTCTTACTGGAAAAGTTATCCTACAACACACAAAATTTAATTACTTCTTGAAAGTTCAAGTTATCTAAATCTATTTTATATCCAGCTGAATGTTATAGACCCTAATTTCTAAAAGAAAAAGTAGCACTCATCTACTGACCTGAGCTGTCTTACCTACAGCATCTGCTCTACTTTTAACAATAAACATCTTTCCAGAGCTCAAAGCAAAGGAAGACAAGAAGTCAATCACAGCCAATTGAGTAGTTTCTTATACCACCCCTCCTTGAGTTTTAGACTGTCTAACTTTTTTCCAACTAACTAATTTGGTTAATAGGGTCAATAGGATTTAGAATTAAAAGGGGCCTTAGAGTTTATTTTGTTTGTCTCCCTCATTTTGTTGATAACAAAACTGAGATCCAAAGGAGATCCAAGATGAGTCTGGCCCAAATAAGAATCAGAATAAGCATGAGACATTCTTGCCACATCACTACAGATAGAATAAGACACAAACAGATAGCCTGAGATACTAAGTGAATAAAAGAAAAGTCTCAGGTTAGCTGGATAAATTCTCTGTAGACAATGTGAATAAAAACCAGAATCAACAAAGGATAAAAGTGGTGACGTGACCATGGTCTTCATTAGTGGAAGTATTCATGCTGATAAAATCAAAGAATCTTCTACGGTTCCTTTCTAGGATGATTTAATGTTAAATCATCCTAGACAGTGAGTGTTTTTGCAACTTATGAAAGAAAACCAGAGTAAAAGGCCAGAACTTTCCCTTTTAAAAAAATCTCAAAATCATTTGCCAATTTTCGGGTAAAGATAATTTAATGGTAGAGAAATCATTTTATAGCATATGATATGTTATTTTACTGGAATAATGGCACACTAGGAATATACTTCAGTAAAAAGCTATTAACATAGTAGCACTCAGGCAACAAACATGGGCAGAGTGTATGGTACTTTATTAGACAGCTTTTCTTCTAGTTTTCAAATAACACTTGTACTGTAATAAGATTATCGAAGTAACAGACTCAACTAAACAAATTTATAATCATCAGTACTCAACACATGGCAAAAAGGAAACACAAAACTCAAAATAAAATCCTGACACGATATCCAAATTTTACTTTGGCTGATAATTTGAACCTCCTTCCTCAGGCTGACTACAGAATGGTAAAAAATTGATTTCTCAAATTCAATGTATCAGTCTCTGACCTTACCTGAAAGGGGGAACCTGTAGGGCTGGGTTATCCACAGTAACTTTGACATTATAACCAGGAAAACTGGCTTTTAAGTGATCGATGGAAAGAAAAGTATCATTGAAGTCAAGACAGGAAATCTGATTAGGCATTTTTGAGTAATGAGCACTACTTGGGTCTCCGTATCCTAGGATGATGTCATGTAGCCAGTCAGGTACGACACAATCTGTATTCATCAGGTTTCGAATGGTCTCTAATACAGCCTGTCAGTAACAGAACAAAATGATTGTGTTAACGTGACATCTCAAACATCTGAACTTCACTGGCATGCAGAACTGGCTCTCTAAACTAATCCAGCATTCCAGAGTGTTTCAAGGCAAGAAGTTATTTTCTGCTGACAGGTGCTTGGCTAGACTGAATCAGCAGCTATATTTTCTACTGATACCAAAGACCGAATTAAACAAAAGATCAAACTTAACTAGAACAGTTTATCCATTAGGAGGTCATTTAGACATAATGACACAAATGATTTTAGCACTTGGTTCCTAATGGAAAGTAGAGTAATCTGACTAAAGAGTCTGCATAGCAACAAGTAAACATCACAGAAAGAGTCTATAAAGAAAAAGCTTCCACTTTGAAACTCTTTAAACTTTCATCTCCTACCCTAGGAAAAAAATTACAAAAATAACCAGAATTTCAAGGAAATATCATATAACTTAATAAACTCAAGGTTGCCAGAAGTCAACAGAGAAAACTACAATAATAGTCAATACAGAAACTCACAGAGGGGTAAAAGCAATTAGCAACTGCTAACAACAAATTTCTTTGAAACTGACAAGAAGGTCTTTAGAGTCTAAAATCAACCACATTTATGTTATGAAACTATACAAAAGAAAAAGATTTAAAATAATAATAATGTTCTCTCTCCTTCCAAATGCTGGCAGCTTAAAACCCTCTTGAATTCAGAACTAGAATACAGATGTCATTTTTGCTCTAAATTTTGATTGAATTTCTTCTACTATTGAACAAGATTCATTAATCATTCCAAAGAAAAAAGGGTTGCTTTCATCATGACAACTAAAGTGCACTATAATTTTACAATGAAGGCCATTTGAAATAAAATGGTACAAATAATAAGATGACTAAACTGGTCAAATGGAATCTACTACACAACCTAATAATGGATCAGATCCCCATCTGATCAATGGGGAAAATAACTGCTGTGGACCTTCTTTAGGGAGCACATATACCAATCCAAAATACCTGGGCCGCCATTTCCTCATCCGTAAAATAAGGTTAGACTAGATATTTTCTCTGTTATTTGATGATTCTAGATGACAGATTTATAAGATTTTGAGCCAGGGACCTGAGAAGGCAGGGTATGGTGGAAACAGCACTAGATCAGAAGTCCAGCTCTTTTATTTATTCTACCTGTGTGACCTTGGATAAGTCATTTAACTTCTTTGGCCCACACTTTCCTCATCCGTAAAGTAAGAGGATTGGACTAGGTACTTCCTTCTAGTTCTAAATATCAAAGACATGGAAACAATTCAAATAGACCCTTAGACTCAGGAGGGAGTTTACCAATTAATACTTCAGAATAAATAGAAAAAAAGAAATCTTCATTAGCACACCCTTCCATTCCTCTATACCTAGAATATAGGCCTAAATAGGGGTTATTTTAGAGCTCAGGTGCTAGGTAACCCAGTTAAAGTAGTCAATCATCAATTTAGTTTGACCTTTTGCTAAGTTTTTATGCATCTATTCATCTATTATCACCCTCTCATGTTAAAGAGATTGAAAGCGAGGTCCAAAGAAGTGACTTTCTCAAGGCCACACAAGTAGTATCTGTCAAAGGGAGGATTGAAGTTCAGGGACAGACTCCAAATTCAGGATCCTTTCCACTGTCACCACAGTATCTGAAGTTTTTCGTTAGTTTCCATTTAGATAGTATTCTTCCCCTTCCCTAATCTTTTTCCTTATTTTTAACTTTCCAGCTCAGTTTTATTTTAGATACCAGAAGTAAGGCACTATAAAAACCAAATTTTAACTTAATATTATTACTGCCCTCTATTGTATATGAATTTAACTGGAACCATGTTGTGGAGAGAAGGGAGTGTGGCTTTCCCAGCAATAAAAAATGTTTGTAAGGTCAGACACCAGGGTATAGAAATTCATCTTGCCTTTCTAGAAAGCTGGGGGGTGGAAGGGAGAGGATCTAAGAGAGAACAGATTGGGGGAGAGGGTATTCAGTAGGCTAGGTATTTGGGAAGGGGAGGATAGGGGAAAGACAGGGAGAAAAATCTGTAAATCAAAATCGTGTGGAAATGAATGTTGAAAACTAAAAATAAATAAATAGATTTTTTAAAATGTATAAGGTTAAGTTTTTGCTATTTACTTCAAAAAGAGAAAAAGGAACAATGTGAATCCCTTAGCTAATGACTGATGATACAGCTTGAGAAGGAAGGAGGGCTCTTCTGGAGAGACATAATTTCAATTACAGGAAGTGACCTTAATTCTCAGGAACCTCATAACTAATTATAATACAGAATAGGAAAAGCCTCAAGCTGTTGCTTTAACATTATTATGAAAAAAATAAATTTGAAAAATAGGTTCTGGGTGCCAAAAGACTAAAGATTTTAAAGATAAACCAGCGAAAATACAATATTCTATGGTTATTTGGCTGCAATGGAAATACATGAAGTCTTTGAATTTAAAGCAATTAGAAGCACTGGAAAAAAAACAAATTTTCATATCCACAACTACAAAATAACAAACTAAATCACAGAATTATTTTCGTATAACTTTAACATCCTATGTTAAAAACAAAAGGGTTATGTGGGGAAGGAAAATGAAGTTCTTGCCAAAAATAAAGATCTTGGAAATTTGTGAATCTCATTAATTCAAGCTCTCTGTACCCCTCACCCTCTTTTTCCAAATTAGAAATCAAAAATCCAAGTCATGCTGATGAAATGCAAAACTTACCAAAAGCACAAAAAAAGTACTCCCCCCTCCCAAAAAAATGGTTCATGGTTACACAATTCAGATACATTATAGTTTAAATTATTTCTCATGAAAGTTATTTTATAATAAAAGAGTATTTTAAGATAGGAGTTAATCTATTTCCAACTATAGGCTCTAAGCATACTTCAGTGTTTAATTACTAAAGTACTATAGCTCACTAACTTAATACATTAGATTATTACCTAGAATTTAATATGAATTTTATATACATATATATGACATCAAAAAAAGAATATGTTTAAATTTTTAAATCTTTATTATTGAAATGTATTTATTATACATAATTCACTGGTTAGAGCCTGATGGACGTAAAGTATTTACTCCACTATGCTCAATCTCAGCAAGAAAATGGCAAAAAGTTCACCCACTCCCATTTGAATTGTTAACAGAACCAGAAGTTGAAATTTCAAGGAAAAACCATAGGGATGAGAAGCAAAGCTGCCAATGGTGAATAAAGATTCTCTGTAAAAGAAGAGAGTCTCTGTTATCAAGCTCAATATAACTGGTCAGTTCATGGGTATTCCCAGTATGGAAGAAGACGTGGTTGGAAATGCTACCATAAACAAGTTTAAGACAGTCAATAACCCTTCTCTCCTTCAATGAGTGCAATGTCAGCACCATCTCCCAATGATCCTAAGATTTCAAGGAAACAAAAATATACTCCTGTGAAAAAAAGTTTACTTTACAAAAATCAGACTCCAATGAAGTAACTGCCCAAGCACAGAAAAATAATCTTTTCTGAAAATTCATCCTCTCTTCCCAAGGTAAGATATTACTTTTCTCTGAATTTTACTTCAATAAACATGTTCAAACTTGATTTTATATTAGTAAATACTATTCTCTGAAGAGCTAAAAGAGTCATATTAGAGTCATATACCAGTCACCCTGCTAGGTGGAGCAACAGTCAGAAGACTATAAAATATATGTAGCCATTTCCTTCTCAATACGCTAGCTTTTCATTCACTGGTTCCCACAATATGCTGATACTGATCATAATTTGCATATACTTTCAGGTGTTTTAACAGTAGTGGTGATGGCTTGGCAGTGAACTATGGTCTTATAAGGAGCTAGGTTCATTGCTCCTACTGCCCTTTCTTCTCTCTGTGTCTCTCTTCTATATTCCAATCTCCTAGCACGGGTCAAGATTCTTCTTGGTCTCTGACGGTCACACCAGATGAAGACCAGAAAGTAACTTAAAGATGATGAAATAGCGGGAAAGAAGCAGAATAACTTAAAAGAACAGGCAACATTTGAAGAGGAGGAGAGTTAGGCTTGATATAAGGAAAAATCTTCTAAGAATTAATACTACCTCAAAATGAAATGGGCTGCCTGGAAAGTTGGTGGGTCATCCAGCTCATTAGCAATTGGGTGACAATCTGTCAGGGATGTTATAGATGGGATTCTTTCTTGTAAGGAGGAATTGACAGCCTCTGAGATCCCTTCCTCTCCATATTCTCTGACCTATTTGACATTGGGCAAGTCAATGAATGTCCCTGAGCTTGGAAATGGAGGGAGGTTGACCAAGTTATCTCTAAGGTCTCTTCTCCCCTTCAAATATCAACACGATCTGGCTCAAACAGGAATAAAGCTTGGTACCATGACCTCACTGGTGCCAACCAGGGAACCAATTTCTATCAGGTCATAAAATGCACAGATACTATTTTGGAGGGAGGTTAAAAAACAAAAGATGGCATCAATAGAGTTGGTTTAGAGATTAAACACTGAATCAAATAGTTAAGAAAGTCTTTTAACAAACTGTGTCACACAGATTATAGTGATCCATGACTAATACAGTATATCTAAAAAATGTCTGAATGATAAATTTTAATAGAAAAGACTCTTCTACTCTAATGCTAAGTATTGGCTGAGTAAATGATTCTGAAAAAGGGAAAAGCTATATGTTCAATAGGGCTCTCTTGCCTTTTCAGAAAAATTAAGCAGTTGACATCTGAAATCACCAAAACTCACTCACAAGAGTCTTCAAAGGACAAAGATTTTTCATTTCGATTTCTCCATTTTAAGTTACACACTATGCTTTTAAAATAATGCTTTGTATTAAGTCAGTGGTTCTCAACCTTCCTAATGCTACAACCTTTTAATACAGTTCCTCATGTTGTGAGGAATAAAATTATTTTCATTGCTACTTCATAACTGTAATTTTGCTGTTATGAATTGTAATGTAAATATCTGATATGCAGGATGTATTTTCACTGTTACAAATTGAAATAACCCATAGGTTGAGAACCGCAGTATTAAGTTAAGAAGTTTCTTTCACCAACCGTTTTCATTTGTCAGAAAGCTGTATTTCTTACATCTATGTTATCCACTCTATATTGTATAAAAGCTATTATAAACTTTGTAGAGTCCCTTGTTAAGTAATCACGTTGAATACCTTAAAGTTGTTTTCCTTTGGTTTTCTCCTCATGATGATGTTAAAAGTCTCATATACATCTTCCCCTCCATTCTGGATAGTATTGGTCATATCTTGTTGATACTGGTTTGGATCAAGAAATACTCTATAGGTTCTTGAATCTCCTCTTAGTCTAGGTTTGGGTTCAGGTCCTATACACATTGAAAAATAAATTAAATTAAACAAGATAGGTTTCAAAGGGTACTAAAAAGCACTTAGTACTTAAAAATAATTATGTTCAAGAATACTATGACAACTGTGACTCCCATTCTTCCTCCTAAACTTTATTCAACAAAAGTCTACTTTATCTTTCACAGTTCAGCCCAAATACACCTTCTCCACGAAGTCAAGGTTTTTCTCAAGTTTGCCTGCTCATCATTTCTTATAGCACAATAGTATTCCATCTTCTACTCTCTTAATTGTGGAGATTCTAATTCTAGCCACATACTCCACTGCCCTTCTATGATGGAAGTCAACTCTATCAGAGTTCTCAGCAGCCTAAACAACACAAAACCATAATTGGGAAGCTAACGTACATTCAAAGCAGGGTTCTTTACACTTTGTATTAGCTTTTATCACCTAGCATTAAATGCAATACAGTATGTGATGTATCATAACTAACATATATGATGCTATGTCATCACATATATGATATAAATATAAAATAATGACTATTATAGCTCAGAAATAGCATGGAATGATGAAAAAAGTGACCAGTTAACGGAGTCAGGAAGACCTGGGTTTCAGTACAGCCTCTGATATATTGCCACATGAACAAGGCACTCTAATAAGAGTATAAGGTATATGCAGAAGGCTGAGCTGCAGAAATTTCCACTCTAAAAGTCCCCTTTACTGACGAAACCATAGGTCACAACAAAAAAAAAATATTGACATTTATACAGCAAAATATTTTAGATATATTCTCTCAGATAATCCTCAACAACACTAAAAGTACAACCAGTTCTAATTTAATCTAAGTGGACCATTTTGCAGACCTCCCCCCTACCTTAGGCCTCCACATGGTCCCAACCTCTCTGTGGTTCTGCAGCTCCCTACAGCTAGAGCTGAATGTTTCAGTGCCTATGCCCACTGCCATGGAGCTTGAGCAGCTTCAGTGTCTGGGGTGGCCCCCAACTCCAGCCAGAAAAACTTTGGTGCCTAAAGCAGAAGCCCCTAGCAGGGCTGCACAAGCATTACTACTTCCATTTGCCAGAAGCTAGAGCCAGGGCCCAGGTCAGCACAGGGTCCTGCCACCCACAGGGAGCTGAGTTCGCCATAATGTGAATTTACATAAAGCAAGAACTGTCTGTACTATAGGCATTATTATCCCCATTTTCACAGATGAAGAAACTGAGGCTGAGAGAGGTTAAATGACCTGTCAACAATTAACAAGTATCACAGATGGGACAAGGTCTTTCAAACTCTATTCAATATACATTGTTGTCTGAGTTATAGTGGCAAAAGTCATCACTGCTTGCTACAGTTAATAGCTCAAGGGAAGCCATGACTGCATGGTCAGTAGCTGCAAGAGGAATTCTGATTGAGATAGGGGGGCTAGAAAGTGTCCAAGTTCTCTTGGAATCAATTTTAAAATAATAGGAAACTTGTGCTACAGTCTAACGCAGTGGTATCAAACTTAAATAGAAATGGATCCCTGTGGGTCATCTACTGACTTAGAAAACTACAAACCAACATTCCCTGTGTTCTATTACATATATGTGTATGTTCATATACACATAAAAATGCACACAAAAACGCACACAAACTTTTTTTAAAATTCTATTAAACATTTCCCAATTACATTTTAATCTGGTTCAGGCCACACTCCAGAGTTTTGTAGGTCACAAGTTTGATGCCTCTGGGAAGTGTCTCAATGAGTACACAACACAACAGAGTCAAATAGTGGATAGACAAATTAGAAAACCATATGATGGAGCAGAAGCAACATTTTAAGACAATTTAAGATCAAAATTGTTCATGTTACATATAAAAAGACAAGGACATAGTTTCCATGCAAAGATCTCCCAAAAGTAAGAATATGTCATCATACCATCTTCAATGACACGTCCTCTATCATCCAGCATGCCCTGTATTTCACAGCCTCTGACATACACCAGGCCAGTTTGCTCAACAAAAGGTCGCCTCCGGTCAAACTTGGTGCCATAAGGTTTTGTGGGTCGTACCGTAATTAAAAAACAAACATCATGCTTGCGCAATCCTGGTTAAAAGAAGAAATTTTCAAATTATTTAGATAGCATGTAATTTTTTACTATTATCTTTTGTCTAATTGTGAACTAATCTCATTCTTTGATAAGACAGTAAAAACATTAAATGCTAACTGGCACTAATAAGTTAACCACTGTACTAAAGAGTACCTTCTATAGTAAACATGACAATGGCCGATGACTTCTATGTGACCCTTCCTACCTTTTATCTGCAATAAACATGGAAATTGTTCTTACTACTAATGAGGAAATTTTGCGCCATAACCTAATTTCTATGTTAACATCATAGATTATGTATGTCACAGCTGCAAAAACTGGATCTTTGTCATATTCCAACTATCAGTTCATGTTCCACATTTAGGATTTTGCTATGTGGCCAAAAATATGGCTGGTGTGCAAACTGACTAAATAATATTTAGAAATTCTGTCAGTTAAAGATAATCCATCAGCACCACTTCCAAGAAGAAATATTTTTATCAATGTGACTTGTCACAAGGACCAACTAAAGTATAATTCACCAGACACAAACTCTTGATAACATTATGTTATACCAAGCATATGGAAAAGGATATGGTGTTTCAGTTCACAAATGTTAAAATTTGAAAACACAGAACAAAATAAGGTGCTTATGCTAAATCTAAAGCTTCTCAATGATTACACTATAAAATGTACCAAACTAGTTTCTCCAGTTTTATTAAAGGGACACTATTAAGACAGGGAACCTAAAATTAGACTACACAGTATGTAATGTCAGACCATCTGCCAGCACTCCTTTCCTGATCTGCTCTCATGAGCCAGGTTCCCACTAATGAGAATGTATATTTCATCACCTTGCTTACTCAAAAACTTGACAGTAAAGTTTCAACTAGTTCGACCAAAACAGCAAACTGGGATTGTAGTTAATAGCATCTCACAACAATGGTCTAGGATGTAAAAACAAGACTACTCTAAATCAAAGTACTGTTTTGGAAGCATGTCAAATGTGGAAAAAGCTAAAAATACAAAATCCATTCCAGAAAACTGATTTCACTGTTGTTTATTTCTCAAAAGATTTATAAAGTGTCTTCCTTTATAATGAAGCAAGAAGAATTAGTGGGGATAAGGGTCTGAATAACGGATTCTGTTCTGCTCCTAACTTGTAGTGTGACTGTCCACATCATTAATATCACAGATAGAGCCTTAAGACTAATAGGAAGATGATGGGTTCCATCTGTCACAGAAGTCCCTAGTAGAGCATCCATCAATCAAACCTAGCAACATTTACTAAGTGCCTACTAAGTGCCAGGTACTGTGCTTGGAGTTACAGATACAAAGACAAAGAAAGAAATAATCTAACAGATGCAACCTCTGAGACTAAGAGCACAAACAAGCAAGACTACTCCTGTTTTAGAGTAAAATTTTTTTTTTTTTTTTGCTTTTTGAAGGGGGGAAGGTACGGCAATTGGGGTTAAGTGACTTGCCCAAGGTCACATCGTTAGTTTCTGTGTTAAGTGTCTAAGGTCAGATTTGAACTCAGATCCTTCTGACTCCAGGACCAACACTCTAATTCACTGCACCACCTAACCACCCCCTGAGTTCTAACTCTTTATAAAATTTGTCCTTACGTTAAGCCAAAATCAGCTACTTTTTGACCTTTAACCTATTTAATGATCCTAGTTCTTCCTTCTGGAATTTCACCCTGTCCATTGTATTCTCCATCTAAAAAGTTAAAGTGTTGACATCTGCTTCCTATCCTTTACAAAATAATTTTTTTAAAAAGATAAAACATTGTAAGGTATAGTGGTAGATCAGTGTAACAGACTTGCAACATGGATAATATGGAAATGTTTTGCATGACCTCATATGAACAAGTGAAAGAAAATTGGTTGCCTTCTCAATGAGGGGGAGGGAGGAGAGGGAGAGAATTTGGATTCAAAATTTTTAAAAATGATTCTTGAAAGTTTTTATATGTAATTGGGAAATATAATGAATTAAGTAAAATAATTTTTAAAGGACTAAAAAAATAAAAATAAAATATAATTTCTTAAAGACCTTGTTATAAAAATTTTCCAATCTCTTTACTTTTATTGAGTGTGCATCTATACACATGCATGTATGCACAAACATACACACAATTACAAGCTATATACTTGTGAGTTGGTGGAGAGGAGAATATATATATATATGCATATACACACACACACACACACACATACACACACACATATACACATATATACACACATACCCATGCAGACACCAATTTTCATGATTTGCTAGTATAAAACAAAGTACAAAAGCATACAGACTATTAAATACTATATGCCAGACTCACTTGATAATACAATCTAATACAAAAAAATCATCATGCTCTCCCCTCTTTGAAAAAAATAATATGAAGTATTTCCCTGGAGTGATCTCATCAATATGGATAGTCCAACTCCAACAGCAGGGATTCGAACTCGTCCTAACATCATTCTGCTTAACTTTGTGCATGTCTTAACATAAATCCCCCACAACAGGTTTACCCTGGTGGGTGGGAATCTCCCTCTAGGCCTCTGAACATTATATGGCCATTTGTCAGACAACTCCATGCTATGTTGTCTAGGCTTCAGACCCTACTTCCATCTGGAGCTGAATGTCCCAAACCCTATGATCTTGGGCTCAAATTGGTGGGCTCTTGGCTTAACCTGCCTAGTCTCAGGGCCATCAAGTCATTTCTTGGCCATCTCTGTGGCATGCTAGCTGTCATATACCCCAACTCCATTCTAGCTGAGAATAATATTCAAAATAGCACTGTCATTCCTAATGACATGTCAATCAAGTGCTCTATGATTCCACCATCCACTCTGACTTTCCCATTACCACTCCCTTATATGTTGTCTTCTCCTATTGGAATGTTAAGCTCCCTATACAGAGAAATTGTCTTGCTTGTATTTTTATCCCAAGCACTTTGCACGGTTCCCAGCACGTTGTAAGGACTTAATAAATGCCTTCAAACACATTCATTCATTCATACACCAGCAGAGTTATGAAGACTGTCTGTTACCTCTTGCTCTCATTACATGATCAGTAATTTTCCTATCTGATCACTTATCTCTTTGATGATTTATATGTATTTTGCACCATTTCGTGATTTCCCACAAATCATATTCTTGTGCCAATATCAGATACATAAGCCAGAATCTGATCTGGAAGTCAGATCATAGGTGTAAATAATTTTTTAAGCAATGTTTTTTGGTTTGGAACACACACACACACACACACACACACATACACACACAGAGATATTTTTTTCCTTTAAAAAATAACAGTATGAAAAACTGCATCTGCTATATGAGGACCAGTCCAATTGAACTATTTTTTTTTTTTTTTTTTTTTTTTTTTGCTTTTTGGAGGGCAGTTGGGGTTAAGCGACTTGCCCAAGGTCACACGGCTAGTTTTTTTGTGTTGTGTCTGAGGCCGGATTTGAACTCAGGTATTCCTGACTCCAGGGCCGGTGCTCTATTCACTGCGCCACCTAGCCGCCCCTCCAATTGAACTCTTAACAGTGAATAATTTGGCCATGGACACTCATGAAACAACATATAAAACAGATCTGTATTATGTGTGACCTCTGGTCTGTTTCTACAGAGACAGCAGCAGAATAGTAGGAAAAAAAAAAAAGGAAAGGGTACTAAGAATTAGAGGCTTTAGTCTTTCTATTTACTCCCAGAATTTCAGAGCTGTAAGGAACCCAAGGGTCTCTAGTCTAACCCAGATCTGAATAAGTCACATTTATCTCCAACATCCCAAGTGTTTAGCTAGCTTCTGTCTGAAGATCACTAGTGAAGAAAAATCAACTACTTTCTAAGAAAGGCTATTTTGGGTGGAGATTTCTTTTACCTGGCTGAAGTCAGCCTCTCCACCAAAAGCACTATTATTCCTATTTCTGCCCCAAAAAACAAATCTAATCTTTTTTTTCCTATGTAACAGTCTTTCAAATAAATATCTGATGACAACTATTGTGTTCCCCCCTAATTCAGACAGCAGGCCTGGATCTTGGTCCTCAAAAGAAAAGACCTAGCAACACTCCAACATAGGCTTCAAGCACAAGACTGGGACCTGAGGTCAAGGCTTCATACCACACAGGGGCAGCTAGGTGGGACTGTGAATAGAGCACCAGCCCCAGAGTCAGGAGGACCTGAGTTCACATGCAGCCTCAGACACCTGACACACTAGCCGTGTGACTTTGGGCAAGTCACTTAACCCCAATTGCCCTCTAAAAAGCAAAAATTAAAAAAAAAAAAAGACTTCATACCACACTAATCTCTGACATAAATAGTTGACCATGAGCAAATTACTTAACCCTGCTGAGCCTCAGTTTTCTTCATGTATAGGCTTCATTTCACAGGGCTGTTGTGAAGATCAAATGAGATAATGTATATAAAGACCTCTGCAAAACCTTAAAACTTTCTTTCCAATTTCTAAGCAGGTCTTTATCCTTCCCTCTAATAAATGATCACTCAATTGTTAAATAATCTTTAGTTTCATAATCTCGAAAAAGACTTTTTAAAGGTCTAAACAAGTTAAAACTACTGATCTTCCCTGGTCTACATGTTCATTTACTCCATCAAAGAATTCCAGCAGATTAGTCAGTATTAATTCTTTTATTCCTTCCCAAACACTCACAAATTGGTCATGTTCAATGAACTAGTCAATGATCTTGTGTTTCATGAACAATTCCAGAATTTTACTCCAAATAAAAGATAGCTCAATGATACATGGTTTTAGGGTCAGGAATGGCTGCTGTGACAGTATGGCACCTTGGGGACTGTGGTGACTTGTGACACCCCACACTTTCACTGGCAGCTCCACAACAAGAGACAGAATGGCCATATGACAAAAGCGATGCATCTGGAATCATAGCACGCCAGTGCAGATCCTGAGCTTGTACCTTCCTGGAAATTAGGATTCTCCTATGCAAAACTAGGTCGTTGGAGGAGATGACCATGAAGATCCTTTATAGCTGTATATCTATGATCCACTATTAATTTTTTCGTTGAGTTCCTTCAAAATTCTTAGGCCGTTTTTAACTGGTCCCTCATATTGTCAAGAGGTCAGCAACTTTTCAAAAGTATTTTGCCAAACTTTCAAATCCATCATTTTTACACTTCTTCCTTCATTTTATTTCATCATTATAGTCAGAAATTTCAACAAAGTAACATCCTCCACTCTTGATTCCTTTGCCCCCTTTTGTTTTTTAGATACCTCCACCCTGGGTCAGTACCACTAATCACCTTCTTCAGTCTTGCTTAATGAATCCAAACTGACTGGGTCAACTACCATATTCTCATCTATGCCCTCATAGCTGCATGGCCATCTTTTATACATCTCTGATTATTTGCTGATCACACTTTGTAGAGAGAAATAATCTAAACGTTCTCTATCAATCCTTTAACTCAAACCCTATCTCCCCTCTCTCATCTAGAAGATTTTACCAAGGCCAATGAGAACTATGATTTTCTTATCTCCGATTCCTCTACAATACCAAATTTCTCCATGTGTCCAATATTCTCCTTTTCTCTAGACTTAGGGAATAAAATGGCCTTGTTCATAACCAGGGCTTGCCCCTTTATTTGAGCCCTAGATGCCCTGCATGCTCTTTCAGGATGATATATGACACCCTCCTTCTTATCTTCAATCTTTCCTCTGCCGGTTCCTCTTCCTCCCCTTAAGAAACAAAAATACTTTGATTTCTCAACTGCTTTAAGTTATTACCCTTAACCTCCTCTCCCCTTTCCTATTAGATTTCTGGGATGAGTACTCTCCATTTGTTTCCACTTCCCTACTACCCAGTAATGATTCAACCCAAGGCAATCTGGTTTCCATACTCACTGATGCAATGAAACTGCTCTCTAAGGATCACCAATCCACTTATTAAAAGCCAATGCCTTTTCTTGGTTTTTCTCTTCCTATCCCTTCCTTCACAATAATCTCTTCCACTAGTTTCTGTGACAATACTCTCTTCATCCTTCTCCCATCTGATCATTTCTCTCTCTCCTTCCTCTAGTTTATCTTCCTCATCCCATGACATAACACCACAACACATTAATTCTTGGGCTATTTCCTTAAGGGGATGTTTATATTGATCTATACATAAATCTCAAGAATAATTTACAGGTCCAAATAAACCCCAGATACAATTTACAGGTCCAAAATAAATGATACAGTCTGATCCTGGGTATTTTCGGATAGCATTAAGTAGAGACAATTAAACCTTGAAAACAAGTGTTCCCTATCTTGGAAAGAATAAGCATTTTCGGGGCGGCTAGGTGGCGCAGTGAATAGAGCACCGGCCCTGGAGTCAGGAGTACCTGAGTTCAAATCCGGCCTCAGACACTTAACACAAGAAACTAGCCGTGTGACCTTGGGCAAGTCACTTAACTACAACTGCCCTCCAAAAAAAAAAAAAAGAATAAGCATTTTCAATATTACATTTGATAAAAGTGTTTCACCCTTCCTCTGATACACATAATAATCACCTTAGTGAAAAAAAGTTGCATTACCATTTAAAAGGTAGAAGTCAATGTTAGTGTTTGAAAAACAAGGATACCTTGCCATTCATCTTTGATTTGGTCTCTGACATTCAAATTAATGGTAACATCTGCACGCACTCGAGTTGGCCAATTTTCACCAATGTTGGGTTTGGCAACTTCAACTACAGTGAAAGCCACAATGGGCTGAGCCATTCGAGCCCAACCACCAAACACCACACCTCCATATTCTGACTGCCTGAAAATCAAGAGGTTGAAATAATTAATTACACCAGCAAGAGTTGTACAGAAGTTAACTTTTCCTGAACTGCTACAGCAGTATAACAAATAAATTAATTATATGACTAGATACCACTTAAGACCAGTATAGTCTTACTCTTTAGCATAAAACATTTCACAAAATTTTTCATCTCAGTCTAAGTATCTTCCACCTTGCTATCCCTTCATTATAATAATAAGCTTCAAGAGAAAATGTTTAAGAAAGAGGAGAGAAAGCCATATGGGGAAAAAGACCCTTCTATATAAGAAGGGGTGTTCACAGGGTTAAATCATAAAGTTATAAAAGGAAATAAACCAACAAGATAATGTGTGCAAATTTCCCCTTTAGGTTTATTTAAGAAATGCAGTTAGGGACTTAAAAAACTTTTTACATAGGTACCAACAATATTCAGGACTAAAGAACTGTATTAAAAGGTAACAACTCTTTCCCATTGCTTCTATGCTTTACTGAATATGGAAGTTGTAGCATGAAATTTGACAAAGCCCTTCCTTCAATAGGAAAAGGGTAATGAACAATGACATGTTCAAGGACGTAGAAAACCTGTGCCCTTAGTGTAGGTTTCTAGTGTCATCAACAAATAGTGATGGTGATCCTTTAAAAGTGCAAATCCTTAACACCAAGGAGAAAAAAGGGAGGGGGGGATCCTGAGGGATGGAAAATTATGTCTGGGATCTAATAACAACACTGGTGTCTGAGACAATTTCTTAAAGATTAGTTCGTAGAGTGCTTAAATCCTGGTGGAACCAGTCCCACATTTCCACTCGTAAAATGTGATGTTAAAAATAGAGATTTCTTATAATACAGGCCATCCTCCCTTGCTGGCTGAGCAGTCTCAAAACATGGTCTTTACAAGCGCCAGATAAAAATACATTTTCCTGAGTATCCATCTCCAATAGTCATAAATATGAAAGGAGACTGGTACCTTTAAAATTTCATCATTTTTATAGCATCATATTGGCCAACCAGAATCAATGGATTAAAATTCTATCTTACAAATGCAAATGAGTTCTCTTCAAATATGTTATTCTCTTTCCCTTTATAGTAACTGTTTCATCTAAAACTCTCCTTGATTAATAGAATGCAAGACTGTTGGATTTAAGTCAAAAGCAAGTGAATCACTGACAAATTGTGATTTAAATCCAGGGTCAAAAATATGCCTATGGCTAGACTCAAAATCAGGACCTACCAGCTCAGGGTAGACATAAACTTGGGGCAGCTGCTCTACAGGGGGCCCAATATCCCTCCACCCACACTCAAATTATGGGCAATAACTACAGCAGCAAAACTGCGGGCATGGAGCAACAGATCAGCCAGTGGGTATACAAATTTCCAACTGCCAGCCACATCCCAGCCTACTGACTCAACTGATTATTAAGTCGAAAATACTTTCCTTTAAATGTTTTGTTTTATGGTCTCATCCAGAATAACTTTTCACACAATAATTAATGCAAAATATAGGGCCATATATGAAGGATAAGAAGAAAAAAAATAGAATTATGATCATAAATAATATCTATATTGTTATCACTGTTAAATAATGGAAGTTACCTGAATCAGCCTACAAGCAAACAAATTAAAGCTCCCCATACAGAATGCTCTAGTACATTCAAGGTACAAAAATAAAGAAACTATTTCTACGTGAACTTGTGGACTCTGATATATGTTGATAGGAACATCAGTTACACTTATGGAACAGAACAAAATCTGTCTTATTCAGGGTATATAATGAGTGACAAGTAAGTAACTTTATAAAAGTGGCACTTTAATTTACTAATTCCTTGGGAACAAATCTTTCTTTTCATGAAGTCAGCAGGATTTAAATAAAAACAAAATCTTGATAAATCATACAAAGCAAAGAATTTTGTGTTAGCCATAAAAGAAAAGGCTTCTGACTTTGCTAACCTGATGAAGGTCTAGCCCCAAGAGCTGATGGCAATGGTAGAACATGTACATGTCCTTTCATTACTGGAGTCACAAGCTCTTGTTCCATCTCTTGATTAGTCTCCTTTCAGACCTTTCCACAGCCTTCACTACCCCTTTGCACTCCAACATTAATGGAAGATGTGACTGTAAAGCAGTAAAACCTTAATGTCTTACCTTGATCCTAAGACTTTCATATATGTGTCTTACATTTTCTGGAACACTTGACACTTTATTTAATGAATTTATGTGACATAATTCATCCCTCCCACCTTCATCTGATACCTGAGAATTAATTCCTATGCGTCCCATATAATATTCAAATCTGGTTATGAAGTCAGTCATATAAGAAAGTATAGCACTGCAAGGTGGTTTCTTGGTTTAAAAGAAATATCAATGTACTAACCAAGGTTTCATTCTGCTGACTCCATCCTCAATATCCTGTCTTATTTCATAAGTTGACTCTAACCGGAACAGATTGAAGTTTCTTAGCAGGTAGTCATGAAGAGTCAAAAACTGCAAATTTAACTTGGGAAGAGCCAGACAACCTAAAAGGGAAGACATAAGGCATGGATGTACCTTCTGTTTTACTTCTTATAAAAACATCATTGATTAATACAGAGCAACACCTTGTTTGTTTGTATGAAAGAAAGGTGGATCTGACAGCCCCTAGGAATTATAAACAGAGTAAAAAAAAAAAAAAAAAGAGTCTACATGTTAAAGGACAATTTACTGACTCTATGAGTAATAGCCACCAGAAAATGGTAATTGGTTTTCCAAGAAAATTACTTTGGTGATTTTTTTGGACTGCACCTGTGATTTTATTGTTAGAGAGAACATTCAAAGAGCAAACTCCCTTTTTCCAATGCAGCATCATCCCTGTTCCTCACCTTAGGAGTTGTGCCTGCCCTGAGAAGTTAAGGGACATATGGCCAGTATGTTTCAGGTTATAAACCTAGGTCATCCTGATTCTGAGGCTGGTCCTTTATCCAGTATGCCTCACTGCCTCTCATGAAAATGAAAACATGACCAAAAAAAAAAAAAAAACCAACTCTTTTTCCAGGTGAGACTGACCTTTGAACAGTTATAATCACTGAGAAACAGTTCCTGAGCACCAACAGAGATTATTAGTAGACCAGAAGAAAATTAAATGAGTTAGTTTGCTGCGCTAGACTCATCATATAGCTCTACAGTGACACAATTCCTTTCTTCTGAATAGTTCTGTAACTTTTAAGTTACCCATTAACTATTAATCCTCTCCTGAGATAAGACAGAAAAGTCTTTAGAATACAATGTTAAATGGAGTCTAGTTCTCATCTAGCTAGCTGACTTGAAAAAGAAGCAATAAAATGAGCCATGAATACAAATTCTCCAGAAATAAGACATTCCCAACTCTTAGATGTTCCCCAATTAATGTTAGAATAGCTATTTCCCACCTTTTCTGAAAGTAGCACAGATCTATAAGAATATTGTGAGTAATTCTAAGACCAAAACAAGTTGAAGCTAGTAATGGGTGTCAAGTATAATAAAAGATTTAAAGTTTTCGTTTAATTGACTTGTGTTGGCAACAAGAGAAAGATGAAAGAACTATTCAAAATGGACAAGATGAAGAGTGGTGTTAGAAAGGTGTTTTCAATTATATCAGAGGTAAGGACAAAAACAAATGACTTTAAGAAATATCAACATCCCAGAACTTGCAAACCCAAAGGAGAGGCTCCCTCTTCAAAACAATCCTCTTTGGAGCTTTATACTTGTTTTGCTACCACTGTTTAAAACACTGCTGAAATGCCTCTTTTGGAATTGCCCTCAGAGGCTACATCACATAGGATTCAAAGGCTACACAGAGGAAAAGAGACCTTAGAAGTGAGTTAATCCTTACTGTTAACTTCACAGATAAAGAAACAAAGGCCCGGAAAAGTCCAATTATTTGCATGATAATAATGATAGTTGATATTTATATAGCCCTTACTATGAGTCAGACATTGTAATATGCAATTTATAAATATTATCTCATTTAATCCCCACACCCTGGGAGGTGAATGAGTGTTATTATTATTCCCATTTTACAGTTAAGGAAACCAAGGTTACACAGATAAGTAGGAAAACAGAGATTTTAACCAAAGGTTTGTGACTCTAAGTCCAGTGTTCTTTCAACTGTACCACATCCTCAGAAGAGGCAAATGTTCATCCTCTGATACTGAATTTAATTTTTTAAAATACTCTAAAACAACACAAGCTAAGTCTGATGAATGAGATGGCTGATCAAAATGGCTAATACCAGCTTGGATTAAAAACTAGGCACATCTGTAAAACTGTATGTTCTCTTGCACGGTTTACAAATCAGAGTTCCAAAAACTGTCTTGGGCGACGAAAAAATAAATAAAATAACTAAAACAAGGATCATAAGTCCAAAGCTAGAAGGGACCTCAGAGGCCCTCCTGTGGCCATCTCACTTTGAAGTGTGGGAAACTGAAGCCCACGTTGGTTAAGTGATGTGCCTAAGGTCACACAGCTGGGAAGGAACAGAGGTGATACTTAAAACCTAGATCCTCTGACTCCACAGTCCATACTAAGGTAATAATTATGAAGACTTAAATTCACTTCAATATTAAATGTTTGAGTAGTAGTGTTAAAAGGCAAGCTAAATTTAATAAATATCCAAGTCTCACTGAATCAAGTAATTTCTAGTTGTCAAAGATAAACTTGAGAGGTAAAATACTTTTCTTGACTAATAAATGTAACTGTATTTATTTCCAAGTTCCATTTTTAAACCAAGTCCCTCTACTTTTTTTTTTTTGCGCATACCTTCTCCAGAATAATACTCAGTTGGGACAATATTTTCATCCCAAATAATTTTCTCAGTTGGATACAAAGGCATCTGGTTAAGTTGCTGAATTTGAGAAATTCGACGTTCATGACGGGACACCTATTTTTAAAAAAACAGAAAGCGAGTATATTTGTCAATAGAATCAATTCTTTAGGAATCAAAGAAGAAAGGCTTTCATGTCTGTAAGACATTATGGAACCATGGAATATAGGATATTTCTTTTTAAAAACTTTTCAAATTTCTATGATTCCCTTAATCAAAAGTGAAAAATGTATCTGTATGGCTTTTGGAAGTAAATGTTTTGCAGCAGCAGCTTTTCAATATTTGACATGAATTTTAAGATTTCAAGGTTTTTTTTTTTCTTCTTAATGAGGCACTCATTAGGCAGGGAAAATGTTAGTATTTAAAAATCCATCCCAAAACTAAAATAAGTTTTTCTAATCAACAATACTTAATTTGAAATCAGTACTTATTTATCATTAAATTTTTTCTCTTATGGAATGGAATCTACTACTGACAACAACAGTTGTTAACAACCTGACTTAATATGACAGTCTTTAAAATATCAGAAAACAACTGAAGGAATTTTTAGAAAGCAGCTATAGTCAAAAGAATGATTTGAAAATAGGAAGAAAATAAAACAGGTTTGTTCCCCAAGATCATATTACCCCATCTGAGACAATATATCAAAAGCAAAACATTTTCCATGTGTTTAATATACTTTTACTTTGCAAAAAAAAAAAAAACTATACTAGGGATTTAAAAACCCCTCAGGGAATTCTACAATACTAGCTTAAACACCTGCCACAAAGGCTTAAACATTTGTCACTGAGACCTTAGACAGTTCTTGGAACTAACTTGAAAACTAGCTTTGTCTTTTCAAAAACTCAACATACTAGTATTCCCTTGAAATAAGCTTTATTAAGAGCTACATTAAAATTGCTAGCTTGGAGCTGAATTCCCCCATCAAATCTTAGATTGGAAAGAACCTTAGTGATCATCTGCTCCAAACTCTTACTCCATGAATGACTGACTGTAATATACATTCCTGACAGGGAGTCATCTAGCCTCTGCCTTAATACTCCAAATTATATGGAATTTATTACCTCACAAAGCACCCAATTTCACTTCTGAACAGCTCTAAATGTTGAGACCCTTATGCTTTTACCAACCTGATATTTTCTGTGTCCTTACAGTGTTAATTTATTGGTCCTAGTTCTACCCTTCTGGAATAAACAGAAAATCCAATCCCTTTTTCATATAACATAAAGCCCTTCAAATATTTAAAAACAGTCACTTTCCAACTCTTTCTCTTTCTCTTCCCCTCTCCCACCATTCTTTTTTTACAGATTAAACAATTCCAGTTCCTTCAAATATTCCTCATAACAAGGTTTTGAGAAACCTCAATATCCTCATCATCTCCCCCTGGACCCTTTGTATATGGTACCCAGAACAATGCTGATTCTGTACAACATACATTTACGACAATCGACTTCCACTGAAGTTATCTGTCCCAGTGCCTCCTTAGCGGATGGAGGTGAACCTGGATTATTAACATGCCAACAAAGATCTAAGTTCTTCCAGCTTCTACCAAGATGGAAAAGCTTTGGGGCGGCTAGGTGGTGCAGTGAATAGAGCACCAGCACTGGAGTCAGGAGTACCTTAGTTCAAATCCAGCCTCAGACACTTAACACACACACACACACACACACACACA
>CM053598.1:147763545-147786361 GCA_028646575.1 Pseudocheirus occidentalis | reverse complement strand
GGGGATGAGAGGCAGGATGACAGAGGGGAGGGCAGGATCTGGGAGAGGGTTGCTGGAAGCACACACCAGTAAAGAGACAGGGACAGGGTAGAGAAAAGAACAAGGAGGGTGGGGGGGTTAACCGGCTGGACAGGAAGGAGGGACATATAATCAGTCTCTCACAATATGTCCGCTGTGGACATGTCTTGCATAATTACACATGTATAGCCTGTATTGAATTGCTTGTCCTTCCAGTGGGAGTGGGTGACAAGGAACTGAGGGAATCTAGAATTTAAAGCTGTAAACCAAATGTTAAAAAAAAAAAATGTATGTATGTATACGTGTGTGTGTGTGTATGTGTGTGTGTGTGTGTGTGTGTATACAGGTACGGGGATAGGGAGACCCTCCCTTCCCTACCAGAAAGTGAGAGGGGTGTTGGGGGAGGACATAGAAGAGAGCAGATTGGGGAAGGGACTTTACAGAGGGATCACTGTTTTGGGGATGGGGCTGGGGGAAAGATAGGGAGAAAATTCTGTAACTCAAAATCTGGTGGAAATGAATGATATAAACAAGAAAATGAATTTAAAAAAAAACAACAGAAATGTCATCAAATTGGTTCTAACATTAGTTAGAAGCTTTCCTGATATAAATTAACTGCCAGTATAAGGAGACCAAAAGAATCTGGAAAGTGCCTTAACTAGTATTTGACTTACTTGCCAAAAAGAAGGATGGCTGCCAAAGGCAACAGTGGGGCAGATGTATTAACTTTTTATAAAATCTTAATGATGAACACAATAATCTCACAGAGCAATCAACAGATGGAAAAACCAGTTTAAACAAAGCTTTGCAAGGTATCAGAGTTATCCCCAAGTGTATTTAAGGATAAAAATGGAAAAAAGACTACATACAGAAGAAAAAAATGGGAAAAAAAATTTGCAAAAATCGTTAACGAACTGTTTTCTGCATTTATAGGAATGGATTTGGACCTTAACATCATGGTCTTGGATGTGCTCATACAAGTGGCAGAAACTACTGAAGGGAACAAAAATAGGAAAACCAGCCAAACTGGACAAAGTTTTATAGGGAAAATCTGTGCTGAAAGAACACAACTGTAAAAATGTTGAGACCAATATACCAGGTATCTGAGGCAAAGATACAAAAAGCACAGGGGAAAATTTCATACTTTATTAACACTTAAAAAAAAAAAAAAGATAGTTACTGACCTATATGACTACTCTCCCAACTACACAAAATATTTCAGAGGCTTTTATACATAAATTTTGGGCACCCTGGGTGAGCTTATTAGTAGGGAATAAGGTTTCTGCAAGAAATATTGAACAATGGACCACTATATTTATAATTTCATAATTAACTAAAAGATGTAAACAATATAAGATCCCATCATGCTTACTATTAGTTGACTCAAAAAATAAAACTTGAAAAAGGTATCTGATAATAAAAATAATAAAAAACACTTTCTTAGAGATTTTTTAATAAGGTTATCTCTTGATGATCTATCAAAATCATTCAAGATTCCTCAGAACATATAATAATAGAAATAATCCTGTTCAATGAGTCTCTGTTAGTAAACAATAGGTAAGGAATGAAACAATAAAATGTATGCTAGCCATAGATATTTGCCATTGTGATGGAGGAAGTCCAATAGAGACTCTAAGTCAAAGAGAAATTCCTTCTTTGGATAGTAAGATCCCTCAAATGTTCCTGTTTGTAGATGATACTATAGTTATACTGCACTGGGCCCTAAAACCCCACTGAACATCATGGAAAAGATTTACATAATAAAAAGAATTTGGTGTGTCTATCCACAAAGCCAAGACCAAGTAGCTAAAGACTATTATCCAGATTTTAACAATATGTATATCTGAGACAGACCATTTAGATGGACAATCTATTTAGTCCCACGATAGAAGAGAAAGAGAACAAGTTGGAAAGACTTTGGGAAACTGTAAAACTCTTTCAATTGGCCCCAAAAGCAAAGGCCCATTTAAAAAATACTAACATTCTACAGGTTGTTGCTATTTGGAAGACACAAAACACAACTACGAAAAACTGAATTGAGTATTATAAAAAAAGTAATGGAGAGCTGCATGGTATGAAAAGGCTGCAACGTATAATCAGTAAGGAACTTGGAAGAATAGGAGTAAAAATATCATTACAAAAGTATATAAAAGGAAGGGAAGACAGCCCAGTTAAGTGGCTAAAAGTGAGGGGTGACCAGTGGTTTTCCAGAGTGCTCTACTCTCCAGATGTAAGGAGAAAAAGGTAAGGCCTCCAGAATATCAAGTGGAAGGCCCCTTGCTGTAAATTCAGGGGAGGACAAAGACAAGAGTCAAAGAGGATGGCCAAGCATTGACGGGTTAAAATCTACATCACTGGAAGTTCCAAATCAATGAGATCACAGATTGATTTGAGCATTGGGAATGGAGATAATTTTCTTCCCTATTTTAACATCTACTTGGTGTTTTCTGTTATTTATTTTCAATGTACTTTGTTTCTGCTTTAGATTATTAATTTGCGTTACCCTTTTTGAGACTTAATAAGTGAAACAAGGCTGCAAAATATATTTTTTTAATGGATCCACAGATCCTAACATTTGGAACAGAAAAAAACAAAAAAACAAAAACCTACTATATACACCAGAAACTGTAGCAATAATAGGAATTCAGTGTTAAGTCAGTCCTCTCAAAAGTAGGAGAGGTGAACACGAAAGCAGAAAAGTAACATGTATACAGAAGGCAGTGAATAAAGTGTTCTCTTCAAATGGGGATGTCAGGTTTACTGATCAGTCTCTGATGTTGTAGGTTTAACTTCGGCCAAAAGCGATGGAACCTCTGCTGGAGCAGGTGTGGAATCTGTCTTTATGCCCTCTGATGTTGTGGGGGTAGCCTCTGATGTTGTTTGGGTGGCCTCTGCTGTGGAGGGTGCAGCTTCTGCCATGGTGGGTGCAGCTTCTGCCATGATAGGTGCAGCCTCTGCCATTGTGAGAATAGCCTCAGCTGTTGTCAGGGTAGTCTCTGAAGGTGGATGGATAGGTTCTGCTTCAGTTTCCATTTCTGTTTCCTGATTTTGAATTGTATCATTTTCTTCCACCATAGCTGGGGGAGGTAGCAAAGCCTGAGGAGAAAGAAGAAAATATTTCAGCATGTCCACAAATTTCAAAAAAAAGAAAAAAGCACTGGTTACACACTTTAGTCCCCACAGTCACATTTTCTTCTGATTACAAATGTTGTTCATTCCCTCTTCTGGTGCCAAGGACCTATGCTTATCTGACGAGAAAAATCAGAATCACAGGACACTAGATTTAGAGCTAAAAAGTCCTTAAAAGTCATCTAGTTTAATTCTCTCATTTTACAGAAGAAGAACCCCAGGTTTAGAGAGGGGAAGTGATTTGTCCCAGGTCACAGGGATAGCCAAAAAGCAGAAGTGGAATTCAAAGCCAGGGCCCTGGACTTCAAACTCTACCTCCTTCTACTCTGTAATTGTTGCCCTCCAGCAAACAAAATAGTATGTGAAGACAATACTGAATTTTTATAATGGAAAAGGCTGCCATAGTCCAGTGCATAATGCAGTCATTTTATTCTCCTTAATATTTGTGAATTGAACCTGTAAGAAAGGAAGCATCATTAATTAATTAATAATTATTAATTAAATATGGAGAGAGCACTGGACTTGAGTCGGGACACAGGTCTGGATCCTGGCTCTGACACTTAGCTATTCAGCCATAGACAAGGCACTTCACCCCAGTTTCTTCATCTGTAAGACAGGAGAATTACCTGACCTCAGAAGTGAGCAAATTATTGTGTAAACCACAATGGTCAACCTTATAGAGTAGCAAGAGGAAAGAGGGGTAAAGGAACAGAAGAAATAATAGCAGCTTTTTCACATGGACATTGAGGTGCAAGTGCTTTGAGGTGTTGACACATTTGTTATGACTGAATCCCACCATCATCATCATTTTACATAAGGGGTTCTTAACCTGGCAGTTCAAGGACCTCCAAGGTATCAAAGGATGGATTTCAGTGAGTTTGTGAGTTAAGACGGGAAAAATATTAGAACTGTTTATTTTGCTAACATCTCACTGGAATTTAGTATTTCCTTAAAGGGTTCACTAGACCGCCAAAGGAGTCCATGACACAGAAAAAGTTAACATCTGCTCTACATTCGCTGAAATGGTCATTTCTGTGGTTCTCAATAGAATTTAGCTATGTGGATGAGGGCAGCAGGAATACGCATTTATACATTTTCCTTTTCAATTAAAGCCATGACTATTTGGGGCGGGGGCGGGGGAGTGGGAGAAGGGCAGGGAACTTGATCATAACAGCTAAATAATAAACTCCTGGGCATTATGGATTCATACATATTAAGTTAAAGCCTAGTTAACAACTACTTTGTTTAGAACTTGGTTTAGAGGATAATAATTCAATTAAATATTGTCCTTTATTAATTTTTACAACATAGACTACCTTTTCTTTTATAGATATCAAAACTGAAGCACAGAAAAGTGAGTTGAGTCACTGATGATCACAGACTGGCAATAATGCATTCAAAAATGGTGCTATCCTTACCAAGGCCAGTAGGGCTTGCTTTTGCAATTCTCATCCTCACACATTTCAAAAGGCATGAAATTTTCATTAACAAAATTTCCAATATTCTCTGGCAAATTCAATTTTTTTTTTACCTCTTCTATATAGCCACATTTGCTTCCTGGGAAAATCTGCTTCCTAAGAATTTCTAAAAAACAATCCTGAAGATTATCTTGACAGAGTGCAAAGCTGACTCTGTTCAGTCAAAGTGTATGGTGTCTACTTTTTAAAGACTTGATCCAGTCCTCATTGTAAGCAATCCTAATGAATTTTTTTTGTGAAAATATACCATATGGGCTAATACTGCACTTCATCTTTTTACAAAGGCATTTTCTCAGCCCTTTTTGGGAGGAGAAAGGGAGATGAAAGGGGAAGAAGAATACAGGCAGTATAGGCTTAGAAAAATACAATGGAGAGAATACTCACTGGTCCTAGAATCGGAGGACCTGAGTTCAAATCTCAGGTCAATCACCTCTCTGAGCCCACTTCCTCACTTGTAAAATGAGAAAATTGTAGTACTGAAGTTGTACTAAATAGCCTCTGCAGGTCCCTTCAGCTCTTGGCCCTATTTGTATTACTTGTGTAGGGACCTCTGAGAAGATATTCTCTGTACCAATGCAGATCATCAACAGTTTAGCAATCTGCAACTTCAAGAACTGCCTTGGGCACTGAGAGGTTCCATGACCAGTATATATATACATGTCAGGAGGCTAGCCTGGAAACAACACTTCTTGACTGAGGCTAGCTCTTGATATACCGCATCATGCCACGGTGTCCAGGGTTGTGAGAATCAGATACATGCTCTGCAAATTATCCAGACCCTCTGGTGCCATATAAATGTGAGTCAGTATCATGATGTTTAATTCTACTAATGTGTCATAATCATGGCAGGAATCAGGGATGGCGAGGAGTCCAAACCCATGATTTTCTTGGTACAAAGAACTCTCAATGATAAAACTTCCTCAGATCAGAAAATGTGTCTTCAATTTACAGTTTTAAAGCTACCCAGGGCACTGAAACATTAGGTGACTTACCCAGTCAGTGTGGATCAGAAGTGAGACTTTGATCCAAGTCTCCTTGGCCCTAAGGCCTGTTCTCCATTCATTAAGGCACACAAAACTTGTCCATGGGATATAGATACAATACTACTTTAAAAATTTCTTTGATCTTAAATAGTAAATTCAGAAGGTTAAGGAAGGCATTAAGACTTATTTTAAAATAAGTCTTATATATATTTTAAAATAAGACTTACAAGAAAATATTTGTTTAATGAAGCATTACAAAGTAGTCTTTCTTTTAGACACTTGGAGGCACCTATTACTATAAATCTATTACAAAGAAATCTGCAATTTATTATTTCATTGAGACTTTCCTGGTAGAGAATCCTAAATGAAGAAATGACCAAAACTCTACAGAATTAAAAATCAATACTAGCACATGTGAATTTAGTTCTTTCCCCCAAAGGATCAAACACCCTATCGATTACAGCAATTTACTCTGTATTACACAAAACCCTTTTCTAAAGAAAAGTAGGCTCGAGTTACCTCACCTGATTATAATGATGTGTACTCTGGATCATAAGCATGTACATATTGTACACGAAGTTTGCCATCTGAGGCATATTTTTTATTATCTGCACAGGGTGAGATGGCTTCTCTCCATTCTGTAAAGGGAAGGAAAAAGGAATGATAATAAAAGTGAGCAACGAAATGGACACAACAATGCCCCTTTACCCACTATGTGTGAGAATAGCATTAGCCTTCGGAGGGATGAGAAAAAAAGTCAAAGGAAGGAGTGTAGACTATCTACTAAGGGTCTTATGGGTAGTAATGAAAATTTAAAATCAGAAAGAGATTCAAGGAAAACTTTGCAAACACTGTGAATCAACTGATTTTGTTTCATCCATAAAATAAAAATCCCCACAAGTTTAAAATTGGTATTATGACATAATCATATGTTCAAACAAGACTACTCCAAATGAATTCACATAAAAGAGAAAGAAGAAACAAAAAAGGAGAGAAATTCATAAAGGCTCTTTCTAAACCAGTGGGGGTCAAACTCAAATAGATTATTTTATTATATAAAATATAGAATAATATTATCTATATTTTATTCTACTTTTATTAATTTTGTTAAATATTTCCCAATTACATTTTTATCTGATATATGCTACAGTTGAGTGTTGTGGGCCACATGCAAACCATGACACCTCTGACCTAAATCATACTAGACATAACTCCACCAATACTCTCTACTTTTCTATAAAGATTCGCTAACAAGATCTAAATCAATTCTGTCATTTTAGAACAATGATCAAAGAAACCTCATCTCATGCACTGTATATAAAACAAAGAAAAATATAAATGTAAAATAAATTCAGGGAAAAGAAAACACATCATTTTATAAGTCTAATTCTATTATTGGGGTAGTATTAGCATTTTGAGCTTTGACAAGCTCTGGATGGACCATATGACCTCTGAGATCCCTCCTAGTTCTAATTCTACAGGCCTATGTGAGCTATCAAATATTCAGGGAAAACAAGTGCTATGAATATAACAAAAACAACTTATAAATAATTCAGAGCATGTCAAAGTGGGAGTATTTATCAAATTCAACGACATTTCTCAGACTTGCCAGGGGTATATGGTTATTCAGCACATTAGCAGGCATTCTTTTGATTGAAGATCATTTTCTGCTCTGGGCATGATATCTCAAGTGCAAAGAGCACGCCAATTATTTACTAGGTGCTCTGCTTCAGGCAGCCTTCAAAAAAGGCAATGAAAAAACAAAAGGATCATACCAATGTAAATACAAAAATATAATTCAAACCTGAGGAATAAATGGATTGTACCATATGTTCATCTTTTCCCTCTTGTGCAACTCTTCTTAGAACCAGTAACTTTTTGCATATGCTCATTGCCCATCAGGAATGCCCTTCGATAATGCATACCTGGGCTCCAAAGTCACTGCTTTCTAGGAAGTCTTCTCTTATTTATTCCATCTATTGTACTCTCATCACTCTTACTTTCTTCTCTACGCTCACATACTATAAATCTACATTTACATGGTACTCATGTGTTAAAATGGTATTTGCTGTCTGAGAGTAGACATTTGCAAACTGCATTAGAAGATGAGCTCTTCAGGGATGAGAGGTGACCTGTGTTTTTTAGTATTATCTCAAAGCATTTACATGAGTGTTCTCCTCACAAATAGTGTTCACAAGGGGGAAAGTAGGGAAGAAAAATTTATGTACGTCCCTTAGAATATTTAATAACTTAAGTCAGTAACAAAATAACCCACATACCTTTCTGGTGGTAGGGAAATGCTCTGTGGGAATTATTTGTAAATGAAGTGGGCGGGCTGTAAGCTGGTTAAAAGCTGGAGTTAGTTCGAAGCAGTTCTGGAAGAGGGACACTCTTGCGAAGATATAAAGTCCAAGTCTGGCTCTCGACATGGCCACCACTAAACGACGAACATCTCTTTGGAAAAAGAGAAAAGAATGAATACATTTCAATTTTATTGCTGTATTCTTACATGTGACTTTTAAACATTTCACCTACAATCTTTCTCGTTAGGCATGGCAAAACCTGTTACTGAACTCTAGTGAAGGAAACATGTCACAGTGCTGCACAGATAATTGTATTTTAATAAAACGAACGAAACAAGACAAGTTAGTGTTTTGCTACTGAGTTCTACTTCTAGGGAATAAATTAGGTTGCTTAATCAGAGAAATACATAATTTCACATTTGACAAAAGTCAAAGCAACTGTACCCTATCATGGCAAAACCATACAATTTAGTTTGCAGTGACCCATCTGTATGGTCCCCATGAGTGATTCAAACATGCTGCCAATTCACAATGGTCAGCTCAAAGGTCTGGCCATGCTGTGACCCATCTGTGTGTAGACACAGCCTAGCTTTTGTTTCCTTAACAACTGATGACATTTCAAATTCTAAACATACATTTTGGAAGGTCTATGAATTATCTGTAATTTATAAAATGAAAAATAAAACACAGTCCACTTACACTCATCCACCATATTACAACAGATCACAGTCCATATTTATTCCCTATGACAGAAATATTTGTTTTGATTGGTAGAAACCATTTTGGTCTCTACAACAAAGGACAATTTGGTGGATCCCCATTTTCAAATGGTGAATTGAAAGAGGTATTTGCAATTGTGCTTTTCAGAGTTATTAAAGTATTTGGTCAGAGCTCAATTTTCCACTACTTTTCTGATGACTACTTATATTTTTGAGTGCCCTATAAAGATGAGAAGATTTTTTAAAGAACATGTCTGGCATGTTAAATTCTGCAGCCTGAAATTATTGAAACAAGGGAAATAGCACAAAGTGGTTAAAATTTCCTATCACAATACATTAGTCTCTGTTTGTGGCCAATATCAGACAGAAAAAGGTAGGAAAAAATGTCCTCAATCATCACCCACATATCCAGAAGCATCTAGCCACATTCTCAACTGAACAAAACCCAGAAAATCCTATCTTAAACCTATCATATTCTAGGCTTTTCCTAATAACTTATGTAATTAGAGCATTGCTTAGACCTAGAAGAAAAGGGAAAAAATAGAACTTTCAACAACTGATGACCAGTCAGGAATAGCTTCATTATTTTTTTCATTCTTTCTACCTCCTTCTTACCAGTTTCTAAACTGATTTTATTGAAAGTTCATGGAATTTGGTGACTAATCTAGCAATGACAACTAGATAAATAAAATCATGAATTCCAATATAACATATTTCTCTTTTATATAATGATAGCAAAAAGGAAAAGAGGAAGAAAAAGGTTCTTTTAAAGTATCTTTACCATGTAAGTAAAAGCAAAAGCAGCTCTGCTTAGACAATAACAATTTAAACAAAAATAAAAAAAATCACATAGCAACCCTATTCACTTAATTATCCGGAGAGGGCACAATTTTGGATTGGGGGAACCTAAGAAAATACACAATTGGGTCTGCATTAAATGTAGCTGCCTGTTGTGGACATATACCAAAAATTACTGCTTAAGGATCAAGGTTAGCCAGAATATATGGAAACAACCTATTACTATTCTACAGCCAGGAAGGTGGCCACTACTAACTGCTTTCTTAGTCTTCAAACAAATGATTAAAGTCATTTTAGCTCTACAGGAGAGACAAGTAACAAACCACCACTCTGGTATAATTCCAATACGTGAGTCATCATGAAAAAGTCTCACTACTTTACTCTGGGCCAACGACTTCTATTTAAAGCTGCTTGGTCCCTCCAAATGAATTTAAGGGCCTGAACAATGGATGTTGGGAAAGCAGCCAGAATTCCCTACTTCTCTGGCTTACAAAGAGCACCATCCAGGCTTAGAACAGGTTTTTGGAAGAGAAAATAGTACAAGGTGGGGTGCCATCCCTTTAGTTTACCATGTGTGTTCTAGGATGAAGAAGAAAGTATCATGATGAGGGGTCAAAGAGTGGGGTAAATAAGAGGTGGGTCCCCTCATTTTGTTTCAGAGGGTAATTTTTTTTTTCAATTTTACAACAATTACATAAGAGTATTTTTCCTACTTGCATGTCAAAGATATGGAGTCAGACAAATAAAACATTATTTAGCTCACTGATTGACTGTTATTAAATTTGGTAAAGATTAATTTTTTCCCAGTGACCAGTTTGTTTTTCTTTGGCTTCAACTTTCATATTCAGTTTCTAAACTGATTTTATTGAAAGTTCATGGAATTTGGTGACTAATCTAGCAGTGACACCTAGATAAATGAAATCATGGATTCCAGTTTAACATATTCTCTTTTATATAATGATAGCAAAAAGGAAAAGAGGAAGTTGGTTATTCAAAAAGAACACTTCAGCAGATTCTTTGATTCATCATCCATCATAAGACAATGATTTAATGTATATACTGATATTTAATGTAAGAAAAAACCAAAACCACATATTTCAATGCCTTTTATAGGAATCATATTCTAATTAGTGCCTTTCCTGAGAAAGTAGGTATGAAGTATAAGGGAAGGTGGCTGGAAGTTAAGGAAGAGTTTGAATAGAGATTAATCAACAATACAAAGAAGCCAATGTTTAGTCTCTACAGAGTCTCACAGAACACAGCAAAGAAAAAATAAAGATAAGTCCATTCAGATCTCAGTCCACAAGTTCCTCCTACTTGAAGCAGGAAACACGCACACACACGCACACGCACGCACACACACGCACACACACACGCACACGCACACACGCACACACACACGCACACACACACACACGCACACACGCACACACAGCGGCAGCGGTGGTGGTGGTCTGACATATCCCCATGAAAAATAAAAGCAGGAATAACCTGTGTTTAAAAATAGTAAGGACTTGAAGCAATTTCTTGAAACAGCATTTTTACTTCCCCTTACATAAAATGTTATCAGACTAATGGGACCCGATTACTAGGTTAAGCCCCAAACAGATCTTGACTACAATAGTAACTCTATGGGAGCTTGATTTTATTTTTAAGTATGAGCATTTATTATCCATCAGGCAAAATAATAAAAAGAATTTTTACAGTTTCACTGGTAAGTCATTTGAGATGGAGGTTTATATAAAACTAAACTGCTGCCTGATAATAAGAAGATGCTATTCCCATAAATCTCTAACACATAAATACATCACAATAAATGACAAAAATAGATTATGGTTTGTTTTGACAATTCTTAATCCTAGGAAGGCAAATGGCTCCTTTATCCTTTAACACTGAAGCTCAAATATTCAGGGGGAAAAGTGAGGAAAGAAGGCCAACCACAGCTCACACACACAATTAAAAACTTTCATAAACAGATTATTTTTCCATCACTCAACTCCTTTAAATTTTGGAACTACCATTAAATCTTTAACTGATTTGAGATGAATTTTTAAGGATATTCTGATATATATATATATATATACACATTTCTTTTAAATAATGCATTGTTAAGTACTAAGAGACTGGATAGGTGCAAACCAACATCCACATAAAGAATCTTATTTTAATACATTTTCGTAACTAGGATTTAAGTTTACCATCATATTTAAATGCATAATTATAACACCCTTTTATCTTTTAATATATAACAATTAAATTATCCAACTAGAAAAGCTCAAAAAAGGCATATATATTCAATACCTTAGATTATTTTCTTTCATACCTTAGGTGGCCCACTGCTCTAGTTCGTACTAGCGAAAGAAGAATATAATCATTTTGCTGACCTTGAAATCTGTCGACTGTTGTCACCTAGAAATGGGAAAGCAACATGTATTTTTCAAAACCATATTGGAAATAATATAAATTCTGCAGATCATGAGCATATATGAAAAATAAAAATATTGTATATACTTTAACCAAGACCAGAGATGGGCAGAATCAAGGAAGCTAAGGAACATTGTGAATATGAAGAATAATACATTGCTTAAAGAAAGTCCTAGTCCTTATCCAATTGCTTTCTGAGGTTTTTGTCTGGTTTCTTTGATTCAAATCAAACTCCCCAATGAGAGTTTAATGTATTAATGCTAAAAAGATAATAGTCCAGATATACAATATTATGGATATGTTTCAATTCAACAATATAACAAACTAAGAGCCTGCTTGCTGGTTTTCCATCAATGTCCAAGTCAAATCCAGATGGCTAATCCTAATCTAAATGTTTATATTTAGTACAGTATCTCCACTGTTTCTCTTATTTCTCTATAAGCTTAAAACTAACACTCTCTTTAAATGTTACATCATTTCCCTCAATTCTATTTCATGTCCACATTCATCCAGGGCCTGAAACCTATTTATTGATCTTTAAAACACTTGGCTTTCCTTCACTCATTTCTTACTTTGAAAAGCAAACCATCATCAGGCTATATGAAAGCCATTTTCAAGAAGCAGTGTTACAAACTCTAAGCCCTTGTCCGTTTTTTAAAATAAGAAAGGTAAGCCTGCTTATATGCCCTGAAGACACCAAAATGAGCATACTATTAATCATTATTATACTAAAATGTCTGAGTGATCCAAACACTTAAAATTTGTAGTTTCCTTCTATAATTGCATTATAAGAATTAACAAACAGATAAAGAAGATTTAACCAAAATAGTTCTCTGAATTATGTTTTATTTAACAGGTCATGTCAGACTGAGAAGCAGAAGGCCAAAAAACCCATATGTAGGTACTGATTTATGATAAGACCTGCTTAAAACTTTCCTTTCTATAAGATGAGAATAAAATTTTCTTTCTAGGGATATGATATGAACTAATTAATAACTACAACCTACTCTGAAAATGTAAACATCTGGGGTTGGAGCCAAGATGGCAGAGAAAAGGAATGGACTCAACCCGAGCTCTCCCCCAAACCCCTCTCAACAACTTTAAATAATGTCTCAGAACAAATTCTAGAGTGGTAGAACCCACAAAAGGGCAGGATGACATTTAACAGCTTAAGACAACTTGGCCAGCAGGAAAAGTTTGTTGTACCAGGTGTAATAGTAATCCGTTTATCAGATACAGTTTATCAGACACTTAGTAACTTAGGGCTAAGTATAGAAGGTATGAACTCTGTCCATTGTTGAGAAGGTATGAACTTCCATGTCGACTTGGAAGAAGGCTATTGGCTGAGATAGGAGGCCAATTCTTCTAAAGAAGAATTTTATAGAGAGAGAGAATTGGAATTGGCTCCTCAGTGAAGGAAGATTCATGGAGAGTGAAGTTAGGAGACAGAGAGACGAGAGAGACGAGAGAGACGAGAGAGAGAGAGAGAGAGAGAGAGAGAGAGAGAGAGAGAGAGAGAGAGAGAGAGAAAGAGAGAGAGAGAGTTCTTCTCCTAGTATCTGGAAGCTGACTGAAACATGAACAGGACGGGACTTTTGTTTGTTCGTGGCCTGGCTGATCCTTGAGTTCCAGGCAAGAGATGTCACAGGTGAAGGGTTTGAGGTGTGCTGAACCCTGTGAACTTCAGTGTGTGCCCTGGATTGCCCTGAGGACTGGACAAGGACCTGGGAGCTATTTATCTCTGAGGACTGGACAAGAGCCTGGCAGTGACAGCTCTTGAATCCAGGTGATTGTTTGGAAGATTCAGGAGGGAGCTGGGACCAGGGAAGAGGATCCATGGAATCAGAGAGACCACCCAGAGTCAAAATGAAGATAAGGCCTCTGCTTGGACTAAACTGGGGTTTGTTGGAAATCAAGGGGTAGAAAGTTTGTGTGGTTTTCTAAGGACTGTATTGGAGACTAAGGTTAATGGTTGCCCCATGAGTGGAAGATCAGTATATTGTGAACTGTTGAATGAATCTTTAAGTGAGAAGGATTTCCCCCTTAGGGAAACTAGGTGATTCCTATTGTTAATTGATTGACTGAATCTTTAAGTGTTAAGCTGGTTTCCTCTTTAGGGAAACCAGGTGATTCTTCTTTTGCTCCTTGTTCTAAATATTGTGACTTTCTGTACTAAGATATAATATTGAGAACATTATGCAGTGAATATTGTACTGAATCTTGATTTGTGATGGAATAAACAGTGTTCACTACTACTGTGTAATCTGAATCTTAAAGGCTGTTCACAGTAGCATTCTTTTGGGAATCTACTGTTGCTTGGCTTTACACCAGGGTAAAAGTGCAGAGATATCCAGTGCAGGCTATGCCCCAGCAAACCAGCAATAGGCCTTGGGTTGGCAGTGGTGGTTTCTGAACCTTTCAGCACACAGAGGCAAAGGGGGTCAGACAACTGATCAGAAGGAGATTATACGGGTCCCTTTGCTAGTACCAGGGGCAGGACTCTGCTACATTGTCCATACTTAGATCTAGATCACTGTCCCAGGTCTCAATCCCAGGGCAAGGAGGAGCACTAGCACACCAGAGCTTATGGCTGCAAGCAAGCCAGAACCCTAGTCACAGGTCCATGGCGGAAAAGAGTGCTTGTGGTCACTCACAGACCAGAAGAGTAGTAAACACAGCTCTCCCTAGATCATACCACCTTATTTTATTTTATTTTATTTTATTTTGCTTTTTGGAGGGCAGTTGGGGTTAAGTGACTTGTCCAAGGTCACACGACCAGTTTTTGTGTTAAGTGACTGAGGCCAAATTTGAACTCAGGTCCTCCTGACTCCAGGGCTGGTGCTCTATTCACTGCGCCACCTAGCCGCCCCGATCATACCACCTTAGAAGAACCAAAAACTTATAGTTCCCCAGAATCATCTCTGCAAACTGTTACATAAAAACTTGAAGCTTGGAACAGTGTTCTCTCCACCCACTTTAGCACAGAGTTAAAAATCAAGAAACAGACTGGAAAAATAAACAAAGAACAGAAAAAGATCCTGACTATAGAAAATTACTATGGTGACAGAGAAGATGAAAACACAAACACAGAAGAAGAAAACAAAGTCAAAACTGCTACATCCAAAGCTTCAAAGAAAAATATGAAATGATCTCAGGTCATGGAAGAGGTCACAAAGAACTTTAAAAATCAAGTAAGGGAGGTGAAGGACAAGTTGGGAAGAGAAATAAGAATGATTCAAGAAAATCATGAAAAAAGAGTCAGCAACCTGGTAAAGAAGGAACAAAAAAATACTAAAGAAAATAACACCTTAAAAACCAGAATGGGCTAAATGGCAAAAGAGGCCCAAAAATCCAATAGAGAAGAATATCTTGAAAAGTAGAATTGGCCACATGGGGAAAAAAAAAAAAGATACAAAAATTCACTGAAGAGAACTCCTCAAACAGAATAAATGGTCAAATAAAAAAAGAAGTATAAAAATTCACTGAAGAAAAGAACTCCTAAAAAAAATACAATTGGCCAAATGGAAAAAGAGGTACAAAAGCTCACTTAAAAAATAATTCCTTAAAAATCAAAATGGGGCAAGTGGAAACTAATGATTTTATGAAGCAAACAGAATCAAAAGAATGAAAAATACAAGAAAATGTGAAATATGTCTTTGGAAAAATAAATGACCTGGAAAATAGATCTAGGAAAAATAATTTAATAATTACTGGACTACCTGAAAACCATGATCAAAAAAAGAGCCTAGAAATCATCTTTCAAGAAATTATCGAGGGAAACTGCCTTGATATTCTAGAACCGGAGGGTAAAGTAGAAATTCAAAGAATCTACAAATTATTCCCTGTAAGAGATCCCAAAATAAAAATTCCCAGGAATATTATAGCCAAATTACAGAGCTCCTAGAGCAAGGAAAAAATACTGCAAACCGCAAAAAAGAAACAATTCAGATATTGTGGAGCCACAGATGGGAAAGATTTAGCAAATTCTATATCAAAGGACTGAAGGGTTTGGAGTATGATAATCCAAAGGGCAAAAGAGCTAGGATTACAACCAAGAATCTCCTACCCAGAAAAGCTGAGTATAATCCTTCAGAGGAATAAATAGACATTCAATGAAATAGAGGACTCTCAAGCATTCCTGATAAAAAGACCAGAGCTGAATAGAAAATCTGACTTCCAAATACAAGATTCAAGAGAGGCATAAAAAAGGTAAAACAGGAAAGAGAAATCATAAGATATTCAATAAGATTAAACTGTTTACATTCCTACATGGGAAAATGATACTTATAATTCCTAAAAATTTTCCTGTTATTAAGGCAGTTAGAAGTAGTATACAAAGACAAAGGGCATGGGTGTGAACTTAATATGATGGAATGAATATCTAAAAAAATAAAATTAAGAGATAAGAAAAAGGAATACACTGGGAGAAGGAGGCAGCAGCAGCAGCTCCTCATAGAAGGGAGGGTGGATGGGTAGAAAAGTTAGAAGCAAAACACTTTAGAGAATAGACACAGTGAAAGAAGAGAGTAGGATAAAGAGGAAAACAGGATAAGAGGGAAACACGTAACTAGTAATCATAACTACACACACAAAAATTTTATAGCAAGTTTTTCTGATAAAGACGTCTTTCTCAAATATATAGAGAACTGAGTCAAATTTATAGAAATAAGATTTATTCTTCAATTGATAAATGGTGAAAGGATATGAACAGGCAGGTTTCAGACAAAGTAACAAAAGGTATACACAGCCATATTAAAAAAACACTAAATCTCAACAGATTAGAGAAATGCACATTAAAACAACTTTGAGCTACCACCACACACCTGTCAGATTGGTTAATGTGACAGAAAAGAAAATGACAAACACCAGAGAAGTGGGAAAATTGAGATACTAATGTGCTGTTAGTGAAGTTGTATACTGATTTAACCATTCTGTAGAGCAATATCACTACTAGGTTTATATTCCAAAGAAATAACAAACAAAAAAGAAAAGGACCAATAATATACAAAAATATTTTTAACAACACTTAGTAGTGGCAAAGAACTGAAAACTGAGAGGATGTCTTTCAATGGCTTAATGGTTGGAAAAGTTGTAAATGACTGTGATGGTAAATGACAAGCAGGGTCATTTCAGAAAAATCTAGACTTACATGAACTAAGGCAAAGTAAAATGAGCAGAACAAAGAAAACATTGTATACAGTAACAACAATATTGTATGATCATCAACTGTGAACAACTTAGCTCTTCTCAGTAATGCAATGATCCAAGACAAAAGATTTATAATGAAAAATACTATCCATCTCCAAAGAAAGAACTAATGGAGTTTGAATGCAGACCAAAGCATAGTTTTTCTTTACTTCCTTTATTTTCTTGTTTATTTCTTTTGTCTGTGTTTTATTTCAGAACATGACTAACATGGGAATAAGTTTTGCATGACTGCATCATGCATGATACATGACTACCAAATTGCTTGCCTTCTTAATGAGGGGGAAGGGCAAGAATTTGAAACTCAAAATTTTTTTAAAACGAATGTTAAAAATTGTTTTTATCTGTAATTGGGGAAAATATAAAACACTAATTTTTTTAAAAGGAAAATGTAAATAACTACATAGTTTATTTGCTAAACACAATCCTTAAATCCTCATCATGTCAGATTAACTCTTCAATCATACTGTATTTCTGGTTCCCTTTTTCCTTCAACCTACACAGCCTTTATCTAGAAGTCAGAGATCATCATAATTAGCTAGTGCTAACTCATCTCATCCCACGAAATGGTAAAATAAATAAAATGGTTCAAAGGTAACCATGATACCAAACATCTTATTAGGAAATCAGTCTTATTCTTAGAAGTCAAAAACACTTGCCCAAAAAGTACATAATTCAACAATTTTCCTGCAAAACAGATGAATACATACACTTGGTTCATCACTGAAGATAAGAAATAGGTGTTTCTGACATCCTCCCAAATAAAACTTCAATTCAATAATGTACAAAAGAGGAATGTGAAAAGATTCTTTATCAATTTTTCCTTCTCTGGGGTTAGAAAATTGGGAAAAAAGAGGTGTTCACAAATCAATAATATGTGTAAATCCCTTTTACTCACTAAAAAGATCAAGGAGAGAAAAAGAATGCAAAGGAAACCAACTGGAACAATATGAATTCATTCTTAGTTAAGTGACAATTCTCCTTCCATCTATTCTATATATATATATATATACAAAATTCCCAGCATGACAGAACTCTTATTTCTTAATGGAAAATTACCTTATTTGGCCTTCCAATCAATGGGTTGCTCCCACAACGCTGATTAATTATATCTCGAATAAGATGCTTCTGTCCATTATATGTTGTCAGAATACTGATCTTATCTGCAGGATAACCAAGTAGGCACATGTACATAAAAAGTGCCACTACATATTCTGCCTCCCCAAGGTTCTGCAAAAGCAAACAAATACAGTCATGAATTAGTTTCTTTCTTATTCTTAAACTTTTTGGAAGAACAGGCTAACTATATGTAGAATGCTCAACAGATCTTAAGAAATAAGAATTAATCAACTAGCCAGTAAAGTCTTTTGTGAAACTGAGGAATGACTTTACACAAGGACTGGATCATAAATTGATGTAGTCTAACCCTTCATTGAAGACAACAAAGAACAAAGGCCTAGAGACGCCATGTGATATGGCCAAATTCACACAGAACGTAAGGAACAGAGCAAGCTAGCATTCTAATCCTGGTTCCCTGACATCAAATTTAGCACTCATTACAGTATTTTGTATTCTCAAAGAGATTATTTAGTTCAAAACATAAATGGTCAGAGATGTTTGTTACAGTATCCCCAGCAAATGGTCATTTAGCCTCTGCTTGAAGAACCTCCAACAAAAGGTCAGGTTGAAAGGAAGAATGAATGCATGAATGAATGAATTAATGAATAACATTTAATACATACTTCCTATGTGCAATGTACTATGTTAAGTGTCAGGGATGCAAATAGTAGCTCCTTACTGTGAAAACTATACCAAGAATACCAGCATGTGCGTAGTGTGTTACTATGTACCTGGAGTCACTAATTTGCAGGAAGAAAGTGTTGCATTGAGTCTTTCTGCTTTAGTATGTATTTATTCTGATTTTGACTACAGAGCATTTGATTAGCTTTAAAAAAAAACACCTTTGCTCTTTAAATAAACTTTCTTATTGTTTCTGACAAAAAAACCCAAATAGTTCCTCTATTTTTGAACAACTGAGATTAGTAAAAAGTTTTTCCATACTTCACCTCAAATTGTCACCCTCTATAATTTCTCCTTTTGCCTCTCCCAATGCTCTTAAGAGTTCGGACTTTGGGGAAGGAAACTGAACACAAGGTCAGTCATTCTGCTCATAAAAGACCTTTAGATAGTCGTAAATATCTCTAGCTCCTTCAATATGGCCTTACATATTCTAGCCATACCCCTGCTAAATTAAAACATATGGACATTATGGTAGATAAAAGTAAGCCAAAGTAAATTGCCAACAATGATCTACAAGCAACAAGTAGTGTAAAGGATATAATCAAGGGCATTTCTGACTAGGATAGGTAGGCCTGTCATGTAGCAGAAGGGATGAGAGATGGACAGCACAGGTACTAATGCCATTATCCATATGATATTAAAAGACTCAGCATATGGAGTATAATTTTCAAGATTAGAAAGAGTACTCCCATCATTGTGACCACGGATTCATCAACACTTAATATCATTTCTTACACACAGTAGTCACTTAATAACAATTGCTGAACAGAACGAAGTACAGCATTTGCATTTTCAAAAGAGTTTGTGTGGGTAATATTAAAATAAAGATATGATAATAACTACCTAATGGTCCTAGTAACACTAATTAACAGACAGTCTAATACTATAATATTATATTACATTGTTATATGGGTATGGTAAAATATTTTTATCTAAAGTTGTGAAGACAAGAAATCCCAGTGTAAGACTTAGATGTAAACAGATTTTGGTGGTACTCAATTTTTTCAAGGGAAAAAAATCACACAGGTCTTTTTCATGCTCCTCTTTTTTTCCTTATTTTCTTTTTGCTTGCTTTTAAATTATTTACTCTTGGCTTACATGGTAAAATGTTAGCTACTATCTTTGACAGCTGCCTGAAAAGATACACTTATTGCTAGATAAGCCAATGGCTAATTAGAAACTCTGGCCAAAAGTTTGGTTGGGAAAAGACTGCAACCACAAGTTAACATACCATGTGCTCTGAATTATCTGCAACAACTCACAATACAACTTACTATCATTCAGTTCAATACAGATTAAAACGTAAAGCTTCATGAAAAAAGGAAAAAACGTAAAAAAAAAAAAAACAACAACTAGTATTCATGAAAACATGGAGGTATTAAGCCATGAATAAAGATAAGCTAGATGTGACACCATGGAGGAAAGAAGGAAAGATGACAGAAACTTCAGAAAAAAATTACTCTATATGCATGGTTCTCTGTCATTCTAGTTTTCCATATACTTATAATTTAGGTATGAAAAGCACATACATGGGCATGAAGGCCATCCTATGAAGAATGCATCCCTCTGCGTAAATCTTTTCAATTTTTCATAAAACTGATAAACATTCTTATAAGCATGAATCTAAGCTAAAAAAAAAATTAAAATGCTCCAAATGGAAAAAGAACAAGTTGGAAATTGACATGGAAAATAACCAGAGTAATTAATGCTCATATTTAAATCCTGTTTGTAAAATGTTCACATTTTGGAACATCTAACAAAATGGAAACTCAAAAAGAGCTACATCTTTAGTTCATTCTTGAAAGACATGTATTCTAATTCAATATTTACTTAGTTACAAATTTACATAGAATGTCTGACTACAATGCAATGATTTTTGAAAAAGCAAACATCTGAGAAGCTAAGTATTTGAATGAATGCTGCCCCATTCAAGGCAGTCACCTTAATATAAGTGTGTACTTATTCTAGCACTGCTGCTACTATTAACCAACATTCCTAGTTCTTTTCTGGAGCTGTATTCAATTTATTTAAATATCTTAGCAAGTCTTTGGCTTGTGGGTAAATTTTCAACCTCTGAGGGCTAATCTGATTTTTAGAACCAGCCCAAAGTCACTTGGAGATACCTCCAGTGATCAAGGTGGCCTAATATTGCTTTGGAGCAAAAATGAGGTGTGACTGTCAAATGAGAAAATTTGTTTTCTCTTGTGGGTCATAAACTGGCCCTAAAGACAATCCAAAAAGTGAAATTCCCAAAGTATTAACGTAGTTACAATATAATTAAACAACTATATAGTATCCAGAGAAGACTACACTGAAAAACAATATTCATTTGGATGTATAAATTCTGGTACATTTGCTTTAAAAATATATTACTTAATATTTACAGTATATGTTTTTTCAGGATCTTAAAATGCAAATTAAATTTCTACATTATTTTAAGAGCCAATCAACTAAAATAAAATGAGAAAACCCTAATTGTGTGTGTGTGTGTGTGAATTTAGCATAACACAGAAAGGAATTCTTCAATCCAGTGTTTCTCCCCTTACAATTTACTACTCTTTAATACTTCCTACCTTCTGTAGCAGAAATATATACTTATGTGAAAAACAGACACAGAAAGAAAATATCCAAAGTTTACATTGTGCTTTAAAGCTTACAAAAAAGTTTTCCATATAGTATTTCATTTGAGATCATCGACAATCCCACATAATAGGAATTCCAATGAGTACTATCCCCATTTTGTGGATGATTAAACAGGCTCAAAGAATTTAAGTGATTTGCCCATGGTTCACAGCTAGCAACTGCCATATGCAGGACTTGACATCTTCCTTACTCCTTACTCCAAGTCCAGAACTCTAGACGCTATACCATATTACATCCCACCTTCTCTTCTCTCTCTCTCCACACATATACATGTCACATATATATATCACACATATATATATGTCATATATATTATACATAATATATATTTATATTTTTAATAATATATATGCATACCGGTGTATTTGTATAGTATACTAGAGTGACTGTATACACACACACAGACACACACACACAGACACACACACACACACACACACACACACACACACACACACACACACATTCTCTCTCTCTAGTAAGTTCAGAGTCACCTAACTCTGGTCCCCACTAATTTAGAAACTGATAAAGCCTAGTAAATAAGAAATACAAGTATGATTTCATGATACTGAATCATCTTTCTTACCTGGTAAAAGTAAGGATTAGGTTCAGACTCGCCTACTCCATGGAAATCTTCCACATTAATGAGCTGGAAGTCATAGAGCAGTCCAGCATTTGCTGTTCTGAACTCTGGCATAAGCTGCACATGAGGCAAGTTTCCCAGATTCTTGTAACGCCAGTTGTACAGATTGCACAAGCTTTCCAAAAAGAAGACAAAACATCCCCACAAAACAAAGATTATTGACTTAAATTCCTTTCAGATCTACCTCAGAGGAATTTTTCAGAGCTTTCTGACATTCATCCTACCCATTTTGCCCATATTCATCTTAAGAATAATTCTTTCCTAGTTCTGGTTGCCCCCTTCCATAAGGGCACAGCCAGACCCATGGGATTAGAGCTGCCCCAGCATCCCTAGGTTCAATGAGTCACCAGCAGAAAAATATTATTGTCCCAACTTCTGGGTGGTATCCAGTAGGCTTTCCTCCATTATGGTAGGGCTGTCTTTGCTGACTGGTGAAGGCACACTGCTGTATGCTAAATGCTAAACAACTCATGTACTATACACAGTAGGTAGGTGATCCCTGGTTGGCTAACTTTTGCATTGGATCCTGATATAAATTTACAATTACGTCACTTTTATGCAATGTTTGTTTGTAGTGAGGTTTGGAGCAGGGGGGAAGATTCACATTTATTTTTAAAAGAAATTAGTAAACTACTAAATTTAAACAACTGAAAAATGCAAAGTCTCCATTATA
>CM053598.1:147699647-147763045 GCA_028646575.1 Pseudocheirus occidentalis | reverse complement strand
ATTTACTTATAAATTATGTATGAGTTAGTTATATCAATAATTACATATATCATAAAACTTACACAAAATACAAATTTACAAAGGATGAGATAAAGGTGAAATAATATTTGGTACTAGAGTTAATGGGGCAGCTAGGTGATTCAGCAAATTGGGTCCTGAACTTGAAGTAAGAAAGACGTCTTCCTGATTTCAGATCCGACTTTAGACACTTAATAGCTATGTCACCCTGGGCAAGTCACTTAACCCTGTTGGCCTTAGTTTTACTCATCTGAAAAATGAACTGGAGAAGGACATGGCAAACCACTCCAATACCTTTGCCAAGAAAACCCAAAATGGGGTCACCAAAAGTTGAAAACAACTGAACAACAACATTAGAGTTAATGGAGAGCCGCCGGAGCATGACACGATCAGACCTGTACTTCAGAAAAATTACTTTTGTCTAGGTGGAGGATGGATTGGAGAGCAGAAAAGGTCTGATGCAAGAAAGTTAATAAAGGTGGTAGGGCCATATTCTAGGGTAGAGATGACAAAGGTCTGAATTAGGGTGGTAAAGACAAGGAGATGGGCTGGAGGGATACTTTGGAGGGAGGAAGGCCAAGATGATTGGTTTTGTGGATTGAAGGAGAGGGTTATGAACTGGGGTGACTGGAAAGATGAAAGTGCACTTGGGGGCTCAGGTTGGGGGCAGAGTTGTGTGATGAGATCGGTGATGAAGATCACACCTTGTTAACAACTGTTCATCTTGTCTCACTCAAAACAGAAAGAGGATCAAGAAACCTTATTTACTGGTCAGGGACTCAGATTTTGGAATCCACCCTCCAATGGACGACTTTTTACTTGGGGAGGGGTCATAGTATGGAATTTTCCCAGTGATGCCTGTGCAGCTGTTGCTTTGAGTGCTGTGGGAGAGATTATATTATAACTGTATACCTGTCCTGAGAGGCTGATGGCCGGCTCTAAAATGACTCCGTTGGGAGTTTGCCCCACAGTAGGAGGGGCAGAGTTGGGGAGGCCTGGGAAGTAAGGGTAGATGTCATTATATTGGAGGCAAACCCACAATTGAGTATTATGGCAGGAAGGATATGCTCCATCTTCTTGTCTTATGGTTAGTTGATCATATGTGATGTGGGATTAAACAACAGCTGCCTTGGGCATCTAGGTGGCTCAACAGATAGAGTGCCAGGCCTAGAATCAGGAAGACTCATCTTCCTGAGTTCAAATCCAGCCTCAGACACTTACTAGCTGTGTGACCCTGGGCAAATTACTTAACCCTATTTGCCTCAATTCCTCATCTGTAAAATGAGCTGGAGAAGGAAATGGCAAACCACTGCAGAATCTTTTCCAGGAAAACCCCAAATGGGGTCATGACGAGTCAGACATAACTGAATAACAACAATAATAGTCCCCCTCATTAAGGGCCAACCCCTAATACATCCAGCTCTGGATATTGGTGGTCTAGGGAGCCTGATTAAAAACCTGGCCCCATTATTTATTTACCTGCATACTAGCATCTGGGGGCCTCAGTTTCCTTACTGGTATAATAAGAGGCTTAGACTAAATGATCTCTAAGGTCCCTTCCAACTCCATGGTAAAAATGTCATAAAAATAGTTCTATTTTTCTTTTCCCACGTATAGACTTTTTGATTTATTGAGTTAATTCAAATAAATTCATTTTTAAAATATTTTTTTCTTATTGGAAATATATTTCCCTCTCTGAAATTATTATGTGAAGACCACATATGTAGGAGGACATCAAATGTATGACGGACTCAGTCCCTGATAAAAATTCTCAATACTAAATCATAAATTTAGTGCTTAGAAACACCTCAAAACTCATCTAACCAAGCTCACTTTACAGATGAAGAAAAATAAGTCTTAATGAGATAAAGTGACTTGCCTGGGTTCACATAGCTAATACATGTCCAAGGCAGTATTTGAACCCAGCTCTTCCTTCTTGATTTGAAGGCATTACTCCATGAGTTCCATTAACCTTTCTACTACACTCCTTGATAAATGGAAAGTTTTGGTTCTGCAATCACAGTTATTCTAGGGGTTTCCACTTGTTTTCCTAGGTTGGAACAGTATGCTTAGACATTGCTCTATGATCATTTTCTCAATTAAATGCACAGGGCATACGTCTACTTCTATGTGTGATATCAGATAATATATATATATATATATATATATGTATTTATATACACTATCTGATATATATCTGATATATATACACACATATATATGGTACACACATATTATATATATACGTATATGTATATATAAGCTTCATGTGAGACACCTCAAATAACACAGTGAGGCTATTTCTGTCTCACATTCTGACAAACACATGGCACCCCTTGAACTACTTCCCACATCAGTGATGTGTCTTTCACAGCTTGGGTGTAATTTCTCCCTCCTTTAAATATTTCAGTGCAAATGAGCATGTCAGTCTAACATTATGATGGAAAGTTTAAACTCACTGCAGCCAGGAAATTCCCTTAGCAGATAGAAGACTACTAAACATGGCATGTTTGAATCCAAGCAGCAGGACCAAGCCAGGGCTTTGCTTGTCCTGGCACTTTTACCACCTCCATTGCATCACTAAATGTAGGATGTCCTTTCCTGTCTGAATATATTGTTGTCGTGGATTGGGGGCAATCACATATGAGGGTAAAAATAGTTATGAAAGCTCTTTCCTCAGAATGAGGCTCTGAGGTAGGTAGCATTAAGTAAGATCATCAATTCCAGAGCTGAAAGCAACCTTGGAGGCTCTTTTGTCCACCCCATTGTTGTACACATGTGGGAACTGAGGCCCAGTGACCTTAACTGACATGTTAGGGCTCATGCCAAAAGAGCTGGAATTTGAATCCAGGTCTAAACTCCTCTTTAGAGATAATAAAATGGAGGTTCCTAGACCTTATGAGATTGCCCAGGGTCACACAGATAGTGAAGTTGGGAGCTGGTCTTTGAATTGTGGTCTTCTAAACTTTAGTGTGCTATGTTTTCTGATATCTTGTCACCAATTTGTTTTTCAGTTATGTCTGGCTCTTCATGACCCCATTTGGGGTTTTCTTGGCAGAGATACTGGAGTGGTTTGTCATTTCATTCTCCAGTTCATTTGATGGATGAGGCAACTGAGGAGAACAGGGCTAAGTGACATGCCCAGGGTCACACAGCCAGTAAGGGTTTGAGGCCATATTTGAACTCAGGAAGATGAATCTTCCTGACTTCAGGCTTGGTACTCTATCCATTGTTGCCACCAAGTTGCCATAAAATAGGGAAACATATTGACTAAAAGGTTTTACCACTGCCTTCAAGGTTGGATGTGTTGCCTAAAGTCCAAATAAAAGAGGGATTTCTTATTTATGGGGGAGATTCTCCAGATGTTTCTGTTCATGGCTGGTAATGTAATGATTGCATCAAACTTGGCATGGTACAGGCCTTCCTCAGTAATCTCCATGTTAACTCAAAAGAGAATGGTCTACCCATATACTAGAAAAACAAAGTCAATGGAATAATTAGATTGCTCCTCTTAAGATAGTTGGGTGGAAGTTCCATTAAGTTAGCATATCGGTTATCTGAGATTAAAGAGTTGGCCTAGGGATTAGGAAGACCTGGGTTTGAGTCCTGTATCTGGCATACCAGTCGTGTTAATATGAGAAAATTCACAACATCTCAGTGCCCTGGTAGCTCTCTAAAAGCATGTTGCTGATGTATTGGCCGATCTGAGTTTTCAGATGAGAAATTCTGAAGACCAGTGAAATTTTAGGTTTGTACCAGCCTCCCAAAAACAAAAAACAAGTCAACCAAACAAATATCTTGAACGGAAACTACAGACAGATGATCAGCTAGGTCCAGAATTGAATAGGAGCTCAATCTGATTTATGTTGGGGAAATTGCTTTCAATTATTTGAAGCTACTCACTGTTGCAAAATTCCGTCTCTTAAAAAAATACCAATATGTTCTTGGTAATGCCATATGGCCGAGAATCAAGTAACCTCATCACATAACACAGTTGTCGGTAAACATAATGGCAGTGGAATGATAGAAAATGAGTCTAAGTGGGCTGTAGCATATTACTAATGGTGATGTTTGTGGAGATTCACTCAGGGAGATGTATGACTGAACAAGGATTTGGACCAACATGTAGTGATAGTGAGAGACAACAGAACAGGGGCCCAAGGTTTTAACTGGTATCCACAAAAATATTAAAAGAACCAAAGGAAGGCCTCTAGTTCATGTGATCCTTAGGGGAAGATTTATAGACAGACATGAGCAAGAGATGTGTAAGATTAGAAGGTATGGGTATTTTGTGATCTGCACTGATGGATGGTATTGTCATATGAATCCATCAAAGTGAGTCATTATCACCCAACAAGTTCCTTGTTTCTATAGCAATTTTGACTATTTTCATTACAGATGTTTCACACTTCAAACATTCAGTACAGTGAATAAAAAGCTAGACTTATTGAAAGATAAATTAGGGACTGGCTTTTTTCAAAAGCTTTCAAAACAGGATTTTAAAAAATAAAATTTTTAGTATGTAGTTAAATGCTTTTTTTTTTAAATTAGGGGACCCTAATGAGAACTGACCCAACCAATCTGGAGAGCAATTTGGAACTACACCCAAAGGGCTAATAAAACTGTGCATGCCCTTTGATCCAGCAATATCACTGCTAGGTCTATATACCAAAGACATACAAAAAAGGGAAGAGGATTGATTTATAAAAAATATATAGCAGATATTTTTTGAGGTGGATAAGCATTGGAAAATGAAACAATGCCCATCAATTGGGGAATGGCTAAAATTTTTTTGGTATATGATTGTAATGGAATATTATTGTGCTATAGAAAATGGCAAATAGGATGATTTCAGAAAAACCTGGAAAGACTTGCATGAACTGATGCATAGTGAAGCGAACAGAACCAGGAGAATGTTGCACACTGAGAATACTGTTGAATGAAGAATTGGGAATGACTTGATTATTCTCAGTAATACAATGATCCAAGACAATCCCAGAGGACTAATGATGAAGCAATACCTCCAGAGAAAGAACTGATATTGTTTGAAAACAGTCTGAAGCATGCTATTTTTAACTTTCTTTTATTTTTTTCTTTTATTCAAGTCTTTTCGTACAAAATGACTAATTTGGAAATGTTTTACATAATTACACACATATAACCTATATCTAATTGCTTACCATCTGAGGGAGGGAGGAAGAGAGGGAGGAAGAGAGGGAGGAATAATTTGGAACTCGAAACTTTAAATAAAAATATTTTTTAAATGTAACTTTGGGGGGAATCAAGGTTTGTTGACAGTGTAAATTTTGTGGGTCTGCATTCTGTGGGAAACCATGGTAAAAAAAAAGTGCAGTTACCTAAGCTTTAAAACTATCTTCACTTTGGTTTTTCGAATTTATGATGCTGTTTTGCCTCCTGTGAAACCCTTATGACCCGTCCTGTTGTTTTTAGAATGTGGATTTCTGAGTGCATCTCTTTATTTAGCTAGAAGAATAAATAGCAACACTCCTAAAATACTGACATGTAGCAAATAATTCTTGGAACTGAGCCAAGATAATTATACACTTTTCCTTACCTGGGATATCATAGACTCATGGATGGAGAGTTAGAAGACACTCCTGAAGTAATTTAGTTCAACCCCCATGTATCTCAGATAAAGAAACTGAGATCCCTTAAGGTTAAATGACTTGTCCAAGGTTTCACAGGTAGCAAGAGTTGGAGGCAAGAGCTGAGCCAAGCTCTTCTGATTCTAGAATCTGCCAAATACCATAGAACTCTGAGATTAAAAGAAGTACTGGTCTTTAACAGATTTGGTAATGAAGTCTAGGCAGTTTATGCTCTGATATTTGTAACATATGTGGTAGAAGAATGGATCCATAAAAAATTTTAAATTAAAAATATTAATTTAAAAAATCAATAAAAATCTATTTTCTTTCCCCATCCCCCACCTCATGGAGATGAAGAGGAGGAAAAACAAAGAAAGACAAAAATCTTCTATAAAATATGGAACTAATTCCCACATTGTCAGTTAAAAATAGATGTCTCAATCTATACTCTGAGTCCATCACCAATATCAGGAAGTAGTTGGCATGTTTCATCATTGGTTCTCAAGAATTATAGTTAGTCATTGCACTGAACAGAGTTCTTTCTTTCAAAGCTGTTTGTCTTTATAATTTTGTTATATCAATTGTTTTCCTGGTTCTGTTCACTTCACTCGGCAAATGTCCTATAAGTCTTCCAAGGGTTCTCTGAAGCTGCCTCCTTTATTATTTCTTATAATATAATAATATTTTATTACATTCATATGCCACAATTTCTTCAGTTGTTCCTCAGTTGGCATTCCCTTAGTTTCTAGTTCTTTGAGATGACAAAAAGAACAACTATAAATTATAACAATTAAAACATATAGACCCTTTCCATCTTTGTTCTTTTTGGGGAGTATATCGTTGAGTCCAGAATGACAGGACTACTTCATAACTCTATCTATAGTGTAGGGTCTGTTTTCACACAGCCCCTCATACATTTCACATTTTTTTGGTCCTTTGCCACTCTGCTGGGTGTGAGGAACCTCAGAATTATTTTAATGCATATTTTTCTAATTATTAGGGATTTGGAACATTTTTTCCCATAGAACCTAAGGTTTTAAAAATAAAAAGAATGCTCTTAACACTTGATGATAAGGAAGATTACCAACTAGATATCCCCTCCCGATCTAAGATTTCATCACTTTAGAAATTTCTCCTATTAACAAACTCCTTCTATTAATACCAGTTGGTAACTGTCAGGAAACACTGGGACCCTGAAAAGGGAAGTAACTTGCCTGGCATCTCACAGCCCAAATGTGTCAGAGGCAAATCTTGAACCCAACACATCCTGACTCTGAGATGGGCTCTCTAGCCAACATGCCTTGCTGCCCTTCAATTTTAGAGAAGTAATAATAATTTTAAAAGGGATGCACAGATACAAATAAAGTAATAATAAAAAGTTATAGTGGAGCAGTGTTAATGAGATGGAAATAGCTTATAGTTAGTTGTACTAAGGGATGAAGCTCAGCACAGTGGCTGACAGTTACATAGGGATATTGGTTTTAGATTTCATACCTTCTCAGTTTGTATGGTTCTGTCCTGACAGAATCAATAAGAATAACCATTAGGGCATAAAATAAGCTCACATAAATCATCACATATCATATATCACCAACAAAACCCTGTAAGAAGAGATAGTAACAGATACTCCACTTAAAATAAATGTTGACAGCATAAAATATCTGGGAATATGTCTGCCAGGAGAAGGAACTATGTGAACATAATTATGAAGTGGTTTTTATATAAATAAAGTCAGATTTAAATAATTGGAGAAATATTAATTGTTCATGAGTGGTCAGAGCCAATATAATAAAATTGGCAATTCTACCTAAACTAATCTACTTAGTCAATACCATCTCAATTAAATTACCAAAAAATATTTTGTCGAGTTAGAAAAATAATAATAATAAAAGGGCAAGAATATCAAATGAATTAATGAAAAAAAGCAAAGGAAGGAGGTAAAGCAGTACCAGATCTTAAACTGTGTTATAAGGTCGTAATTATCAAAATTATCTGGTACTGGCTAAGAAATAGAATAGAGATAGATCAGTGTAACACAGGAGACATACAATACACAGTACTAAATGATTATAGTAACCTTATGTTTGACAAATTTAGAGATTTAAGCTTTGGGGATAAGAGTTCACTGTTTGGTAAAAATTATTGGGAAAACTTGAAAGCAGTCAGGCAGAAACTAGACAAAGATCAATATCTTACACAATTTATCAAGATAAGTCAAAATGGATACATTACCTAGACATAAAGGGAGATGTAAGTTAATTAGAAGAACATATTATTTATCAAACTTATGGACAGGAGAAGAATTTATGAATAAACAAAACAGCATTGGAAGCTATAAAATAGATAATTTTGATTACATTAAATCAAAAAAAGTTCTTGCACATATAAAACCAATGTAGCCAAGATTAGAAGGAAAGCAGAAAATGGGGGAAAATTTTATAGATAGTTTCTTGGATAAAGGTCTTATCTCAAATATATAGAGAATTCTGTCAAATTTATAAGAATATGAGTTATTTCCCAATTGATAAATGGTCAAAGGATACGAACAGGAAGTTTTTGAATGGAGAAATCAAAGCTATATCTATCTATCTCCATCTCTATCTCTATCTCTAATCTATATCTATATCTCTTTCTATGCCTATGCCTATATCTATGCCTATGCCTATATCTATGCCTATATCTATATCTATATCTGTCTGTCTATCTATCTATCTATCTATCTATCTATCTATCTATCTATCTATCTATCTATCCCCTAAATTAAAACACCTTTGAGATATCATCTCATACCTTTCAGATTGGCTAAAATGATAGAAAAGAAAAATGACAAATGTTGGAAGGAATGTGGAAAAACTGGGATACTAATACACTGTTGGTGGAACTATGAACTGATCCAACCATTTTGGAGACCAATCTGTACAGTGGCAAAGAGTATCTAATGCCCAAAGTGTTAAAAAAAAAAAAAGCAAAAAAAATTGCAAAACCAAAACTGACCCAGCAATGTTACTATTAGGTCTGATTTCCAAAGTGATTATAGAGGAAGGAGAAGAACCCGTATGTTCTAAAATATTTATAGCCCCTCTCTTTGTAATGGCAAAGAACTGGACATTAAGGGGATGCATATCAATTGGGGAATGGCTAAACAAATTGTGGCATATGATTGTGATGGAATAGTACTGTGCTGCATAAAATGATGAACAGATTAATTTTCGAAAAAAAATGGAAAGATTTGCCTGAAACATTAAAAGTAAAAGGAGGGACGGCTAGGTGGCACAGTGAGTAGAGCACTGGCCCTGGAGTCAGGAGGACCTGAGTTCAAATTCAGCCTCAGACACTTAGCACAAAAACTAGCCGTGTGACCTTGGGCAAGTCACTTAACCCCAACTGTCCTCCAAAAAGCAAAAAAAAAACAAAAACGTAAAAGGAATAGAACCAAGAAAATGCTGGACACAGTAACAGCAATGTTGTTTGAAGAATAGCTGTGGACAACTAAGTTACTCTGAATATCGCAAATATTCAAATCATGTTTTGTTTCTTCTGTCTTGTGGTTCTTCCCATTGGTACTAATTCTTCTTTATAGCATGACTAATGTGAAAACATATTTAAGATAAATGTATATGTGGTGCCTAGATCACGTTGCATGCTTTCTTGGGAAGGGGGGGCAGAGAAGGAGAGGGAAAAAACTTAAAATTCAAAGTCTTATGGAAGTGAATGTTGTAAACTAAAAATAAATTTAAAAATTATTTTAAAAACCAAATATTCAAATTAGCTACAAAGGGCCTATGAAAAAAGATGCTATCCATCTCTAGAGAGAGAACTGATATATAGAAGTATGCATAATATGGTTTTGCATATAAAATATGTGTGTGTGTGTGTGTGTGTGAGTGATATGGTGGCCTTCTCTAGTTTAGGGTGGGGAGTGAGTGGGGGAGGGAGGAGAGAGACAACTTGGAACTTAAAAGGTAACAAAAAATAAACAAAATAAAAAAGAATAAATATATACAAATCATCTAGATAGAAACCCACATTAATAAGCAATACAAAAATGGAGCTCAAGGGTCTCTAAAGCTGTCTATTTGGAATCAATGATTAATCTTAGTTCAGAGTCTATCGAAATGGCATGGAAAAGAGGTTCATTGCTAAGTAAAGAGGGAGCAACTTTCTAGAGCTCATCCCAAGTGATCAGATGGTTTCCTTCTAGGAAACTACAGAAAGACATTAAGAATCATAGGGGGTTAGAGCTGATAGTTAAGAGATCGCTTAATCTACATTAATTGTGTTACAGATGAAAAAACTCACTTTCAGAGAGGAGAAAGTGCTTTGCTGAAGGTCAAACAGCTAACCAGTAATAGTGTTGAGAGTAGAACCAGGCTCTCTTAACTCTCCGTCTAGTGCTTTCCAGAGTCGGGGGAAAAGACGAGATACGTTCAGAATCTTAGATACTGCTTGTTGAGTTGATCCTTGGTCATCTTTCTCCTCAGTTTAATTGTCTATATTATACATTGACTATCTGATAAAGTAAAATCTGTTCCAATCCATACTGAAGCCTACGAATTTTTAGGTAGGGTGAATTGCTTCCCTTACACCCCATTATGGAAGATAACACACCCAAATTCTCCACATCTCTGTTCTTGTGCATCTAAAAAGGTAAGAAGGCATTGCCTAAAGTGGAAAGGACCAAATTTCTTCCTTTTATAAACTTTATTTTATGTTATTTTTACTCAACAAAAATGTAATTTCTTTTATTACCACTGTTTCCATTGAGGGGAATAAAAGAGGGTTGTGAGGAAGAGGAGGAAATTTTTATAAAAGTTGGGGCATAGGTAACCATGGAAATGTATGCCTTATACTATAAGTAGTAGGGATTTTCTTAGTTTTTCTACAGTGGTGATGTTGAAGCTTTGTTTAAAGTGAAGGAGTCTACGGTTGGCCTTCCCCCTTTCCTCCCACCAAAAATGAGGACTGCCAGGCCAGAAATTAATTGTAGATTCCTGGTTGCTAGGGGATCTGGATATCCCCGGTTTATGTAATGTGACAAATATTTTGACTTGACATTTAAGCAGTTGCACTCTGGTGATTATAATGGCAAATAAATTGATGTTGGACAGTTGCCTTCCTACCTCTCTTTCTTCATCCTTGTCTTTACTTGCTCCCTCTGCCCTCAGGGCACCTATTGCTTTCACACTGATCCCCCATTTGTCTCAAAGCTCCAACAGGGGCATCACACTCTTGACCTCCCAGAAGCTCTCCATGCTCCAAAACTGTTCTGCTGTACTTGTTCCTCCATCAAGAGTCATATTCGTGCATCTCAGGAACCAGGCAATTTAATGATCCAATCTGAATAAATTACAATAAGATGCTAATGTCTAATTAGGCTTCACCATCCCTTGACATATTTGCATTTCATTTTCTAAGAGGAGTTGAACTAGGTGGACTGTGTATCACAGCTATTTGTGTGGGGTTCCCAGTGTCACTTGATCATTTGGATTTTTTCCCTGCCATATCACAAGCATGAAGGTGATATAGTGAATTGGGACTGGAATCAAGAAGATCTGAGTTCAAATCCCGCCTCAAACATTTACTAACTGTGTGACCTTGGGCAAGTCACTTTTACCTCACTTTGCCTCAATTTCTCCATAAGTAAAATATGAATAGAGCTAGCACCTACATTCCACAGTTATTGAGAGGACTGAATGAAATATTTGTAAAATGTTTTGCAAACCTTAAAATTCAATGGTAATTATGATTACATTAGCATTTCCAGGTAACACAATAAAATAGTGGCGAGGGAATCTCTTCCTTCTTTTCTGTGTGTCTGAAGTTAGTTCCTGGAAGGAAAAACAGCCTAAAACATCTAGTATCCCTCTCCTCTCCCCCCCTCCCCACTCCCACCATAGGTTTTCCCTTATTATACCATAGGTTAATGTCTCACCAACTAGATTATTAAACTCTCTGAGGGCAGGAACCATATCTAATACATACAGACAGTTCTCACTTTATGTCAGTGGACAGTTCCTTTGGCCTCTATGTAAAGAGATTTTTACGATTGTGAATTTGCCTGCGGACTTGGGGGAAGGAGGGAGGAAGAGAGACAGGAAGGGGTCCAACAGTGGAGGGAGGATACTGGTACATGGTTCAGAGCAGAAGGAGGAACATACTGGAGTGGGGGTCAGCAACATGGGGATCTGGCCAGAACTGAGAGGAAGAAGAGAGTTGGAGAGAGCAGACATGGACACAAACAGGGCAGGCAACATGTGGGCCAGGACAGACATGGACTGATGGCAGACAGATAGGTGTGGCCTGACACTCTGATGGACAAGGGGGTGGAGCAGAGACAAAATTTTCCTCTCTTGGCTTTGGAGGTCCCAAGCCCTTCTGGTGGTGGCAATCTCTCCATCCTGCTTTCAGTTCAGTCATCAATAATTTTTTGTCATATGCTATTCTGCTACAAGGTGAAACCTCAAGAGCTTTTTTGATGAACACTTCTCTTATTATATTTAAGGTGGAATAATCTTACACGTGGTTCTTAATAGTGTGCAATTCTTTGTAGATTGTACATAACATTTGAATTCATTCCCTCCCACCTAAATGAAAACAGTCCCTTCTTATTGTATTCCTAACACAACTGTCCACTTTCTTTCCTTTAATCCTTCCAGCATTAGAGAGAGTTCATTCCCTTTCACTAGGAAACCCTTTCCAGCACTGGTTGGTTCTAGCTGTTGTTCCAGTGGTCATGAAGGTGGCCAAAGCAGGAACTGTGGAGTGCTTAGCTTAGAGCTCGGTCAGACGTCAAAGACATCAGGATCATCCAGAGCATCCTGGGCCATGGTTAGCCCTCTTGATTTTGTCCTGCTGCTGGACTTCTATGACTCCAGAAGAGATAGTGAAGTTGATGACTTTGTGTAACTCTACCTCACTTAAATCCAATTCAACAGAAAGTGAAGACATACCCCTATGAGGTCATTGGTCTTCTTCGAAAGTGAATGATGAAAAACAGCAACTTGGAGGATTTTTTTATGGTTTATTTTCTGTTGGGGGTGGGAAAACTCAAAGTGCTGAGCCTAGTGGCAGAAGCAGAGAGGGCAAAGTATTATACAATGAAGTTAGCATAGGTATTTTTTGAATGTGGATTTCTTTCAGAATTCTTCGCATAAAGCCAGATTTACATAATATGAATTTACATAAAGCAAGAAAGGTCTGTATAATAATAGTATATGTAATAATATTAATGTATTACATATACTAGTCTATGATAATATATTAGATATGTTATATATTATTGTCATAATATATACTATATAGAATAATAATAAATGCATTCAATACACAAATCACTTCATTTCCTTGGACTTCAGTCTCATCTGTAAGATGAGGAGGTTAAGATCCAATGGCCTCTGAGGTCCTTTCTAGAGCTAGGGCTAGGGCTAGGGCTAGGGCTAGGGCTAGGGCTATGCTTCAATGAAGCATAGTTATACAGTCAGTTTTTGCTTAATACAAATGGATTGTTCTTCAGACTACCCCTTCCCCTCATGGGGCTCCATGTGTTCCTGTCCCCATCATGGTTCTGGCACCCTAGAGCTACTTCAGCGGCTGACACCCTTCCCCCCTCCCAGTCCCAGGACCCCTGGTGTGTGGCTGCTGCCCCTGCTGCCTGCCAAGAGCCAGAACCAGACCCCCAGCCAGTGTTTGCAGCGGGGAGGGGGTGCTACTGCCAAAGCAGTGGGACTCAAATTTGCATAATTCAAATTTATGTAAAGTGAGACTTGCCTTGTGTTTAGAAAGAGCTTGACTAATGATAAACTGGTTTCTCTGCAACAATCCCACGAGGTAGGTAGTGCAACTATTATTATCCCAGTTTCAAAAAATCTCAGAAAGGTTAAATGATTTGAACACAATTGATCAGCCCCAGCACTCCATTCACTACACCATGCTGCCCCATCCATTTAGTGCCCTAGGGGAGACCCTAGGGACGCTCCCTCTTATCAGAGAGTGGAGTGGGAGAGCTCCTAGAACCTCCTCTTAAGGAGGGCGCCGAGGCCAGTCTTCACTTCATTTCCCACCAGGCTGCACTGCACTCTTTTGGGATTCTCTATCATATCCTCCCTAGACACCTTTCCCCCACCAGTCACAGGTACCTTGCTTTCATGTGCTATCTTCCCGAATTAGATTGTAAGCTCCTCAAGGGCAGGAACTTCCTTTCCTTTTTAGTTCTTAATACACTCTTTAGCACATAGCACGTGCTTAATAAACGTTTACTGACTGACTGACTGACTTTATCAGTCTGAACCCCGATCTCCTTAAGCAAGACTGAATGCATTTTCCACTATACCCTGTTTCTCTCTTCTCTAATTGTAATTCTATTTCTACTATCCTTTTACTCCCAAATAGTGTAGTGTGTGCTTAATAAATACTCAATAAAAGAATGGATGAATGAATGGACAATGTCCCCAATGAAGTTTTTTAAATTAAAAAAAGGGGTTTGTTTATTCTTGTATTTCATCACCAGATTCCCCCTCCCCTTTGTTTTTTTTACAGAACTGGAGAGCAGTTCCCAGAATCCTTAACAAGACAGGGACACCTGAAGAGTAACCTCTTTATAATCATATTTCTTTTCATAGATGTGTGGCAGTGGCAAAGACATTTGGTTCTTGATAGGTGACCCTCATTTCTGCTATGTTCTCATATATTCAGTTAATCAAATATCTCACTAATAATAATTCTTTAGGTGAGATTTTTATTTTCCTTCTGATGGGAGAAAATCCACAAATTTGTACAGTATGTGCAATCTGGAACTGAGGAGAGAAACAAGAAAAGTAGAGTGATAGGCTGGTTTAGAGTGGTGTTTCTGCCTGTTGTAGACTTTCCTTCACTTTGTGAAAGCTAATTATTTTTAAATGGCATAATATAGGCAGATGAGTCAGTTACGCATGCATATTCATACCTGAATCAGTCACTTGAGAGACCAAGGATACAGGCATATTTGATTTATGTTGGAAATATGACAAGAGAATCTGATAAGTATCCTTGACAACACAAAGGAACAAATCTCTCTGAATTTGGAACCAGTAGGAATAATTTTTTGATTTTGTATGTATGTGTTTTTAAGATCTCAACACTTACCTAATTTAGTGTGTTCCTCACTCCCTAGCCTAGACATGCTCTTTGCTTTGTGTAACGTCTGGCATGTTTCACCCAAGATTAGGAGAGGAAGTAGAAAACGAGCCACAACAGTAGCAAGGGAAAAAACAATACATAATTCTGTCCTCATTCAGACAGCCTATCTAATGGATGCATGCAGCAAGACTTCCTTCTGAAATCATATTTCATTTTCTTTTGTGGTTGTTGGTTTTAGTCCATCAGTGGATCCCATTATGTACTAAACTGCAGGGAGGAATTATTAGAAGATATTGGCCTTGCTCTTAAGGAGCTGATGGAGAGAGGGGACAAACACAAAAATAGATGTTAAACACAAATGCGTAAAGGGAGTGCCTACACCTATGAAATACCAGATCTTTGAAGTCCAGTATCAAGTCATTTGGTACCAAAAGTAGGAGGGATTTTTAAATATAATTTTTATAGTATTTGTTTTATGTCATTTAGATACCCCCTGTATACTTTCCTCACCTTCCCCACTCCCCCAATCTGTGAGCCATGCTTAAACCAAAAAATATTTTTTAGAAAAAGAAAAAAGGAAGAAAAAATAATCTCAACCAATCGGTGCATTGAAAAAAAATCTTACTTTATATGTAATATCCCACATCTATGGGCCATCTCTGCGAGTGAGGATAGGTGTCTTCTCAGATCTCTTCTTTGGGACCTAGCTTATTCTTTGTAATTTTTCATTAGTTATTCTTGATTGTTTTGTGAACATTGTTTTTTTTCTTCCATTTACATTGTTGTAGTCATTATGTATATTTTTCCTGGTTCTGTTGAATTCACTTTGCATCAGTTCATGTAAGTCTTTCCATGCTTCTCTGAATTCATAATCTCTATTTCTTTTATCACAGTCATTCCATTTAATTGAGGTACCAACATGTATGTGTTCAGCCATCCATCAATCAATGGGCATCTATTTTGTTTCCACTCATTTGGTAGTGGAGATTATAAAATTATATTTAGATTATAAAAATCATTTGAAAAACTGTTTGTTTTTTTCCTGGAGTGGTTCTGTTGAAATTTTTGATTCAAATGAAGGGCTCTAACATTGCAAAAAAAAATTTTGGGAACCACAATGTTGGAATGTAACTACAGATTCCTAGTTATTAGGAGCTTTTGTCTGTAAACATGACATTTATATAGTGCTCTGATGTTTGCAAAGCGCTTTACATACACCATCACATTTGATTTTAACAATACCTTTTTTGAGGTAAGTGCCCCAGGTGTTATTAATCTCATATTTTACAGATGAATAAACTGTGTCCATGTGGAAAAGAGCACTGGAATAAGGTCAAGAGGATTTAGGTTCATGATATTGGCTCTTACACATATACCATATGTCACCTTGGGCAGACCATTTCCCCTCTCTTGGTTCAGTTTCCTCTTCTTTCTCACCTTCCTCTTTTTCTTTTTGCCTTCCTTCTTCCCATCTCCACTTCCTCCTTCCTTCCCTCTCTTCCTTCTTCCTCCTCCTTCCTTCTACTCTGTTGATTTAATTGGTGTAGAGAACTCTCAGTAAGGAAACTCCCTCCACCAATTTAGATTGCACAGATAGGCAACCATTTTGCAACTGTGTTGCATATAGGTAATCAGAGGTTAGGTGACTTGCCCAGCGTCGCACAGCCAGTATATACCATAGGTGTGAATTCTTGGTTCTGAAATCAACTCTTTGGGCCATGCTGTTTCTCATTTAAATCTTTAGAAAGAACCGCAATGAATATCTGTTCATTCTGAGCTCCTGTCTTATATCATTCTCAAAGATATCGAACTTACATCTATCTGACTGTGGCCAATTGTTATGATATAAATCACTCTGGTTCTGCTCGCTTCATTCTGCATCAGTTCATACAAGTTTCTAAAACCCTATTTGTCTTCATTTCTTACAGCACAATAGTATTCCATTACATTCATATACCACAATTTGCTCAGTCATTTGTATTTAGCCAAGTTTTATTTAGAGAATAGTGAAATGGTAGGGGAGGAATGAAAAAGGAGATACCCTGCTGAAATGACTATTTTCTTTTGTATACCCCTGCCACTGAATAAGTTGAAGCCTTGAATAATAACATTTAGATGTGATTTTTCAGTTCCTTCAATAAGTGATTAGTATATAACTAGGTGATGGCTGATTTTTTCTTCTGGTCATTTAAGATTTTGGGGGATATGCATCTGTGTAGGGTTGAGTCCCAGGAGCTAGGTCCTACATTATTTCAGCATTGAAGGATGGTGGGAGTGATGTGGAAAGAGGAGGCAGGGGAAAATAAAGACATGGCCATTAGTAGAAAGAATAGTCTCTCTCAGTAATGCTTTGTGGCAACTGTGGTAATTGTGAGCTGCTGAGGAACAGTTAGAACATTTCCTGTACTGTCACTGTCTTTAAGTGCTATAGTAAGTTGTTTTTCCCCCTGCTTTCTTCTTTAAGATTCAATTTGACCTCATTCTAGGGTGTGACCACCAGCTTGACGATATTTGTTAAATTAACCCATTATATTGGTACCTCAACAGTCATACCTTCTTTTTTGAATCACACTTAAATTGTGAGGGGAGGGGTTCATCTCAGATCTACTATTTTTAATTTTAATGATTAATTTCCTAGAACCTATTCATTTATTTGGATGAAATCTATCAACAAACCCTAAAGGCTATTTTTATATTTTGAGTGAAACCCTGCTCTACACTGATAATTCCTCTGATGTTCTTTCTGTGAGGCTTCTGCCTATTCATTGAACCCCTCCAGTTTTTGGTTTCTTCATATTCAAAATAAGGAAGCCAGGAGAGATGATCTCTAGTGCCTCTTGAAGCTCTACACTTTTATGATTCTATGATCTAAAACATTCAAAATTTCTAGATATTGGCATTCTGATTTTGGAGGGGTGTGTTTTTATTCCTCATGTTCCTTGAGTAATGTCTTTCTTCCCTTTGACCTCCATGTCCCCAGGGTAGTGGCACTGTAAAATACAAAGCATGCTGAACTTTCCTAAAGAACTCAGAGTCATGAAACCTAAATTAAAATCCTACTTCTGCCATTTACTGTGTGTATAACTTTAGATCAAGTCATTTAACCTATTTGGACCCCAGGTTCTTCATCTGTAAAATGAAGGAATTGAACTAGATGACCTCTGAGATCTCTTCCAGAAAAAAGTCTATGAACCTCTCCTACCTATCCATTTAAAAAGTTCTTTATTCCCTTTCTTATCCAAACTGCATCATAGAATATCTAACCCTGTATCATCTTTTCCTTGGGATTCCTCTTTTCCTTCTTGTTCCAAAGACTTCTAAGGAATATGGAAAAGTTCAGGAGTCTTTTCTCTGATAGGTAATCCAGCTCTTCAGATGATTAGGATCTAAAATTGGAAAACAAATTCAGAATTCCTCTTGTTGCTATTCCCATTCTGGAAAAGGTAGAATTGGGGAAGCATTTTCCTAGTGATGGTGACCCAGGAAAAACATAAATTTGACTAATGAGATCTTACCTGTAATCATACAGAAAAAGTGATAATGAGCCAACTAAAAAGCTGGCTTCTTTGAATCTTATAAGATGAGCCCAAAGGCTTCAATGGGCTTTCTTTATGTACCATTTTTTAGTCCATATTTGTAAGTCTCCCTTCTTGGCTGTTTTTAGGTTGGCATTTTGAAAGAGTTCAACAGCTGAAGTGGAAACTAAAACCCACACTCAAAAATTTACAAGTGAGGCAGAGGTGGTACAGTCTTAAGCCACAGAGCTTGCTGTCCAATTTAATACTGTGTAATTCCAGCTGTTGACTTGAGATGATTGAGATTATGCCATAGAACCTAAGCAATGTTTTAAACATGAATTCCAGACATTGCATGTCTCTCTTTGAAGAGCAAGTGCACATTCTTGCAAACTACCAGAAATAGTGGGCAATTTGTCTATTCCCCATATACAATGGTTGTAACGAGATACGAAAGTTAATGCCCCTTGGATTTTGTGGTGTGTGTGTGTGTGTGTGTGTGTGTGTGTGTGTGTGTGTAGTCTTATTTTTGTTAGGCTATAACATATACCTAAAAAACCCCACAACAATTCTACAGTCATCATATTTACTGAGATCAAAATATGCAAATAATTGATATTATGAAGGTGCTGCATTCATTAACAAATTCAATTTTGTTCAGTCTAATAACTGTTTCTGTGTAAGGCACCGAGGATACAAAGGGGAAAAAAACAACATGGTCCTTATTTTGAGGAATTTTTAGTCTAATGGGGGAGGAATAGACAAATAGGTACGATATTAGACGAGATATGACAGGGGATAAAGGAGAGCTAGCTTGGCGCATCAGATAGAATGTGGGCTTTGGAATCAGAATACCCAAGTCCAAGTCTCACCATTTAATGTTATCATGGGCAAATCACATCCTCTCCGAGGGTCAATTTTCTTACCAACAAAATGGAATACTTGCTCCTACCTTGTGGTGGGAAGGATTTTGCCAACCTTAAAAAGTCCTGTGATTCCAAGCATGGAATATATGATCAAGCAATTGAAGGGGGAGAAGACGAGTTAGATCCCTTTCTTTTTTTTGTAACCAGTCTCACGTTTGTTGCCAACACAATTACCCAAGGTGGTTCAACATTTCTTCATTCTGCCCCTTCTTCACCCTAGCAAGTGAGCCTCTTAGGTCTAACCTGACTTAGGCACCTAAGGTGATTCTGCAGGCAAAACTCACCCTCTTTTGAGGGCACCACCATCATTCCAATCACTTAGATTTGCAACTTTAATCTTATACTTGATGGCTCACTTTTTCTTACCCGATATATTACAATTACTGAAGTTTGTATTTTCTACCTTCACAACATCTCTCAAATCTGTTTTATTCTTTCCTTTAATAAGTTATCTTATTGATTCCTCATAGCAACCCTGTGAGGCAGGTGCTATTACTATCCCCATTTTATAGATGGGGAAAATGAGGCACAGAGAGAAGTCACAGTAACACAGATAAACTGTCTGAGGTAGGATTCAAGTGCAAGTCTTCCTCATTTTAATTCCAGAGCACTATGCATCATGCCGCATGACTTCTTCAGAACAATGCAGTAGAAAAAAATATTTTGGCAGGTGTTGTAGAGTTGAAAACTGATTATAGAGTTCATCTTGTCTTCCTTCTAATTTTACAGATGAGAAAACTGAGGCCAGAGCGGTTATATAGGTAATAAATGACAGTGTCACAGAACATAAGAATTGGAAGGGACTCCCATGGCCCTCTAGTCCAATCCAGACATGAAAGAATCCCCATTATAACATAACCAATGAGTGGTTATTCAGCCTCTGTTTGAAGACCTCCCAGGAAGAAAAAAACACCTCCTCTCAGAGTTAATCGTCTCATGTAGGACAACTTCAATTGTGAGGAAGTTTTTCCTGATATTAAGCCTAGATTGGCCACTTTTTGACTTCTGCTCTTTGCTCCTAGATCTGCAGTCTGGGACCACACAGAACAAATCTAATGCCTCCTACACAAAAGAATCCTTCAAATACTTGAATATAGTGATTCTCTTTCTTCTTTTCTCCAGTCTTAACAAACCCAGTTACTTCAAGAGATCCTCATGGGTCATGAACCCAAGGCCTCCAAACCTATTGCTCTTTTCTCTTCTACCATGATCTATCTCCTCTTCTGCTGTGATTGGAAGTGTTCAGAACAGGAAACAGACATAAACCATTTAAGACAAAGGCATAACCCCTGCTGTATGGAGGAAGAAGGGTATGCTCAAAATATACATTAACAACTTCTCTCCAGGCAGGTAGTTAGAGGTTGGAGTAAAGCCTCCAGTGAGGGTTTTTGGATGCACGTTTGTCCTGAAGCATTCTGACAGCTAAGTATTTTATAGGCCAAAGGCAACTTTTGGTTCAGAGAAGTCATGATGAGTTTCCTACTTATGAGAATTCAAGTTACCTTAAGAAAGGATTAATCAAAGAATAAGAGAGTAAAGATTTAGCTGAAGTTTGATGAGGAGAGATAGAATTTGGAGGATGGGTGAAGGATGGAATACTGAGAGAAAGAGACTGGAGGTTGGGAAAACACATAAGAGACTACTATACTAGTTTAGGAAAGATACAACAAATGTCTAAACCCAGGGTGTTGGTAGGGTGAGTGTTAAAGTAAGGTGCAAATGTAAAAGATGAGGGATAGGACAGAATCAATAAGATTTTGGCAACTAATTGTATGTGGCTACTGGGGAGGAAGGAAGAGTTAAAGGTGGCTCCAAGTTTAGGAGCTTGGGTGACTAGGAAGATGGAAGCAGCATCAAGAGAAAGTCAAACCAAGTCAGCAAACGTTTATCAGCCTACTATGTGCCAGGCACCAGGCTAAATGCTGAAGATATACAGAAAGGCAAAACAAAATAAAACAGCCCCTCCTCTCATTACTCAGAATCTAATGGTGGAGGAAGCGTGTAAACAACTATGTACAAACAAGATACACAGAGAATAAATCAGAGATAATCAACAGAGTGAAGGGACTAGCATTAAAGGGGATCAGGAAAGGCTTCTTTCCTGAAGGTGAGATTTCAGTCAGGACCTAAAGAAAGCCATGGGAACTAGGATTGGAGATAAGGAAGGACAAAATTCCAGACCTGGGGACAATCAGTAAAAATGCCTAGAGTCTGACAATAGAGTTCAATATGAGGAGAAACAGGAGGCCAGAGTCACTGGATTGCAGAGTATTTGAAAAATAGAGAAAGTGAAGGGAGGAGTAAATTTGTGGGAAAAGGGGAAGATGAGTTCAATTTGGGACATGTTGGCACTTTAGGCACATATGATTGGAGTTGTCCAGTTAGTTAGCATTTGTAGTTTGAGGATTGGAGCTACTCATTCCAAAAATGTCTACGAAATATGGAGAAGTTCAGGTGTCTTCATGAGTTAATTGAAAACATCGATGTAAAAATGAAACTTCAATAGTAAATGACATCACCAAAGGATAGAGTACAAAGAAAGAAAACAGTTAAGGAAAGAGCCAAAAGGCACACCATGTAAAGATCAGCATAGAATTCATTCTGCCACTTACATACTGTCCGTATGACCTTGGGCAAATTACTTAAACTCTCTGGGACTGAGTTTCCTCATCTGTAAAATGAAGGGTTAGAATTAGATGACGTCTGAGTCCCTTCCAGATCTAGATTTATCATCCTATGTATTTCCTAACTGCTAAAAGTAAAAGTGAATCTCAGTGCACCTGTCCTGGCATCTAACTAACCTGAATGTTCACATAATATTAAAAAAAACTCACCCTAGAATTTATTTGTATGTGTATTGAAGTCAAACTGACCATTCTGTAGCTTCTTGAACCCACTTTCCTTTCTCCCTTCCCCCTCACTCCACCTTCCCCCCATTTCTTTTGAAAATTAAGGCTATATCTAATGCCTAATCTTTTGGTACTTTTCCTATTCTTCACTCACAGATTACTAAGTCATTCAAATGTCACTTTAGAGTCTTCTTTCTATACTTTGGGATCTAATTTGTCACAGTTATCTCCCTACCTTGGATGTTTTCATTGGTGACGCCCACAAATGGAATACTTTTGCTCCTAACCTCTACTTTTTGGTTCCTCTGGTTTCCTTCACATCTTGACTAAAATCACACCTTTTCCAGGAAGCCTTTCCCACTCCCCTTTAATGCCACTACCTTCCTTCTGCTGATTATCTCCAATTTGCCCTTTATATAGCTTTTAAAGAATAGTTGTCTACATGTTGTCTCCCTACTAGACTGTGAACTACTTGAGAGGAAGGATAATGTTGCTGTTTTTCCTTTCTTCACATCTCCAGAACTTAACACAATACCTGCCAGTTGTTGTTCATCTGTTTCTGTCGTGTCTGACTCTTTGTGACCCTATTTAAAGTTTTCTGGGCAAAGATACTGTAGTATTTTGCTATTTCCTTCTCCAGCTCATTTTACAGATGAGGAAACTGAGGCAAACAGAGTTAAGTGACTTGCCCAGGGTCACACAGCTACTAAGTATCTGAGACTGGATTTGAATTCAGGAAGAGGAGTGCTTTCTAACTTCACTCTATCCACTGTACCACCAAGCTGCCCCAATTTGACCATGAGTTCCTTATAAAATATTACTAGTAGACAATTACACAACTTTTCCTTCACCACCTAACTGCCTACCTGGCACAAAGTAGTCACTTAAATTCTTGATGACTGAATGAATGACCAAGATTTAAATAAACCTTCTGGGAGTTCTTTACCTCATTATCTACCTTCAAGTTCTACTCCCTTTTATTCATTTTTGTTCTTGTTATAGTTTGAAAGTTATGCTCCTTGAGGATAATAATTGGAAGCAAATTAGGTGACTCTTTTACTGTCCATCATGCATTATCATTGTACTCATTGCACCATTTTCCCTAAGCAGTGGTTCTATCCATTTAGAGTTCATCATTCTAGCCCCTAAAACTCTGAGTCCTTGTGGTTCTCCTTAGAAACTTTTACAAACCTCAGCTCTTACTGTGCATTCTTTCTAGGGCCACTATTGTAGAGGTTTGTTATACTCTTCCATTTATTTTTTGATGTGAGTTCATCTGAGAGCTCCCTGTAAAGGCATCTTGGTGTCTTGAAATACTTTATTCTTGTTTCCCTTGGGATTCATTTATAATAATAATTGACATGTACCGTAAACTTTCACAAAGTGCTTTACGTACTTTCTCATTTGAGAGCATGTGTTCTCACAACAACCCTGTGAGGTAGCTTCTTCAGGTTTCTCCTCATTTCATAGTTAAGGGAAGTAAGGCTGAGAGAGCCTAAGTGATTCATGATTGTGCCATCAAAATTTCACAAGAGGATCTGGAAAGCCTCTTACTCTTTATCCTTCTTTCCTTTCAGAACATTTCAGATTATAACATCATGCCTATGTTTTTTCTCTAAAATTTTTGAAGGTTTAATATTTTGAGTACATCCAATGTATTCTTACTTGGCTGTTGTAAATTATATATGACATAATCATTCCCTTCCCCCCAAGGTTCACAACCATCTCCACTTCATATTTAGAATCAGATCCAGAGCAGCAGTTCCTTTAATTCTTTCCTCCATGTTTCAAGAAATGAGACTGTCAACCAAGCAAATCACAAATGACAAAATCAGACTGTAGAGGAGGAAGGGACCTCATGACTGTCTAGGCCAACTATTCCTGAAGGAAGAGATTCCCCTCAGCAACGTACCTGATAAGCCATCAGTGAACCTTTGTTTAAAGACCACCATTGAAAAGGATTCTAATATTTACCAAGGTAGCCCATTCCACTTTTGGTTAGTTCTCATTGTTAGGAAAATTTTCCTTACTCAACGCTTTAATGCATCTTTGCATAACTTCCACATATTTCTACTAATTCTGCTCTTTCGAGTCAAAAAGAACAAATTCATTCCCATTTTCATATAACACCCCTTTAAATCCTTGAAGACAGCTAACTTTTTTTTTTTGCTTGTTGTCTGTCCTATTGGATTCTGAGCTCCTTGAGGGCAGGGATTGTCTTTTTGCTTCTTTTGTATTCCTAGCACTTAGCAGAGTGCCTGATACATGGGAGGTGCTTAATAAATATTTATTGGCTGACTGATGTGTTACCTTTTCCCCATTGTGTTTTCTCTTGGCATGAACTCAATGTCCTATTTTTTAAAAACCATTTCTATCACCTTCCAGTTTATCAATGTCCAACTGAACATAATACTCCTCTGTTAATTGAGGGGCTTGGACTAAGTGACCTCTAAGGCTCTCTCCAGGTCTAAATCTGTGATCAATCAGCAAGCATTATTAAGCATCTTCTAGGTGCTCTCTTAGGCACTGGGGAAAGAGAAGCAATAATGTAACAGTCTCTGCTCTCAAGAAGCTTACACTCTATTGGCAGATATTACATGTACATATATGTAGGGAAAGCATCCTATAAATTTATACAAAATAGATACAAGGAGATTTGGCAGAAGAGGGTACTAAGAACTGGGGAAAGAGGATGGGCTTCATGTACAAGGTGATGCTTGAGCTGAGGCTTGAAGGAGGCTGGGTATTCTAAGAGGAAAAAGGAAGAAGACAGTGCATTACAGGCACGGGGGATAAGTACTGAGGCAGTACCGCAGTATTAAGTACAGTGTCTATACATTCACAGTCTTCTCTGCATGAAGTCTCCCCTGATCCCATTCAATTCGAGTGCTTTTCTTCTAACATTGTCTCCAATTTATCCTGTACATATGTAGTTGCTACCCAACTGTTTGTACGTTGTCTCCACCTTTAAACTGTGAGTTTCTTTGTTTTTTTTTCGCTTTTTGGAGGGCAATTGGGGTTAAGTGACCTGCCCAAAGTCACACGGCTAGTAAGTGTGTCAAGTGTCTGAGGCTGGATTTGAACTCAGGTCGTCCTGACTCCAGGGCCAGTGCTCTACTCACTGAGCCACCTAGCCCAAACTGTGAGTTTCTTGATGGTTTCTAACCTTTCTTTGTATTCCCAGCATTTAGTATAGTGGCTGGCACCTAGCTGGTACTTAAGAATTGATTAGTGACCTGTGTCAACAAAGGAATTAAAAACACCAGAGTTTCCTGTAATAGTAATGGTAATTTGAAGATCTTCTCTGCCACTTAATAGGCTGAATGTAATCACATGGAACTCACAGTGGAAGGAGCTTGCTGAATGGTTGGAGCAGATCTGATAGGAAGCTGGGAGTCACAGTCATTTGAACAGAAGGAGGAGAGAAGATACAGGCAAGGAGGCAGCTAGGCTTGTGAGTGTCTGTGGGAAGGCTTTGGAATGGTGTTGCTCTCTGCAGTGTTATTGTATATAGAGTTCTTTGTTGCTATCATGAATTCAGTTTTCTGGTATTGGAATTTGGTTTTCTGAATAAATTTGGCATCTGAATAAATGTTTTCCTTCATCTTCCATATGGAAAGTCTGTTATACTTTGTGATTCAGAATTATGCTGGCATATTCATAGTCACTGTTGGTGCTGTGAATATCACATTGTTGCTACACCTCCTGACCCCTGAGGTGGCACCCATTTACATGACAACTGATTGCTTTGATTAATTCCAGTGCTTCTGTTTATTGTAAATAAGGTGTTATACACAAACTTAGGCAGGCTAACACAAAGCTTGGGCTGTTCAAGAAAGGTAGTTTTGTTGTAGGTAACCCTCAGAAAATGGAAACTTCATACATAAGATGACTACTAGCCAAGTCTGAGCTAAAGAGGAAACCTACTAAATTAAGTAGTAAACCTATGAGCTTTTTAGCTCTTGAAACATTCCTGAAGGACAAGCTCCTTTTAAGGAATTAGGACACTACCTTGAAATCCCCGTGTGTTGACTCTGACTCATGCAAGGGTAGGGGGTAATAAAAATGTAGCCAGGAGGTAACTGGAATTGGACTCACCCTACTTTAGTATCTTGACTCTCTCTATCTCTGTCCCACCCCCAAGACCCTTTTTCTGAGTCTTAGTAAATAGCTGATTGCAGTTGGCCCCAACATGTCAAATGACAGTGACCACAGGAATGTGCTATCTGGGAAGAGGACCATTTGGGGTTGGAATGCCCTCCCTAGCGCTCAGCCTCTTTGGGGGTTGCATGTAAAATATGGGGAAATATATTCAGAGAATGCCATTCCCTTGCTATTGAATTCTTAGCTTCATGATGTGACCTCCCTCCCCTCTGTGCTTTCCCCCCTTAATTCCCCACACCCCCTCCCCGACTTTCTTCTTTCAATTAAAAGTGAAAAACCAGCTCCAGCCAGAGGGCACTGGTGAGTGGGGACATGCCAACTGAAGGAAATAAAAAGAAACACGTGTGTGAAGGACATCAGCTGTCCCTGTTCAGGAGGGCTGGCTCCCCCCTCCCTCTTCCTGAAATCTGGACCCAGAAGTCTTTCTCCCTTGTGGTCAGGGGAATGCAGGATGTGACTGGGAGAGTCTGATTGGAGAGGAATTCAACCAGGGCTATCAGTTACCAGCTTCTATGTAAATACTGTGGCACCTCTGAAAGCAGGAACAGCTGAGATAAGTGACTGTTAATCTATCAGCCCTAGAAGGGGCTGAATCCACTCTATTGGTGCTATAGTAGAGACTACTGGACTTAGAGTCAGGAGGACCTGATTTCAAATTCTGTCTCACTTACTAGCTGGGCAAGTCAATGAACTTCTCAGCCTTTGCCTCCTCATCTGTCAAATGAGGATCATAATAGCACCTACTTCATAGAGTTATGATGAGTATTATAAGATAAAATATCTAAGGACGTCACAGATCTGAAGGCACTATATAAATGTTATTATGATTTTTTTCTGATCCCTACAGACAGTCGATGGGAACTTCTAATCAGGGAATAAAAACAGGGATCTGAAGAGACGTTGCTTCTTTCTGCTACTTAACTCTGCCCTCAGTGTGTTCACCACACATCATCACGGCAAAGGGCCTGACTTCAGCACTGTGGTCTTTTAGGGGTTCTGGATGCATGGTCTTTGGCTTTTTCAGTAACAGAAGAAGGTTCTGACAGATTTGGGGGACATGAGGATAGTTGGATCTAACCTAGAACAATATAGGCAGCATCCAGCAAATTTCCGTATGTGTCCAGATAAAGAGCATTCTACTCTCTTATTCCCAGAGGTATGGGGAGGCCAAAAGGGAGCAAAGTTTTGTTCTGTTCCAGGTGATCTGACCCAGTCTCAGGTCATCTCAAAGGTCTCTGACACCCCTGGAGCACTGGATATGGAGTCAAAGGAGGTGGGTTGAAATCTCCATTTAGCCACTTACTAATTGTGTGAAGTCACTGTAAAGCTTCCAGGGGCCTTGGTTTCCTTATCTGTTAAATGAGGTGGCTGAACCATATAAAGCACTTACTCATGTGCCAGGTGCTTAAGCACTGGGGACACAAGTAAACAAGACAGTGTTTAGCTCTAAATGTAACCCTGTAATCGATTTAGTATCTTCCAGTGGTCTTCTTCATCACCTCCTGGGGCCCATTCTAGTTTTAGTCCTTCCTTGGGTGGGCATTTCTAGGTTAGTTGACTCTAGAATAAGATTAAATGGCTGTTGTTTGGGTTTGTTTGTTTATTTATTTATTTATTTTTTTGCTTTTTGGAGGGGCGAAGACAGGACAATTGGGGTTAAGTGACTTGCCCAAGGTCACACGGCTAGTAAGTGTTAAGTATCTGAGGCTGGATTTGAACTCAGGTCCTCCTGACTCCAGAACCAGTGCTCTTTTTATTGCGTCACCTAGCTTCCCCTAAATGACTGTTGAACAGGTTGCCTCTGGGCTTCTGGGGGCAGAGAGATGGTGCCATCATTTCAACCCATGTGTGGGATTTCTTAAGGGCACTTTGCAAGTTGGAATCATGGGAATGGGGAATAGGCTCTATTACCATCCCAAGCAAGTGGACAAATTGTACTTTCACTATACCTTAAAGCCATGGGAAGATGGTCCTAATTCTACAAAAGAAAGAGCAATTAGTAAAGCCTGAAAGAATGACTGTCATTATAGCCTCTCTTTATCTTGTGTCTACATGTATATATGGTTAAGCAGACCTAATCTTTTATATCTGCTCCTCCTTCCTCATATATGGGGTATCCCAGAATTCTTACCAAAGACTTATTCATTGGGTATAATATGAATACAAACAAGTGAGCATCTGGTGTCTTTTCCAGGAGAAGAATCCAAGTTCAACACTAAGGCTGGCTTAATCTGTTTCTTAAATAGACCAATCCAAACATGGTTGAGGAGAAAAGGGGCAGGTCTTAGATATTTTCAGTCAGGATCCTTATCTCTAGTCTGAATGCCTCCTCAGCATACCATCCCAAGCCCACTCTAGTGAGGGATGCCTGCTTGGTCTTCTATTTTTAACTGGCACGGACTAGGGGAAAAGTACATACAAACATAAAACAACAACAAAATTGAACTCTCTTAAAGATTTATAGATCCAAGGGGATCAGTGCTGGGTAAAATTATGAATGAAGTTGAGCTTTCCTTAGCTTTTCACACCCTTCTTCACCGAAAATCTCTCTCTCTAATATCTTCACTGAAATTTCTTAGCAAGAAAGGATCTAATCTATCAGTCTTTTTTTGTGTGAATTTAAGTCAATGTGTTGTATTTCCCAAAGGGTACTTGCATTTTAAGACGAACTGAAATGAGAGCTTTTGTGTCCAGTTAAAAGATGTCTAGCAAACATCAGAGAACGGGTGGGAGAGATATTTGCAGGGGCAGGAAGGGGTGGGGTAGGAGGATGGGCTTTTCCCAGGACCCTGGTATCACACAAATACATTCTGTCTAGTTCACATATGTCATACATAGGCTTAGGGATCAACTAGTTAATTAATTGTGAGTTGGAATATAACTGCTTCTCTTTCTTGAGCAAGACTTGAAAATTCTTTCCACCTTGCAATCACTCTTCCCCTTTCTTCCTCTCTCACTCCCGTAGTGAAAGGTACAATAAGAAGCTTTACAAAACTGATCAATCTGATTGTTAATAAAAGCTTTTGTTCACTGTGAAGAAGTCAGCTCTGCTTTCCTATCTTGATCCAGTAGACTATATAGTAACACTACCAACATGCCTATTCAGCTCTAGAAACCCAGTGGTTCCTCCTACCCAACTACCCACCTCTTTGCCATGGAAGATAAGGTTTTCCATAGCCTTATTATGTCAAGTTATAACGTTCATGAAAACCATACCTGTATCTCCTTCCCCATTCCTTGCCCAGGTACACTAGAAGTATGTGGCTACTTTCTTCATACTTGGCTCAGCTTCCAAAGTTCCTCTAGAAGAGGGCCTTGTGCCAGACTTTATTTAATCAATCTCTATATAACTTACTGACCTTATCCCTGCTACATAGGTATGACTGATTGAAAATTTGCCTTGGGGTGGTGGAAAGTGGCAAAGTTTGGAGCCAGAAATCTTTCCTTAATATTCTGGCTCCACCACTGTAACACTGATTGTCACCTCCCTGGGTCTTCTGTAAAATGAGGTTTTAGACTAGAGGACCTCTAAAGTCTGTTCCATCTTTCAATCTATGGTCCTGTAGAGTCAAACCAAGTTCAATGAGAAACTTGTCCCTTGTTCCTGTGATCCCCAGGAATTGGGTATGTGTGACCTTCCCTCTCTCTCCCCCTCCCCCCATTCTCCTACCCCTCCCTGGACTCCCTATTTGGCTATCCCCTTGACCGTCCCCCTCCCCTACCTTACATGGTCTGGGGGCCCCCTGTTCTGCTTCTCCCCTTCTCTTGGCTCCATGAATGGACTCAGCGCTCCCTAATGGCGTGAAGGCGACCAAATAAGGGCAAGGTGGCAAGCCTGGGTCCCCCCACCCCCTGGCCCCACTCGGCCCCAACTGACACCGTCCATCAAAGCAGTATAAAGCGGCGCGTCTGCTGTGCCCCAGACACCAAGCGTCTGACTGCCCGGGAGCTTGAGCCGCGGGTGCTGAACTGGTGAGTCAGCGCAGGACCTGGCGCAGCGTCCCATCCACGCTTCCCTTCCCAGCCAAGTAGGACCAGAGACTCAGGACAGTGGGGTGGGGAGGGACAGAGAGCAGAGCGGGCGGTACGCACGCTTGGGTTGTTGGCTCCGTTTATTTGCTTCTTTTCTCTGCTTTTCTTTTCTTCTCTTTTTCTTCTCTCCCTCTGTCTCTCTCCCCACTGCGCCCCTTTTCGAAGAAAAAAAACCCAACCCCAACTTATTTGATTTTGTACCAACTTTTCCTTTTCATTTGGTCCTCCCGCTTGGGCGATGTTAGGGGTAGAATGGGGAATGGACGGAGAGCAATTCTTGCTTTCTTTTGTCTTCTATTTCTTGTAGGAACGACCCCCCCCCCCCCACACACACACACTCCCCAGCCATCTCTCAGCTTGAGTAGGCGCAGGAGTCTGGCAAGCTGCTCAGTTTCCCATTGTAGACCAGGGTTGGGAGACCATGGGCAGCTGTGGGTGCATACCCTCCCGCTTTCCCGATAAAGAAGAGCAAGCTTTCTAGAGCCCAGGTTAGATAGAACCTGGTTGGGGCTGACTTTGAGACCCAGCCTAGGAATGGGCTCGAGTTAGAGGTGCTAAGGAGCAGCTAGTCCAGAGCAGGGGATGGGGATGCTGGGGATGTTGAATGGAGGCGCTAGGAAGCGAAGTCGGGGATGAATGTTCAGTACGGTTCTAACTGGTCTCTGACAGCTTTTTGTTACCCCACAGAAGGGAAGGGTGACTGGCTCCTCGAGCACCAATGTTTCTTTTCTATCCTTTGCTCTTTCATCCTCTCTTCTTTCCTTTCCTTTCCTCTCCCCTTTCTCTCTGACACCCCACCCCCCTCAATGAAATTGCTTTTTTTGTTTCCTTTGAGGAGCCCAAGTGCAGCCCCCCTCCCACCTACTTTATCCCCAGCCCCTCCCTCCCAGTCCCTTTCAGGGAAACTCCTTCTTTGCTGTTTACCCACCCACCAGCCCCATATCATTTTCTGGAGCGTGACCCTCCCCGTCCCCCCTCCTCCACCCACAGAACTCCTTGAGACCTCAGCAAGATGTGTGACGACGAGGAGACCACTGCTCTGGTTTGCGACAATGGCTCTGGGCTGGTCAAAGCTGGCTTTGCAGGCGATGATGCGCCCCGTGCTGTTTTCCCATCCATCGTGGGCCGCCCACGCCACCAGGTAACCTTTGGATTCCTCTCTAATACAAACCTACAGCATGAAAGAGCCTCTACTCCACCAGCAACCACTTCCCCCTTCCCCGCATCTCTTCTGACATCCATACTTCATCCCTTACTCAGATCCTCCTCATCCCCATCCCACGACGTCTTTAATAATAAGATATCACCCTGATGATATCATTGGTCCTCTTCGAGAACAAAGGAGGAATAACAAAACCAAGAATGATATCAAATTAGCTCGACATTTTTATTAGCTTTGGAGTCGGGTTTTGGGTTCAAATCCTAGTTCTTTTTCTTATTACCTATGTGACCCTGGACAAGTCACTTCAACCTTTGAGCCTCAGCTTCCTCATCTGTAAAATGAGAAGGTTGGACTAGATAGCCTCAGAGATCCCTTTCAACTCTAGAACAGTGATCTCATATAGCACTTGAAGGTTTAAAAAGTACTTTACAGTAATTATTTCATTTCAGCCTCGAAATAGCCCTTGGATTGTAGACACTTATTTTACAATTGAGCAAACTAAAGTTCAGAGACTTCCTATGGCTACACAGCTAATGCCAGAGGCAGGGAGTTCATGACTCCAGGTCCTGAACTATTTCCACTATGCCTCCTTGCTTACTTTGAAATCTGATTTTTTTTTACCTTCCCATCAATCCTAAGTGAGACTTTGCTTTTTTTTCTAACCTTGATCGCTTAATTTGTTCCAAAGTTAAGTAAACAAAAACTTAAAAAACCAAAATCAACACCAGCAAAAACAGCCTCACCGAAATCCTACCAGTAAACTTAGACTCCTTCTTCTGGCCCTCCCCTATAGATAAAGTACCAGGAAGGGGTCCATTTCCCAAGTACTAACAATTATCTGCTAAAAGTATAGCTTTTCCTTTTCAATTTCCCATGCACATTGCTTTCTCTTCTTCCTTTTTCTCTGTTTTGCCAGAATTCTACAAAAATACAACTCCTTTCAGCCCCCCCCTCCATTTTTCTTCTCGCTTCAAGAGAGTTTACTAGTTCTCAGTTATATCTCATATCCCTTTCTATGGCTTCTTAAAAATCCAGGCATGGTTGAATTAGTGATTGAAATGGTGCTAGTAACATACTACCTTGTTTACTACAAGAAATGTCACCCTCTGAGTGTCTGCAACATGCCAGCCAGGCAAAGCTGCCAAGCTGGTCTAGTTAGAACTTCTTATAACACATGAATGCTATATTGATTCTGTGGAGATTAAATTTCACTGTCAGGGTGATAATAGCCTAGCTCTTTATAATTTTTTATTCCCTCTGGGAATTCTAAAGCTTTGGTCTCAGGTGGCATTCATAAAAGAAATCTTACACCCTTCATGTATATAAATATATGGGTATATATTTACATATGTATATATATAGATATAGATATAGATATATTCATTTGAATTAAAGCAGTTTCTTTGTCAACATAATTTACCTTAGTTTGAAGGACAATTCTGCTATATATTGTCTCTGGGAACTTGGACAGGTCACTTAAACTCTCTTCATTTTAGTTTCCTCATCTGAAAAATGAGAGGTATCCTGCTAGTATGTAGGTGGGGCAGTGGACAAAAGCTCTGGGTGGGAAATCAGGACAGACAGAGTTCAAATCCTGCCTGGGCCACTTACTAATCATGTGACTCTGGATAAGTCACTTAATTCCAGTTTTCTGTAAAATGGGGATAATAACAGTACCTATCTCCTAGGGTTTTTGTGAGGATAACATTTTAAAGTACTTTGCAAACCTTAAAGTGCTAAATAAATGTTAGCTATTGTTATGTGATATCTGAAGTCTCTTCCCTGTTATGTTTTCTTCAGTGAAATAGATTTTCTATAGTTTACTTTCCTCATCCATTCCTGTAGTGGAGAAAGTAAGGGCTGGATATTTAGTTCACACACACGTATTATTATTAACAATGGCTTGCATTTATGTGATTCTTTACAATTCATGAAATGTTTTCCTAAAAAAAAATCCCAATTAAGTAGATAGTACAAGTATTATTATCTCCATCTTACAGATAATCAAGCTGTGGTTTAAAGAAGTTATGTGCCTTCTCTATAAATCCAGTATTCTGACTTCAAGTCCAGAATTCTTTCCACCACAAACTATTTTATCTCTTTTTGCCTTGGTTCGTGATGCCTACTGATTAATGTTGGTAGAGAGGGAGCTTTATTTCTCAGTTTCCCCATCTTTCTTCTCTTCTCTACAGGGTGTCATGGTGGGTATGGGTCAGAAAGATTCCTATGTAGGTGATGAGGCTCAGAGCAAGAGAGGTATCCTGACCCTGAAGTACCCCATTGAGCATGGCATTATTACCAACTGGGATGACATGGAGAAGATTTGGCACCACACCTTCTACAATGAACTTCGGGTGGCCCCTGAGGAGCACCCCACACTGCTCACTGAGGCCCCCCTGAATCCCAAGGCCAACAGGGAGAAGATGACTCAGATCATGTTTGAGACCTTCAATGTCCCTGCCATGTATGTGGCAATCCAGGCGGTGCTGTCCTTGTATGCTTCTGGCCGTACCACAGGTATGAAAGATATGCTGTATTGACTGAGGAGACAACCTAGGTTAGTAAACAGAGTTTTTATGAGAATTTGGAAAAGCCTGCAGCACAAGGCAATCTGATTAGTTTTCTTTCTATTATTTTCCACATCTAATAAGGAAATCTCATTTTCCCAATATCCATCCTATAGTAGGTACTTAAATGCTTATTGATTTATTGACCTGTCTGTCTATCTTACTGGGCCGTATATAGGACTAATTAGAACGTACATGGAAAATGCTTGCAGTACGAGACAGTAATAACACCAGGAGTTTATAGGACAGTTCTTCCTGAGTATTCTAAGAACTATAACAATTCTCCTGTTGTTTCAAAGGCACATCACATCATAGGCAAGAACTTGCAACATATTGCAAATTGGAATAGAGGGATTTTACATTTGCTACAAAAATGAAAGGCACTCTGCAAACTCCAAAAGTCATTTTCATTCTTTTCAAAATGTGGATCAATAAATTCATTTTAATATTTTAATCCACAAGATCCATGGTTAAGTAGAAAGAGTAAAATACCAGTAAGTACTTATTACTTGCCTTTTCTACCTAAAGTGTACATAACCTTTGTGCAGCAGTGAAACAAGATAAACATACAAAAAACAGGATACTGTAATCTTCAAGTAAGTGGGGTGCGGCTGGTAAGATGTGGTCATTTGTAAGTGTACTGAAGTCATTATTTTCTACTTCATTATTTAAAAGTGACTGATTGGCTTCAGATTTAGCATCCATTACTTGGAAATGTATTCTGTACTGTAAGAGAGATCTGATCTTTCCTGGACCAATGCCCAGCTCTAGTATCTGTCAGCAGCCAAGATTGGAAGCAAGCATCTCTCTCTTGGGTTTGTTATGACTAAAGATTTTTGCCGCCCTTAGAAATTTACCTTATCCTTGTTATTTCATTCTTACAGGAATTGTTCTTGACTCTGGTGATGGTGTCACTCACAATGTCCCCATCTATGAAGGCTATGCTCTGCCTCATGCCATCATGCGTCTGGATCTGGCTGGTAGGGATCTAACTGACTACCTCATGAAGATCCTCACTGAGCGTGGCTACTCCTTTGTAACTACTGGTAAGTTGATCTGATTCTCTTTCTCTTATGTGTGTACATGTGGGCTTGTCAGGGGCGGGGCAAGGGGAGGGGAAATCTGTTAGTTCCCTTCTGTAATGGACTTACTTTCCACTCCACAATGGATGCACTTCCGAACTTGACTGACTCCCATTTATTTTTATAGCTGAACGTGAAATTGTCCGTGATATCAAAGAGAAGCTGTGCTATGTTGCCCTGGACTTTGAGAATGAAATGGCTACAGCAGCCTCTTCCTCCTCCCTGGAAAAGAGTTATGAATTGCCTGATGGTCAAGTCATCACCATTGGCAATGAACGTTTCCGCTGTCCTGAGACTCTGTTCCAACCCTCTTTCATTGGTGAGTTGCAGAAGGAATAAGTCAAATGAACCATTTGCCCCATGTCGGCATTAGGGACAAAGAACCCTTTCCATATTTCCATATTCCAAAGTAAGGTGTAATGGACTGATGTAATGGAATGATGTAATGGATGGGTGGGGGAGAGGATGTCAAGAGACTTGAATTCTAGTCCAGTCTGCCACTAACTTGGTCAATTGGTTAATCTACCTGATTTTTGGCTTCTTTGCTAGATCATAGGACACTTTTCTTATATGCAGGGTGAGAGTATTAGACCAGATGGTCTGTGAGGTTCCTGTAGAGCTATGGTCTTATGACTAGATTAGTAGTACTCAAACTTTTTGTAGTTTGAGAGTCCTTCAATTAAAAAAAAAACTTTGCAGAGACCATGTAGTGAAATCCTCTAAAAGTATTATTTTTAATGCCTAGTATGCTCATTAAAATACAACCACCATCCCCTTGGAGAGCTTTATGGTTCCTTGGAATATAGTTTGAGAAGCTCTGGATTAGACGATTTCTAAGATCTCTCCCAGGTCTATGATTCCATTTTCTATTTTAAATTATTATAGGGTCCACCTGGGCTTTCTTTGAACACTATAAATGTCATCTGTCAGTCTCATTGACTAATTATTGTAAAAGCAAATATTTTGCCCTGATAACATAAGGGATGGCATAGACTTCACTCTGAAAGGAAGGATGAGTCAAGGGAATACAATGAATATTGCTTTATCTCGCTTAAGGGGTTAACTGAGTAGAGGAAACTAACTTATTCCTAAAAGTTCTCAATCAGAAAATCCCTACTAAATTAGTCAGAATTATGCATGATTGGAAATCTTTTCTCACAAAATCATTTTAGAGTAGAGTTTTTAATACCATTGTCTAGCGCTAGTCTAGTTATAACTATTGTGTTATCTTAAATAAATATTTTTGCCTCCATTCTTAATAATTGCCTCCATATCTGATAACTACAGCAAGTGGATAAAAAAATGCAGTTTTCCATTACCTGGCAGTGTGTTGTGGATTAATTGTCAGCCCTTTTAGGAAACACCTGTTCACCCAACACATGGATTTTATTTTATAGAAGAGCATATGTTCCTGAGACAAAGGTGACGGCTTACTTACATGTATCATCCTGTTCTTCCTCTTCTTCCCTCTGTTTGCCAGAACTCATTCTTTTTAATTCCCCACTATGTTTCCCTAGGCATGGAATCTGCTGGCATCCATGAGACCACTTACAACAGCATCATGAAATGTGACATTGACATCCGTAAGGACCTGTATGCTAACAATGTCTTATCTGGAGGTACCACCATGTACCCAGGTATTGCTGACCGTATGCAGAAGGAAATCACTGCTCTGGCTCCTAGCACCATGAAGATTAAGGTAAATAACTTTGGGAGAAAAGAGTAAGATATGGGACTGGGTGATCCTGAAACCTTGGAAGGATTGTGTTCTGAAGCTCTCTTACACATTTACCTTATCAATGCTAGGCACTTAACCCTCTCTATTTCTAGTACCTAGTCCCCATTCCTAGGACATGTGACTTTTTAAGTGCTTTCACATGAGATAGATCTCAGAATAGCTCCTGGCACACATTTTGCCCTTGTGCCTGGCACCCATGTTGTCCTTGTATTTCATCTTTGATCTACTCTTATGTCCAGAGGTGTGCTGGAGCTGGCTCATGCTTACTGGCAAGAGCCAATTGTTAAATTTTCAATTTGAGCATTTTACACCTCAGAAACTGACAAATGCTAATACAAATCGGAGATTGAGTTATTGAATGCCTAGACTTAAGAAAGTGATGGAGAAAAAGTGCAGATTAAACATAAAAGTGTGCTGTGCCTAAATCCCCTCCCCCTCCAGGTCTGGTTGTTAAATATTTACCAGTATCACTCTTGCCTTTAGCTTGTTGCCAAGGATATACCATCACATATAAAGGGACCTCAGAGAACAAGATTTACTTATCAGGAGACTGAGGTTCAGAGAGATTAAGCAATTTACCCAAGATCAGATGGGTAGTGATGGAACAAGTATTTGAACCCTAGTACTTTGATACCAATTCCATCATCCTTGCCAATGCAACATGCTCTTGGCATGGTCCTAGATGGGGAGAGCATTTCTTATCCTGAAGAATTTTTGATAATGGAAATATTTGAGACCATCTACATGGAAAGAGAGGAAAAGTCCACAAAAGAGTAAGCTTTGGGAAAACCTAGGCAACCCAGTACAAATGACTTAGATTTTTTTCTTATTGATTTCTTGTTATCCCTGTCATTCAGAACTTGAATACTGATTGGAAAAGTTTTGCTTTTCTTTCTCCAGATCATTGCTCCCCCTGAGCGTAAGTATTCTGTCTGGATTGGAGGCTCCATTCTGGCTTCCCTGTCCACATTCCAGCAAATGTGGATTAGCAAACAAGAGTATGATGAGGCTGGCCCATCCATTGTCCACCGCAAATGCTTCTAAAGTGCTTTCTCCCTCAGTTTACTTCCCACTCAGGATGACAATGTTATGCTTCTTGGAGTCTTCCATACCACCCTACCTGAACTCTCTTCAGTCATTGTACAGTTTGTTTACACACATGTGCGATTTATTTGTGCCTCTAATATTTATTGCTTTATAAATAAACAAGACCGGGACTTGCAACCTACACTGCTTGTTGTTGATATTTTTATGGTTGAAGTGGGGTAGTGTGGGGATGGAGGAGGAGATGTGAGAATTCATTTATATACTAGGGGGCTTTGAAACCGACAATACTTCAACACTTCATTTTCACAGAATTAATCAGATGCATGTCATGAGTCTCAGTGAGAAGTTACAATGTCCAAATTAAATTTAGGACCTTGAACACAAGGGTTCTCAAATATGACTACTGTCAGAAACTTGATAAGGTTCACCTCAATATCAATAAGAAATGGGATATGATAAAGCAATCCTAGAGAATCAGTTGTTTTAGGATAGAAGTGAAAGGTCACATGTTAGTTACATTCTAGGTCATTTTCCATTCTGTGCCAAAGCAATGAGCCTAAATTCTTGACACTTGGTACTTCTCGACTGTCTTATGAGGGTTATACTTGTTTATGGGGAAACATTAATACCAGCTGTCTCTTCTTGATTCCAAATAAAAATGAATGAGAGTCACAAACTTCATGCTTCCTAATTGGGCAAGTCATTTCAGCTCTTTGGGACTTGGTTTCATCCTCTGTAAACTGATTGCACTTGATGACCTCTAAGAACCTTCCAGTTCTAAATTTATGGACTTGTTATCCTTTCTGTGGCTAATTTTTTCCTGAGCTCACTTTTTAAAAAATTCCCCACCATGTGTCTCTAGGCATGGAATCTGCTGGTATCCATGAAATCAGGGAGAAAGATAAGGATTCCCAAATTTTGGTGGGGAGGAGCTCCTTTTCATTCCCCTTTCAAACAAAAGGAACTCTTCAAATTCCTGGCTTGGAGAGGGTGCTTTGATCAGAGTTGGATAGAGGGTGCTACTACAGGTTGAATTACTCTTCCTGCTGGGAATTTTGGCAAACCACAGAGAGTAAGGCAACCTGATTAGAGATCTGTCAGAAAATGCTTAAAGATCTAGTAGACTGTAAGACCTTTGAAGACAGGACTATTTTCTTTTTTTATCTTTATTTCCTTGAAGCCTATCAGAATGTCTTTATTTTAAAAAAAATATTATTTCTTTGAGGGGTGGAGTGAGAAGCTGGTGTTAAAAACTAACTCTATCACATCAGGACAAATCACCAGCTCGTCTATATTTTACAATGTTAGACAGTTGTGCCTGGAAGTACCTAGGAAATTCAATGCTTTGCCTATGGTCACATAGCTAATTTGTGTGTGAGAGAGAATTTGAGCCCAAGTCTTCCTGATTTCAAAGACAACCCTATATCTACCATGCCACCCTACCTCTTACCTTCCATATAATAGGCACATAAGAAATGTTAATTGGATTGAATTGAGTCTTCGGGTAGATTTCAGTCTTCTAGTTGGGGATATTTTTCCTAAATAAAGAGACAAAATGAAGGTTGATTTTCTCAAATTATTTGAGAAATCCAAGTATTTATGAAGTTACTGCAGTGTGGAACACATTGTGCTAGGTGCTAAGGCTACTATGAAGTATGAAATGTATCCCCTGTTCTTAAGGGTTTAAACAGTTTAATTATGTAATTCCAGGAAGTATGTAATCAAGTGCAAAGTGAGTGGCATAAACAAAATATTCTACAGAAATTTGGAGGATAGAGAGCTCAGTGCTCTGGTAGTGTATTGGTCAGGGAAAGCTTTTTGGAGGAAAGGAAAACTTGAGATGAGCCTTGAAAGATGGACACGATTTGGATAACCAGAAAGTATGGATGACAGAAAACATCTTGAGCTCATGCAAAGAAAGATACAGAGGCAAGAATACACATACCCAGGGGCAATAAATACATCAGTCTTTTTGGAGTAGAGGGGTCATGTTTGGGATTGATGAGAGGTATAATACTTTGCTAAATGGAAATAAGTCATATACAGAAGTACTTCCAAAGAATTCCAAATGGATACTATGCAGAGGATATAGGGTGGCTGTGAGCACACTACAACATATAACTAGGGAGGAACTCCCAAGAAGAAAAGGAGTAAAAAACACCATCAAGGAATAGCATAATTGGACAAGAAGATGGGTTGGTCAAGTGGCGAGAATGGAGATGCGTGTGGAAAGTCAGTGTTCTACTGATACTCTCGAACTGAAAGGATAGCCCAGGAAAGGCATGTTGGACAGACCCTATGCAGTGAACTTACGGGAGTACATGGAGAAGAGAAGCACCGGATTGGTAGGCACGTGCAGGTTTTGAACTACATCATTGAAATAAACTCATGAATTGACATCATAGATCATTTTGAATCAGAAAAGTAGGTTGGAGACAATGTGGGGAGCAAAGGAGTTTTAATCTTTACTTTCCAAATACAATTCTCATTTTCTTTTTTTCCTTAAAAACATTTATTTATAGCTTTTGTTTTTAAATCAAATTCACTAATGAACAAACCCTCTTTCCTCTCTTAACCGATTAGTTGTCCCTTGTAATAAAGACTCATATAAAAAGAGTTCGGCATAGCTAATACAACTTGTGCTACTTAGTATGGCATATGCAATATACTAGCTGCACAGTTCCCCACTTTTCCAATGAAAAGAGGGAAGAACATTTAAAAAAATTTTTTTTTGGGGGGGAAGAAGGTGGCATACCAAGTTTGGTCATTATATTATAGGTAGTTAAGTAGTGAGATTGAGTTTTGGGCCTGGAGTCAGGGAGACAAGTTCAAATCTCTTTTCTCTCTATACTTCCTCACTAGGTGATGCCATAAGTTCCTTGGTACTATCTCTATGCATATGTCCCAGAGATTTATATATCTAATTCTACACTTTCCCTCTTGAGTTTGAGTTTTATATAATCAATTATCAATTGGCATTTCAAATTAGATATCCCATAGGTATATAAAACTCAATATATCTAATACATACATCGTTATCTTTCTCCCTAAAGCTATGTCTCTTCTCAACTTGCCAATTTTTCAAATTAAAATTTTTACTCTAACTTTTGTTATATGTATCATCTATATTTCATAATATATCTCTCCCTTTGTTTTTCCAAAGAGTACCTTAAATTATTTAATTAATTAATTAATACCTTAAAAGGACATTTTTTAAGGGGGGGGGGAACAGTTCAGCAAAACTGACCAACTTTTCCCCCCTATTTCTATGGAGGGCATTACCACCATTCTAGGCACCCAGTTTTATAACCTTGGCATCACTCTCAAGTCCACCCTCTTACTTACCCCATGTATTCAATCAGTTGCCAGATCTTACTATTTTCATATCCACGTCTCTTGTATATAATCATATCCACTTTCCTTCACTCATGCAGCCACCACTCTCATCATATCTTGCCTAGACTATTGAGACAGCCTCATAATTGATCCCACTGCCTCAAGCCTCTTCCCTCTCCTGTTCATTGCCCACCTACCAAGTCCATCTGCTAGTCAGTGCCCTCCAGTGGTTCCCTACTCAGCTTAGGATATACTATAAACTCCTCTGTTCATCTTACAAAAGTCTTCAACATCTGATGAAATCAAAGATCTGGACCAACAAAAGAAAGAAAAAGAAGAGAACTATAGAGTGCTTTAAGCTCTTCAGAATTCCTTGATGAGTTGCTGCTGTCATATTATTGTTCAAGGTCAGGATTTTGCCTTCGTGTTCCCTAATAGCTCTTAGAAGAATGGTACCTTGTCCAGTTGCAAAGGATTAAATGATAAAACTCAGTCACAGGCTGTGACAGGGTTTTTAAAGTGTGTTTAAGAGATTAAAATGTATTGTCTGGCATCGTTGGATAGCATATAAATTTTGTCATCTTGTTTTCTTTATGCTCTCATTTATTATACCACAGTGGAGCTCTGGGAGCAAACTACTATTGTAGTTTGCTACAAAAGCTGGGTGTTGGCCAAGGAATCTGATTTAGGCCATAAGGTGCTTTTACTCAGTCAGACTCTAGGTCTCTGCTTTCTCACCTGTCAAGTGGAGTTGATAATGAGCACAAACATCTTCTTTGCTACACAATATTGATGCTAGGTGTAGTGACCTGCAGTTCTTTTCCACAATGAAAAAGCTGCCTGTGTTGGTGGAAGAGATATTACCATTCCCTTAAAAAACTATTGATGTATTCTTTTAACATCACAGTCATTTCTAGATATCCCTTTTCTCCCCACCACACTCCCAGTTATGTACACAGACCCTTTCCAGAATTGTAACAGAGAAAACCAGTCAGACAAAAACAATGAATACAACTACTGCCTCTGACAGGCTAGGCAACTCTCCCTGCTGAATAATCATCTGCCTACTGAGAAGAAGAAGATATGCTTAATTATCCATTCTCTGGCACCAATACTAGTCAATATAACTATAATCCTTACCCCCTATCTGTTTTTTACGCATAGAAAACAATGAGATCCTGCCTCTATCAGTGTGAGCTTGGACAAGACATTTAATCCCTTGGACTCAGTTTCCTCATCTATAAAACGAGAGGGTTGGACTAGATGTCCTCTGAGGTACCTTCTAGCTTTAGATCTGTGATCCTATGGATCTGACATCTTTTCTGCTCGTGTTTGCCAGCAGAAAGGGCATGAAGCTGCAAGCTTGAGATCCTTCAGAGTATCAGATACCTTGGGGGCAATGGAATTTCAATGGTAGCTAAGATTCCAGTGTCATATTTGGGGGTTTCTTTGTTTCTGACTCACGGTGAGATATGATAGGCAGGGACAGCTGAGTGAATTCTCCCAGAGCTGTGTCGAGTGGAATGCATTACTGCAGAGCTCCACTGGGATTTTCCCAAGGGTCACATCCACATGTATGAAATAGTTAAGAGGCCTAAAAATGAATTTGTCTATGCTCATAATGCTGCTTGCAAATGGCTGCAAAAGCTATTGTCAATCAATTTTCAAGTTTTTTTATAAAGCTAACACAAAGATTGTAATTTCAGAGGGTTTTACATGGAAATACTTGTTCTATGAAAGAGTTTGTATATTCAAGAGAGGAAAACTATAGAGAAAAGGAAGCCAAGTCTTCTGGTTCCAAGCTCAGTGTTCTTGTCACAGCAGCATTCTTGGTAAGTGGTTGTCCAGCTTCTACTAAAAGATATCCTTTGACAGGGAACTCAGTACTTTCCAAAGTATTAGAGACACTGAATAGTTTAGAATGCCTTAAGTAAGAAAAAGCTATATTAGAAAGGAGTCCTAGAACTGGAGGAGGAGGAGGAGGGACTGGTCTGGTAGAGAAGAGGGAAGGGATATATCATATTAGGTGTGAGAAATAACTATGAAACAACAAAAAGTATATCATTTGGGACCACAGAAGGAGATGGGTTTGGCTGGGGCAGAAGACAGAGATGAACACACTTCTGAATGAGTGAATGGAAAAAAAGAATTTGTTAAGCTTTTCCTATGTACCAAGCACTGTACTTGGTGGAGATACGAACGGAAGGATCAAGGCCTGTCCTCAAAGAAATCAGACTCTAGATCAAACTCTAATCATGAGAATTAAACAAGAAAGTTCAGTATTAAAAGTATAGCAATGGGTGCAAAGCAAAGCCCAAAGGTCCTTAGTTTACTTAAGTATGTCTGAAGATAGTGCCATGGGACTGTAGGACAAAGAGGGAGGGCAAATGTTAAAACCTAAAGACCTTCAGAGGCAGTGGTGGGTCTTCCATGTCACCAGAAGGAATAGTTGTTAATTCCCATCTCAAAAACCATGAGGGCAGTCAAGGAGCAAGAGGAGAAACTGTCCTGATGATGGTAAGTCTTTATGCTGTACAGTCATTCTGAATGGGTTCTGGGTCAGGGGAAGGAAGTGAGCTGGTAAAACAGATAAGAAGAATGCCCCTTTGTCTTAAAGGTGGGAACCAATAAAAAATCTCCTGGTAGGAATTTAAAGGTGACAAAAGATACTAAAAAGTCCCTTCAGAGTCTCCCCCAAAGCAGTGACTTGTTCTGAGTACCACCTGTGAACCATGCTGGAGAATAGGCAATTGATGGCAATATAATTCATTCCCTACACACAACCCCAATATAGATAATGTGTCCCTTTCACAGGGATTTTATCAGATTTGGCTCATTGTTGGAGTCTATCAAGGTTGGTGGATATTTTCCTCTCAGAAACTAATCACAGTTAGTATCTTCATTTACTAGAAAATGATGAATTTGGAATAAGAGATCTGGGTTCAGATTTTAGCTCTGCCACTTTCTATCTGTGTATCCTTAAGCAAGTGGTCAAGTAATTACCCTGGTCTTCAATTTTATCATCTGTAAAATGAAATTGGATTCAGGCTTTAAGGTACCTTACAACTCAAAATCTATGATCCTTTGACTGGGGGATGGGCTGGAGGACTGGGGAGGGTCAAAATAGCCTCTTTGTAAACATGTCATCCCACTGTAAAAAGAAAATAACCATTGAATAAGGCTTTCCTAAAAAGTGAAAATCAGTATGTCTTCGATCTTTATCAACAAATAGCCAGTGAGATGTGAACTGGTCGCCCAATGGATAAAGCATTGAGCCTGGAATAAGGAAGAACTTATTTCAAATCCAGCTTCTGAGACCAAACCTAACTTTATGATCCTGGGCAAGTCACTTAACCTCCATCTGTCTTAGTTTCCTCATCTATAAAATAGGGGTAGTTGTAGTATCTATCTCACAAGGTGTAATGTTAATGAAATCAGAATATCTTCCATGCCCCTTTCTATTGGCACCTAGTAAAGGCATTTAGCTCCTTACTTCAAGTTAACTCCTTGGGAGTAGTTAACACCTTAACAGGAAGGGGTAGATCAGGGAGGAGCTATACTTTATATAAGGAAGAGGACCAGCAGGACCATCAGATTTTCTCTCAGTCCCTACCTGGAGACTGCATCTTTTGCTGAGATCCTCCTTCTGCAGCTTTTACCGAGAACTTCCAAGGACCAGGCTGAGGAACTATTGTGAGTCTGAGAGGGATCCCTGCTTGAGGGAGCCTGTTCTATTTGTGAAGGCTTGGGAATGTGGGTGTTCAATGCATTAACCATGTGTATCAACTACGTGACCACATAATGACTTTGGCTTTGTGGTTCTGGGACTTGTCCTTCTGGTTCTGGGACTCGGTGTTTTGGTTTCTGAATAAAGACCTTGGCTCTGCCCTCCATGCGGAGAGTTTGCTACATTTTGTGATTCACAACTATACCAGCATATTCATAACCACCATGGGTGTTGTGAATATTGCATTATTGATACTTATCACAAGGATATGGTGCAGATAAAATGAGGTGATATTCATAAAATGTTTTGCAAACCTTAAAGCATCATATAAATGTTGGTTATTATTATTATATCTGATGATGATCTGACACAATAAGATATGATATGACATATGATACATTCCTTTCTGTGTATGTGATGCTATCACATTTTCTTCAGTGAAATAGATTTTCTACGATTATTGTTGTTGTTTTTGAGAAAAGGATTCCATCCCATCGATTTAAGATCTTCTGGGACATGATAGGAAGAGGATTTCTTGCTGTTTCCAGGGTAACAGTACTCACTATGGAAAGATACTTTTTGTTGTGACCCCAGGAAGGATGCTGCTAGTGCTGCTATGATGGCAAGGTGAGAGAATGAAGCCTGGAAACAATCCAGGAATCTGAAGGTGCAGATGCTGAAGAAAAATTCACTTCTAAGTGTGGACAAAGTACATCTAGGCAGGGTTTTACTGAGATTGGGGGAAAGGAAGGAAAATACCTATCAGATCCTGTAGTTGCTATGTATCCTCTATGGGTCATCTCTTCTTGGCAGATGTGAGGGAAAAGATAAAAGTATGTGCATGGGGTGGGCATGATTATTTTACACAAATTATCATTCATGAATGGTGTCAGGTACCCTCTGTTCAATGCTCTTACCCAGGCTTGCACTTCCTGCTTCCTACATAGAATTAATTAATTAATAATTAATGGAATTTTTCTGCAATGTTTTCATGAGGTTAGGATTGGAAGAGGATTAGGGCTGAGTTAACAATTAAGATAAACACACTGGCAGGGGCTTGTGAAGTACAGTTTTAGAAGTGCAGACCCATAGAGTGCCTTGAATCTTGGGGCAGTTTTCCCTCCTATGCCCCAGGATGCAACCTGTGATTGTGATGTAAGTGGGAGGAGTAAGTCACAAAGGGGCTGCCACAGAATTTTTTCCTTGTTTTGAACTAAAAATCTGTATTTAACTTATACCCATCAATTCTAGTAATGTTCTCTAGAGTCTAGCAAAACAAGTCTAATCCCTTATTCCTGTGACAGCTGTTCAAATATTTTGATACAGCTATCATATGCAAACTAAAGCACATCTTCTTCAGGTTAAATGTCTCCAGTTCCTTCACCCAAGGCTTTATATCCAAGGCTTGACTCTGTTCCCACCAAATACCAGTTCTACAATGAACATGCATAACAATTATCAAAGAAAATCCATTTATCCATGTCAGTAGCAAAACAGAAATGAAAGAAGGTATACATACTGGAAATACAGAGTGAAGGAGTTCTCCCACTGGGAATCAGGTAACTCAGCATAACCAAAAGAGAGTTCTAGATCTCAACCCAGTGGAAGTTTTCCAAAATGTCCTGTGCAGCAAGATAGGAATAGAAAAATGGCAGTTTCAACTCCTCTCAGGCTTTCCCAGAATCTTTTCTTTTAGAAATGTGAAGTGGAGTTGGCTTCATTCATCTTCCCTCTTGAAGCTGGAAGCCAGAAGGACCCTAAGCCATTTGACACTTAAAGAGAACTCAAAGACAACTTGAAAAAGGCTGAAGAACTCTCTTCTCTCCTGCTCTTGCCAATTCCTGCCTGCCTTTTATGCATGGCATAGCATTCATCTAGACCTGGAAGGATAGAAAGCCCTAGGAATTCTACATTAGCAGGGATTAGTTGACCAGATTAAGTAATTGCCACATTAAATGCACACAGTCTTGTAATAAGTCCGATGGACCTATATGCCTATGTACCAGACCATGGAGAGTAGGTTGAAGATTATGAAACCTAAATGGGTAGCTAGAGAATTCTCCCTTACACAATTTCATCCACTTCAAAATCTTGCCTAAAACTAGTCTTGCTTCTCTATTCCAAAATATCCCTTATTCACCATCATTACTATCATATCTTCATTGCCATATTTTAACAACGTTAAGTTTTTGGACTTACTCTTTTCATGAAGATTAACAACTCTTTCTTTCTTTCTTTCTTTCTTTCTTTCTTTCTTTCTTTCTTTCTCTCTCTGTCTCTCTCTCTCTCTCTTTCTTTCTTTCTTTCTCTTCCTTCCTCCCTGTCTCTTTTTCTCCCACTCATGGTTTTTCCCCCACCTCATTTTCCCCCACACATGTGGAAATGAATAATAAGACTAGAAAGAACCAAGAAAGGATCTAGGAATTATGAAATCTTGTAATCAATGATGGAAGGATGAGAATGGACTTGGAGAAAAGCAAGAACAACTCAACTCCTATTTTGCTTGTGTTTTCATTATCAAGTATAAAGATTTCCAAACTGGAAGGAATAGGCAATAGTTAGTAAGGAATAGAAATCTAAGAAAAGATAGAAGAGATAGTAAAAGAGTGTCTTGCTATCCTCAACAACCGTAAGTTACCAGGTCTGACGGTATATTCAGTGTTTTATAGTCATGGCCCCTCATTCCTATAGAGAATGGAGTATTCTCATAACTGTTCTTCATGGTTAAGCTTGCTCATTAAAATGTCATAGCATTCAGCTTCTATTTTGTTGTTATTGTTGGGTTTTTTTTTCTATTTCCATTCTTGTAGTCATTGTTTTCCTGGTTCTACTTACTTCACTTTATATTAGTTAGAATAAAATATTCCATTAAATCCAATTTCTAAGAGCAACAAATAATATGCACTGTATATTGCCCTGGTCAGACAACATTTAGACAATATCTAAAGTAAAACATTTAGTTCTGAGTGTATCTTTTTTAAAAAAAACTAATTTATTTTTAGTTTTAAATATTCATATGCATAAGATTCTGAGTTTTAAGTTTTCTCCCTCTCCCTCCCCATCTCTTCATCAAGGCAGCATGCAATCTGATGTAGGCTCTACATATACATTCAAATTAAACATTTTCACATTAGTCATGTTGTAAAGAAGAATTAGAACTAATGGAAGGAACCACAAGAAAGAACGAATAAAACAAGACAACAGCAAATAGTCTGCTTCCATCTGCATTCAGACTCCAAAGTTCTTTCTCTGGATGTGGATACCATTTTCTATCATGAGTCTTTTGGAGTTGTTTTAGATCCTTGCATTGCTGATAAGAGCTAAGTCTGTCAAAGTTAGTCATCACACAATGTGCCTGTTACTGTGCACAATGTTGTCCTGGTTCTGTTCCTGAGTATATCTTTTAAGGATTTGGACAAACTAGAGGGTATCCAGAGAAGCATGACCAGTATCCTAAAGGCTTTCAGGATTAGCCAGCTTGGTCACAGACCTTCAGGAGAAAAAGCCTGCTCAGAGGCTGCACCCAGAAGCACCAGCACTTCAAAATATGGAACCGCTGATTCTGGGAAAAGAGTCTCTGAATGGCTAGTACTAGGCCAGAGAATTGAGGAACAGAAGGACTGAGATAAGTCACCAAGACAGGACTCCATGCAAATGTGGGACTGTATAGCGCTCCACCAGTTCTGAGGAAAACAGCACAGTGTCCATCTGGGGCCTGTTCTGAGCACCCAAAAGTCAATTGTGTATGGGGGGGGGGGAGTTGGGAGTAGGAAGAGTAGGAAGTTGGCTGGTAAACCATGAATTTCCCTAGTGTGGGAGGAGGTTGAGATGCTTTGAGATCCAGCCGGTAAAGAAACCAAAACCAGAGGGTAAGGAGTCAGGAAATGAATGGTAAGGAAAATAAGGGGTGGGGGGAGACTGAAAGTACCAAAAATTTCAGGAAGAAGAAACCTTGACCATAAGCATATAACTCAATAGAAAAAATAGTGGTAACTGATGGAAAAATAGCCTCCAGATCTAGTAAATGAGTTCAGCCATCTATTCATTAAAATACTTCAAAATAAAGAAAAGTGATCCCATACTTGATGAGACAGAGAACCCTGTCAAATTTGAGAACATGGGACAACAGCATGCTATTCCTGCATGGTTTAAAAGAGAAATGAGAATTATGAGAACAGAATTTGTGTCCTGCTCAGCAAAAACAATGAACAGAAGAGAAAAACTTGAATCTGCAATGGCAAGCCTCACCAAAGAAATAAAAGAGAGAATGATAGCTTGGTAATGTGAATGCACAGAAGTGAAGCACAATCTAGAAGAAAAGATCTAAATGAATTACATTGAATCCGTATTATTTCTGCCACCTTGATTTCATTCCATGTCCTCAACTTTCTTTTCTATCAAAACCTGCTCCTCCAAAAATATTTTTGACCGTTCTTTTTTTTTTTAAACTAGAACTAGTGGTTTCATTGGTATAGGGAAGTCTCAGTGTGTGAACTCCCTTTCCCAATAAGGACCGGTATGTGCTCTACAACTTAAGAGTCTTAGAGGCACGGACATGTTAAATTGCTTGCCAGTGGTCATATAGTCCATATGAGACATTTGAATTCTCGACTTCCTGGCTCTGAGACTCTCTTTCCTTCCTATTTTCCTGACCAATTCATATAAAACTATAAATAACTGTAACTGAGAATATTAAATTTCTAAGGGTGATTTTAATAGAGATAAAAGCCTAAAGAAAAAAAATGAATGATCATGGAATGCAGGGAGAGAACGTTTCTTTTCAGAGTTCCCAAAATTACACCATACAACTGGCTATCACTGCAGAACCTAAGGGTAAGACTGATCCTCTAACCCTGGTCCGGTCTTACTTTCTTTTCATACCAAACCAGCAGTCAGTTCTCTTAAATTCAAAATCTAGGTCCCTATTTTATATGAGAAGATTAGACTAATTGACTTCTAAAGTTCCTCCCAGCTCTAAATCCTATGATCTCCACAAACAATATGGGAAACATGCACGTGATTGATATGAACAGGATATTTATTACTTTAAGAGTTCCAAGGTAGATTTAAATAATCTATATATATGGCTGATCCTTGGCTTCCTTGAAATAAATAATGAGTCTGCTTTCTTTCAGAGTAAGCCATGAATTCTGCTCTGTATACTCATACCTTGGAGAAATAGGAAATCACTCCATTTCTAGAGCTTATTTTGGCAAGCAGGCAAGACATGGGATGATCAGAAAAGCCCCTTGGAGAGGCTTGGCTTCATCAGAAGCTGTTTCCCCACAGTGGCAGTCCCCTTGGACTGATGTAAAAATAAAACGCACAAGGTCAAATCATTGCTGATGGAGCTGCCAAATTGGAATGTCCTCTTTCCCCGGGGCCTTCAGCGGGAATCTGCAGACCTAGACCACATGTCCAGTTTTGGGCTCTGAGGCATTCATTCTTTTCTTTTCTCCAGGCAGGCTCTCACCCATTTCTATGTCCCCCTTCTCCATTTTGAATTCCAGCTGGCCATTGTCAGACTGGTTAGAGGAGCAAAAGAATAGAAACAACTCAGGGATTTATATTACTCCCCCACAAAGTTCCCTCCCCATCCCCAAGAGGATAGAAGAAACTGGGCAGGGAGGCAATATGATGTGAAAGAAAAAGCCGGCTTGTCTCTGGCTTGTCTCATTATCATTTCCTACCCCTATGGGTTGTGCACCTGGAAACACTGGGTTGGGGCCAGCAACCCCAGCTGATGTGTATTCCAAAAAATCTAGCACCACATCCTCAGTATGAACCCAATCAGTCAACAAGTATTTATACCATGAGTATGTATTAGTTGGACAGTGAGGAGACTGGCCTGATTAGAGTGGAGAGCTGAGAATTCTGTGAAATAAGACTAGAAAGCCTTTTTATCTGACTTATCTTCTGGAATTCTAAGCTATAATAAAGGAAATAAGAAGGGGTGCCTAAGAGGAGTCTGATCGAGGTTAACGCTTTATCAACAAGGTTCGTGTGGTCACAAATTTAGAAGTAGAAGGGGTCTTTCACATCATCTAATCCAGTGGTTCTTAACCTTCCTAATGCTGCGACCCTTTAATACAATTCCTCATGTTGTGGTGACCCCCAACCATAAAATTATTTTTGTTGCTACTTCATAACTGTAATTTTGCTACTGTTATGAATCATAATGTTAATATCTGATAGGCAGGATATATTTTCATTATTACAAATTGAACATAACCCACAGGTTGAGAACCTCTGGTCTAATCCAATCTCCTCATTTTATGGGTGAGAAAAGTGCTCAAAGCTACACAGGAAGCAAACAGTTAAGAATTGAACTCACATCCTCTGACTCCAAATACAATGTTTTCATTCTGTTTAGGCATTAAAGATGGCTCCTTAGATAAGAAAAAGTTATAAACATCCCCAATGGCACCGCATTGAGGCATCATTCCAGCATTAACAGCATTAACCATCTCTCCTTAATGGAGTGTGAACTATCTTTATCCTGGGTATGTTTGTTGGTCCATTGTTACCACATTAAAGATGACTGCTTGACTTGAGAGGCCAGTTTCAGAGCACCACCCTTGGGGAGGCCTTTATAAAGGGAAACTGGAAACAGAGTACTAGAACCACAACATACATCTAGGAGAGGGGCTTAACAAGCTCTAGATTCAGTTCCCTGGAAGGGAAGCCTATTTATCTGGGAAGCCCCTCAGGAACTCACGTACCCTCAGAAGAGGAGGAAACCACATGTTCCTGAGATGTCAGTGACTGGAGGCAGGATCAGACTAATTAGTTACTAGATGAATCTTCTTGGAGAGAAGTGATTCTGTACAACATCAAACAGCCTCATTGAGCTCATTGAGCCAAGATATAGATTGATGGACAGATTGGTAGATGGAGGGAGGAAATTGGCATTTATTAGGTTCCTACTACCTGCCAGGCACTGTACTAAACATTTTACAATTATTATCTCATTTGGTTCTCACAACAACCTTATAGGTAAGTGCTAGTACTATCTCTGTTTCACAGGGGAGGAAGCTGAGACAGACAGAAGCTAATTGATTAGTACAGGGTCACACAGCTAGTAAATGTCTGAGATCTGATTTAGGCTACCTAGTTGCTTCTAAGAGGACTAGCAATAGAGATGATGAGGTCTTACACCAGGGTGGTGTCAGCATCAGAGGAAAGAAGGGAGCAAATGAGAAAGATGTTACAAAAGTAGAATTGACAGGAGTTGGTAACTGGTTGGTTATGGGATAGTGAAAGAGAATGAGAAGTTAAGCATGATGCCTGGGTGACCTGGAAGGATGATGGTGACCTCAACAGTAATAGGGAAGTTAAGAAGAGGGGAGGATTTGGGGAAAAAAGATAATGAACTCAGTTTTAGACCTAATGAATTTTAGATGTCTAGGCAACTTCCAGCTTGAGATATCTAATAGTTAGTTGGAGATGTAAGACTGGAAATCAGGAGGGAGATGAAGGCTGGATAAATAGATAGGAAATGATGAGATCACCAAGCAAAATAGTATAGAGGAGAGAAGAGATCCCAGAACAAATATTTGGGAGACACTCTTGGTCAATGGTCACAACCTGGGTGAAGATCCAGTAAAGAATACTGAGGTATGTCAGAGAGGTAGGAGAACTGGGAGAGCTGTGCCATGAAAAACCTGGAAGAGAGTAATCAAGGAGAAGAGGGTAACTGACAGTGTCAAATGATGCAGAGGGGTCAAGAAGGATGAGGACTGGGAAAGGGTCATTAGACTTGGCACCTAAGAGATATCGGCACCTTTGGAAATAGCAGTTTCAGTTGAATGATGAGATAGGAAACCAGATTGCAGTGAATTAAGAAGCAAGTGAGAGGAGAGGAAATAGAAGCACTAGTTCTACCTCACAGGATTGTTAAGACAATATATATAAAGTGCTATGCAAACACACACATCTATATACTTACACAAACATGGTAGCTATTATTGATACTTGGGTTCTCATTTTTGATTGGTTAACAATAGGTCCCAGCCCAAGCCTCACTTGGTCATAGTTTGGGACCTGCTGGCTCAGAGTGAGTATAAATAGCAATTGCTTCTGTTTTGGTCAGAAACCCTGAGGGTTTTCCCCTCCCAGGTTGATTTTTTTAAACTGTGTAAAAGAGACCATTCTTTGCCTCATTCCTTACCTAGCCTTAATCATTGAATGGGCATTGTCTCAGTCATACTGAGATCTGGGAAAGACCTTAATTTTAAAAGGCCAAGGATTTCCTCTGCATCCAGGCTCTTCTCCAGTTGTCTTGATCTGTATCTGGCCACTGGATCCAGATGGCTCTGGAGCAGAGAGTGAGGCTCCTGACTTTGCACAGTCCATCCTCACTTAAATCCAACTGACTTGCAAATCATTGCATCACCTTCCTGACATTTTGGTCTCTTCAAAACAACAATGACGACAACATTCTCATCCAGTTCTTTCCATTGACTCTCTTCCTACCTACACTTCCCTTTTCAAAATTTGAAATTCTCCTACTGTTTTTCAGTGACAGAAATTCTCTTTTGTGCATGTGTTGTATGTACTCTATCCATGCTGTGAATAATAGCACCCCTATGCTTGGTTCTTTGTGTGAACACAGAAATATCAAAACTTGGGGCAGCTAGGTGGTGCAGTGAATAGAATACTGGATCTGGAGTCAGGAGGACCTGAGTTAAAATCCAGCCTCAGACACTTGACACACTTATGAGCTCTGTGACCGTAGGCAAGTCATTTAGCCCCAAGTACCTTGACTTCCCACCTCCAAAAAGAAAGATATAGAAACTACGAGCTCACAATAAAATTGGAATTTAAAACATATACAAGAACTCCTCCTCTACCTTCTTCTCCTTCTTCATCTTCATCTCAACAACCAGAGGTAGGCAGTACTATTATGATTATCCCCTTTCTACAGATGAGATTAAGGCTCAGAGATTTTAGGTTACAGGGTTAGAGCCTGGATCCAGCTCAGGTCTCCTCCGACTCCAATTCTAGCACTCTGTTACATGATGCTGAAGTTGGTGTAGCTCCTGTCCTCAGAAAGGTCACAGTTTGCTTTTATGGACAAATCAAATCTATGTGAAACCATTAGGAACCAAAGACTATAGGTAGTTCTAAGTTATTTAAAATTGCATGGTATAGATTACAAATGATGTAAAACATTTTATCCATATTAGCATTCTGAATTCTAAGCTACCAACATAGGAAGCACTTTGTTCATTACATCGGGCCTCCCCTCAAGTTGAAGGAACTTATTTTAAAATTGTCCAAGCTTTACAGTAAAGGAAGATTTCTTCTTATCTGTTAGCCTGGAGTGTCAATTTCATTGTGTTGATAATAACTAGTTTAATGCTGATACACAAAAGCAAGCTCCCATCACCAAAATACAGCAGAAGAATTTCAATTTTTGAAAAGAAAAGTGTAGGTGGGGTAGGGGACAAGGGATTCAACAGGAAGAACTAGATGAGTGTACATTATGAATACATACCCTGAGTAGGAAGGAAATTAAGTGCTAAACATGTTTCCAAACACTAAGAGAATTAAGTCAGGCATAAGGAATCAAAATTATGCTACATACTCTTGATTTCTAAGATTCTGGAACAGAGACCTTAGGTGCTCAGTCTCTCTCTCGCCATCTCTCTTTCTCTCTCTCTCTCTCTCTCTCATCTTTCTATCCTTCTAAATATATTCATATATACACATACAAACATACATATATTGTACATATACATATTTATATAAATTTATACTGGTTTGTCACTAGCCCTGGGTCTACTTAAAATAAGGTGTTTAAAAGATTGCAGTGGGGGGTGGGTGGGGTGGGGTCTTTACTGCTGTAGTTTAGCCCACTGCAAAATACCTTTTACCTTTCACACTCATCTTTTCATCTATTCTAGGCTATCCCTTTATTTCTCAGAGGACTGCTCAGAACAGAGCTAGTATGTGGAACTAAAAAGATGACCAGGATGGAATGGGTTCTCTGGAGAGAAACTTGCATATCCACAGTTTTTCTCATGATAGAAGTAACTGAGATCTGGAAATGGGAAAACCTGGACCTATTTCTTCACTTCTACTTTTTCATGTGGATTTTATAGATCCCTAGAGAAGGTGGGATTATACAAAGACAAAAGTTGTCTTGGTTGTTAATGGGCCTGGCATAAGTCCTCTGGGTTTCTCGTCAGTTTAAATAAAATCCGTCCTATATCTCACATCATGTTGGCCTGAGTGCTTATAAGGGACATGAGGGCCTTTCTCCTTTTGCTTCTATTTAATAAACAGCCAAATTTTGATGTTTTTAGAGGAAACACTGAGTGAGAAGCCATAGAGTTATTGCTGAAATGCCGTTGAGATGGAGCAAGTATACATACAGAGAGTGGCATTGCATAAGCCTGTTGTCTCTAGTGGAGGCTGAAGGGCTCTATCTCAGTTCTAACAATAGATCAAGAATAGACACTAGATACTGGAATGGAAAGCAAAACACAGTCAATGACAGAAAAGACTTATTTAGCTGGCTAGTTCTTTCAGGAGTTGGGAACAAGAATAGTTTGGAGTTTGGAGAGCTACATCAGGGGTGTAACTTAGCCTGATTTGGGATATGAAAAGGGTAACTCCTTGGTGGCCAAGGCATCACATTTGAACACAGGAATTGCTGTGCTGGATCAAAATGATGATCCATACAACACAGTACTGAAACTAACAGAGACTCTAAAGGACATTAAAATAGAGGGCATTGTTGTGCCTACCTTCTCTCATGTAGTCTTACCCAAACACTTAATACATTTCTGTTGAATTAAGCTGAATTATTCGTTGAGTCAAAGTATCCCATTATGACTATCCAAACCCTTTAAAAATCTCTTAATATTTTGTGTCAGGACCCCTTGCTTACTTTTTTTTGACATATTTGTTTTGATTTATGACTTCATCCACAAATTGGCAATTTGATTGTAATTTATAGACTTAACAAGCTGTCTTGTTAGATGTTGAGACTTTGCTACAAGTCATCTAGTCAGTATGTAGCCGTAGTAAGGCTTGAACACACATCTTCCTAACTCCAGGTCTAGTGCTCCAGACTCTACCCTGATGTCTCACATTAGCACTCTTGGGGAAGAATAGCATTCAAAAGATTATGACTTGCAATGTAAGTAATTTTTGCTTTTAGTAATGCTAAGCTTCTTTTGCTCGTTTTTTTTCTTCAATTTTTCAGAGGCAATTGGGGTTAATTGACTTACCCAAGGTCAATTGTCTTGCCCAGCTAGCAAGTATTTGAGACTGGATTTGAACTCAGATCCTCCTGACTATAGGGCCAGTGCCACCTAGCGACCTCTTTAAGTTAAAAAATAAATCACTATATTTTTTTGCTTTGCTATCACCTCCATTTTCAAATATTTCTCTTTCCCATCTTCTATTCAGAAGCTTATCCCTTGTAAAAAAAAAAAAGCCTTACAAACTAGAAAAATAATCAGTTCAACAAAACCAGTCAGCATTATTTAAGAGTAAATAAATATTCATACCCATAGTCTCCTACCTCTGCAAAGAGAAGATAGAAGACCCTTGCTCAAATGTACAAGGAAACTTTGTGAACATATCCATTCTTATCCGTGTTGTTCAAGAGAGCTTAGTTTTGAATAAGGAATAAGAAAGATGGAATAAGAAAGAAAATATTAACTTCTCGGATGACCAGGAAAGGATGGAACCAAAGCAGAAATATATTGGACCCAGATGACTGGAGAGAGATACCTAGAGCTGAAGAATATCTAAGATTTTTTTTATTATGTTTTGATTGTGCCTAAGACATTTGGTCTGAGAATGAGTTACTTTTGGTGACTTACTTAGAGAAATGGGATAGGAGATAATTGGAGAGCTATACAATATAGGCCTATTTCTGAAAGGCCTTCCAATCTAATTACATTCTAATTTTAGTCAAGTTTGGGAATGGATGAAACGCTGATATAATCTAGTTCTTTTTTTCTAATGTTATTAAAAATGTGTCTGTCTGTAGCTGATTATTTCAGGTGTTAGAGCATGGTACCAAGATTTAGAATCTCTTGCACTTTGTCTTCGTAGAGATTGGGTTGATTTCCTCTAGGCCTTGGTCACCATAAGGTGCAACTAATCCTAGATACCCATCTTGCAAATAAATAGCAGCTGCCATTTATGTGGAATTTGAGGTTTGCTAAATGTTTTACATAGATTATCTCTATGTAAAGAAGGTTCTGTAGTTATTATTCTCTCCATTTACAGTTGAGAAAATCGAGGTTCAGAGACTTTCAGGTCACCCAAGTAGTAAATGCCTGAGGTAGGATTTGAATAGAGGGTTTTCTTAACTTCAAGTACAATTCTCTTCCCATCATCTCAGAATGTCTCTCTGTGTATCCTTGGTCCCAAGGTCACAAAATTAGGATTAAATCATATTCCTATTAAAAAAACAAACACCTCAAAGCACTGCATTAGGTTAGTATTGGCATGTTTGTATACAAAGGGTAGCGCAATTTAATTTCTTAAAAGTATAAAAAAATCTTGAGATTATATAATTTTTCCCCAATGAATTCCAATGCTCATTAAGTGATATGTACTCTCCAAGAGATCCTAGAATCTTGTTATTCCTCTGGTCTCACAGACCCCAGCTTAGGTCAGGCCTACATTACCTTGGATCCAGACTATTGTAAAAGCATACTAACTAGTCTCCTTTCTTTCCAACTCTCTTCTCTCTATGCATTTGCCAAAAATAATATTTCTAATGCACATGTCAGACCATGTCACTTCTTTGGCCAAAAAACTTTCAGTGGGTCCCTATTACCTCTAAGACAAAAGATAATTCCTGGTCATGGCATTCAAGACTCTCTACAGTCTGGTTCTATCCTACCTTTCCAGACTTACTTCAGATTATTCCCCTTCAAATGCTCTAAGTTCTAGTTAAACTGGATTGATTCTTCAATAACCTGATTCTGTCTTCTCCTACCTCTCTGCATTCCCATAGGCTGTCTTCCATATAATGTACTTCCTCCAAATTTATACTTGTAGAAATATTCTTCCTTCAAGGTCCCAGTTCAGGTGTCACCTGCTCCATGATGGTCTTCCCTCCAAGATGAAAGAGCTCCTTCCTCAAATTTTGTCCAGATTCCTCTTTCCCTTTGCCACATTTTACTTTGTAGCATATCTTGTATATATACTATGTTTACCTTGGCACATTGAAAGTTCCTTGAGCATAGAGGCTATGCCTTTTCCATCTTTGTATCTGCAGTGCCTACAGCAGCGCCTTGCATATGATAGGTGTTCAGAAAATGTTTGCTGAATTGATTTTCCACTTCACTTATGAGAAAATTGAAGCACAGGGGGTCTATGGATGAGGGTTTTTCCTTGCCACCCTGAGCAACATATCCTGATGCTTGTTTGGCAGCCTGTGTATCCCCTACAGCTTTCAGCTGGCTGCCTCTGAAGTCTTAAATCTCTCTCTCTCAGCTATCTAGGACACACTAGAATTAACCTACTCATGTAGATTACAGGGCCATAGACCTCATTAACCTTAATATTGAAAGATATGCAATCTTAGATATCCAAGGAAGCAGAAATATACTTCCTTTCTGCAAAGGGTGAGTGATAGGTCTATTCCATCTATTAGATAGAATAGTGATAGGTCTATTCCTTGGCATCTTTGTTCAATACACCTGGCATCCATCCATCCATTCATTCACTCATTTGTTAAGTCAAGCAACAAACATAAATACATGTGGAGCATTGTGGTGGGTACTGGGGAAGGATGCGAAATTTAGATAAGATTCCCTGCTTTCTTGGGGCTTAGAGTCTAATAAAGACAAGTCACGAACCCAAGTAAGTGTAATACACAATATTACATGACAAACACAGCAAAGAAGTGCAAAGTACAATGTGAGTTCATCATGGATATGAAGACCAAGGAAAATACATTTATTTCATGGGGAGAAAGGGAACAAACATTTATTAAACACCCATGGTGTGCCAGGCACTAGGATACTCAGTTTGCAAATATTATCTCCTTTAATCCTCCCAACAATCCTGTGAGGTAGGTTATTATTATCCCCATTTTAGAAGAAGGGAAACTGAGGCACACAGAAGTTAAATGGCTTGCTCAAGTCACACAGCTAGTAAGTATCTGAGGCCAGATTTAGACTCAAGTCTTTCCAATTCCAAGACCAGTGGTCTATCCCCTTTGCCACAGCTACTCTGTGAGAATTCTTCTGGTCTCACCTCCTAGGATGCAATCTGATCATTTTTCACTATCCTGTCTAACATGCTGACTCTGGGAGGCTAGGGATGAATCTCTTGAAAGTCACATACAACCTCAGCAGTTATTTAACGAGCCCCTTGCTCCACTGAACAGAAGACTGATAATGTTTGGAGTAGGTTGTCGATTTCTAAATTGAAAGACAAAGTGCAATTATAAGAAAAATTCAGCACCCTGAAACACAATACCAGACTCTAAGCTTCTGGTTTGTAAAATTGATACCACGGATTTAAGGAGCAGGTCACACTTCTATATATTTTTCTCTAAGAGAACCATTAATGATGATGCTGTTGCCATGGTACCAGAGAATCACTCTCCTCTGTTTTTAAAATAGATAGAATCCATACCATTTATTGCTCAGGTTCCCAGGGGCTGTAGGATATCAACTATTTACCTACCTCCAACATGAGTGAGTCTGCTGTTCTTACCAGGCTGCTTCTTGCCACTTTAGCTTTAGACATTCCCTTTGGTAGTGAGCTGTCTGGCTGTGCTGATTCTTTTACTTTCTCTGGTGGGTGGTTGGGTGGCTGCTTGCACCCCTGTAAGAAAGGAAGCCAGAGTGTGAATGAAACACAGCAGCGCACCCTGTACCTGAGAAATAATGGCTCCTTCCTTTCTCCTCTTGCAAAACAAGTTTTTGATTCTGATGACACCCCAGTTGGTGTTGTGTGAAGCGGTTGCACACCTTATGGAAATTCAGGGCAGAAAACAGGCCTTCAAAGTCACTCACTTGAAACTTATCAAAGGACAGTACCAAGAACCAGAGTTATAGGTGGAGAGCTTTGGTAAATGGGTGCTGGCTTTATGGCAGTTTTGCTGTTTGTGTATGGAGCTATCTGGAGAAGCTTGAACTCTATTAGCCCAATTTGGGCTTATTTTTCAAGGTCCAATTCTTCTCTCCCTCCCTTTTTCCTTCCTTCCTTCCTTCCTTCCTTCCTTCCTTCCTTCCTTCCTTCCTTCCTTCCTTCTTTCTTTCCTCCCTCCCTCCCTTTCTACCATCCTTTCCTTCTTCCCTCTCTCCCTTTCTCCCTCCTTTCTTTCTTTTTTCTTCCTTTCTCTCTTTCCTTTCCAACCTCTTTCCTTCCCTCCTTCTTTCCCTTTATTTCTTCCTTCCTTTACATTCCCTTTCCCCTTCCCTTCCTTTCCCTTTCCTTCCTTCCTTCCTTCCTTGCTTCCTTCCTTCCTTCCTTCCTTCCTTCCTTCCTTCCTTCCTTCCTTCCTTCCTTCCTTCCTTTTTCCTTTCTCTCTCCTTCCCTTGCAGGACCACCATCAGAAAATGCTTATACTACTGTTTTTCTCCTTGGCTTTGGAATGGTCTGTTCCACAAGGTCATTTTAAATTCTAATGACTGACAAGTGAGGCTAATTCCAGTTACTAGGGAGGCTGAGGCTGATAGATCTCTTGAGTTTAGGAGTTCTGAAATTCACCATCAATATGGTCATTTTCCATGGAGCACAAGTGGTGGTGGTAGTGGTGTTACCAGGTTGCCTAAGGAGCTTGGGATAGATCAGGTCAAAGCTCCCCACCAATCAATAGTGAAATCAAGCCTGGGAGGAGCCCCTGAACTTCTAGCCTGGACAGGATGGGGAAACCTCAAAAATAAAATAAAATAAACAAATGAGCTCTCTATTGATTGTAGAATTCTAGTTCAACTCCTACTAGGATTTAATGTTGGTGAATTTCTTTACAAAAAAGAAAACTGAGACAGAATAGATATATAGAAGTATACGTAGAATATCATACATATATACATACATACAAGTATACACATATACTACATATATAATATATACTATATAGTATGTTTATTATATATACTATATAGTATATACATTCTATATTATATATACTGTATAATATATACTATATATACTATATGTATAATATACATACATATACACATTTGTGTCTAATGGTAGCCACCTCTAGAGTAGGGGAAGGGGAGGGAAGAAAAAGGGAAGAAAAACCGAAATTTATATGATAACTTTATCATATATTTAAAAGAAATAGCAAGTTGTACACAATAGATTTGCAGTTTCATTTTTATTATATTATGTTATAGAAATGCTTGTTTTATTCCATAAATTAAAACAAAACAAATTAATATAAAATCTATCTTGATATGAAAGGCACTATAATAATCACAGCTAACATTTCTATAGACTCTAAGGTTTGCAAACATTTTCCATACATCATTTCACCTGAGTCTCACTACAACCCTGTGAGGTAAGTGCTATTATTCTCATTTTAAAACCGAAGAAATTGAAGCTTCAAGAGGATAAATTACTTACCAGGGGCCATATTGTTATTAAGTATTAGAGGGCCTCCTCTGAATTGTATCTAACACTCTAACCAGGACACCTGTCTGCCTCAAGTGTTTGGGGGTAGTGTGTCTTTCTTTCTTTGTTTCTTTGTTTCTTTGTTTGTTTGTTTGTTTGTTTGTTTGTTTGTTTGTTTGTTTGTTTCTTTCTTTCTTTCTTTCTTTCTTTCTTTCTTTCTTTCTTTCTTTCTTTCTTTCTTTCTTTCTTTCTTCATTCTGGAGGGCAATTGGGGTTAAGTGACTGGCCCAAGGTTACACGGCTAGTTTTTTTGTATTAAGTGTCCAAGGCCGGATTTAAACTCAGGTCCTCCTGACTCCAGGGCCAGTGGTCTATTCACTGCACCACCTAGCTGCACCTATACATTAGATTTCGAACATTTACCAGTTAGGATATTAAGAATTTTTTTTTTTTTTGGTTTTTGGAGGGCAGTTGAGGATAAGTGACTTGTCCAAAGTCACACGCCAGATTTGAACTGTGCATTTCTAATCATTCTTTTAAATCATAGATGACAATATTTGGGATATCAGGGATAGCATATGGCAAGGTGACTCACACATAGTAGGTGTACAGACCATAATTATTGATTTTATTTGTGAATGGGTTTTCCTTATCTAGTAATCTTTTATTCAGGAGCATTGATGCATGCTTCCACGCTGAAGTGAAGTTTCTTCTTGTGCTTGATAAGTTGTGAAATGCTCTATGGTAAAAATACTGCAGGCTCCTGTAGCAATATGGGAAATTGGTTTCCAGATGTTGGACTTTAAGAGAGAAGCCTCGAGGGAAGGAGCTAATTTTCCATTCCAGGAAATCTGCCTCAAATAATAATCTCATGAATTTACTGTTGAAATATTTACGTTGGGATGCCTGCTAATCTTAAAGAAGGTATATTTACTGCCTACTTGATTAATAGTATCAGAGGGTTGAAGGGGACTTTGAAAAGTCATCTAATTTATCTTCCTACCATCATCCAGGAGTCATAGAATCATCAATTCAGAGGTTGGAAGGGGCCATAGGAAATGACTTAGTTCAATCTCCCACCAGGTGAGGAATATTTTTATGGCATCTCTCACTGAATACATACAGATCATTCCAGACAGATGTCATTCTTCTAGGATAGACTAGGGACATAGAATTGTCCTGTAAAAATAATTCTCTCGAGATACTGAATGCACAGTCACAATTTAGGGCTAGCCTAATGAAGGCCTTTGATTATTCTTTCTGACTGGCTTGAAACAAGCACTACTCCCTTAAATTCTAATGATGGATGATTTCAGGATGGACCACTGGTGAAAATCCTGGGAAGTGCATTGATGGAGATTATAACCTGGCTTCATCTCCATTACAACCCTCACCTCATTTCTCCTTTATTTATCTTTCTAGAATGTGACAGTGAGATAGGGCTTATTAAAATCACATTTCTACTTTGTTTCCCTTTGCTCCTTCAATTCAAATCTATCCTAAGAAACTAAATTCAGCAGACATTTTAAAATGTTCCTTCTATGTTCCAGACACTGGCTGGGTCCCAGAGATACTTACATAGTAGTTACTTGATAAACTAGAGTTCTTCTGGAAGGTACTATAGGAATAAAGAATCAAGGGACAATGGCACTGTGAGTGTTACCACATCTTTTTTTTCTTTTTGAGGCTATTTGGGTAAAGTGATTTGCCTAGGGTCACACAGTTAGCAAATGTCTGAGGCCACATTTGAACTCAGGTCTTGCTTACTGCAGGACCAGTGCTCTATCTACTATGCCATCTAGTTGCCCTGATGGAATCTTAATCAAGCTGCTCCCAGCCCCAATATTCTAACTTCCTTATAGGCCCAACAGCAGGCCCACTGCCCCTAATTAGTCCCTCCCCCCTCCCCCACACTCCATATCTTCATATATGCCTCACTGCTCACCAGAACAACAGGTGTGTCC
>CM053598.1:147651692-147699547 GCA_028646575.1 Pseudocheirus occidentalis | reverse complement strand
CAGCAACAACCACATCCATCTAGTCTCATACAGGACCACAATACTCAGCCCATCAGAAAGTAGCACCACCAGGATGCCCAAGCAGGGTGTAGACTCCAAAATAATAGGAGTGACTTTCTCTAAGTACCTGTGCAGTAATAGCAAAAACTGTCCTTTGGATGAACTTATGACATAGAGAACCTTATTATATCATCATCATACATACATACTCCCCTCCAGTGGGTTTTTCTGTATGCATTGTGGGTAATTGCATTGCAGTTCCATTGTGGCTGGGACCCATCCCCTATTACCTAATCTCTTAACAAACCCCTCCTGCCTTTTTAATATTCATAATTTCTGTTATGTAATTGCATCTTTGCCCTGTAAAAATCCATCTTGCTGTCTCTGAAGTTGCTGGTTCCTCTGGGAACTTAGCTCACTTCATGAGAGGCTCCAATCTCAATAAATGCTTATACTTGAATTAAGAGGTGGTCTGACTCTCAATTCTTTGAGACAGTTCCACCACAACACATTATAAAACAGCAACAGTCCTCTTACAGCATCTTTTTATTTAAAGCCTACAGGATCTTTAATTTCAGCAATATAGAGAACTCCCAATGGTAAAACTCCCTCTATTAATTCAGATTGGCAGCTGTTCTGTAATTTGTACTGTCTATGTTAAGCCATTGTGTGTCAGAGATGATTTTTTCTGACTCTGATACTGGGTCTCTCTCCATACTGTCATACAATTTCTATTAATGAGACTGAAATGTTGGGTCCAGCCCTTCTTGGTATAAAGTTGGGAAGATACAAGCATATCTGTAATCAATACATCTAGGACCAAGATGAAGTCTATGTAAGATAACCTTTCACCAAAAGGGACCATGTGCTCCTTTACATACATATGTAACACATACTACATATATGTGCACACACACATATTATTGGAGCAATATAACCACAATATCTCTGAACCCCAAAATTCCTGGTAGAATCCTGATGAGCACAGATGAGCACAAAATTAACAATTGTACCCCTTGAAGTTTTAAAATCTCTGGTTCTGCATCCTCTTCTTACTTTCCTGGGTTCAGTGTGGCTGTTTTGTGTAATCTATTCTGCAAAGACTGGTATGAATCCCCCATTTTGTACAACACTCTCCATTACCAGACCCTGCAGGAGTCACCAAACCAATAATAAAAGCATTTCATGAGAACATGAAGTCAATATAGAAAATTAAGAGGGAATCATATTATAACATAATTATCTGCATCTTATCTCCAGAAACAACAGGGACCAATCTCTTATGAACTAATTCTCCCTTGCTTCTCCTTGCATACTGGGAGAGAGGCCTATTTACTTTAGATTTCAATGGGTTTGTTGCCATCTGACTCATGAAATGCTAGAGAAGCTTCTAAGAGCAAGCTTGACTCTGCTTGGGATCATTAGGTTTTTTTCTGGTCTTCATGGGTTTTGGGGTAATTATGGCCAAACTGCTCTACATGTTCCCCTTTCTATTGCTTTAACTTTAACTACAGCTCAGAGTTTGTCTCTCCATATCTTAGAACCCCAGGAACATTCAGGACTCCCCTATCACTCCTCAGTGCTCCTCCTTATCTCTTCCTTCCTTTTCTTTGACCCCTTTCTAGAGAAAACCAGAACTTACCTTGATATCTTGTCATCTGCCTTACTAAAACTCTTCTCTCCCAACCTGAAAGTCACCCTCTGGACCTGACTTCAAGAGACCAGAGAGGGATAAACACTCAAAGAACAATGGCACTGGGAGTGTCACACCATCCTTTTTTTTTTTTAAAAGGGTGGGTGCTTCATATTCCATACAGCCCCAGGAATAAAGTGACTACCTAGGCGTCTTGTCCTCTCTTCTGCTACCAAGTACATACCCTCCCTCTTTCTCATTTCTACCTCTTGCTTTGAGAACAGTAATCATATCAAGACAACCAGGGCTACTAAAAAAACATGATAAGTAGCCCTATGGCTCTACTCACAATCTCTCTGACTCCTCTGACCAAAATTCCCCTACCTGGCTACTACTTCCCTACATGTGATGTCTCTTGCCATTAGGATATAAACTGCTTAAAGGCAGAAACCACCTCACTTTTGTATATACATCCCCAATACCTAGCACAGTGTCTAGCGCATAGTGGACACGATTATCCATTCATTCATTCATTTCTACGTTTCCCTTGATTCTCTTCTTTATTTAGGTTCATAACACCTGATGAAATCATGCATTACAATGGTCCAAGCCTTCTTGCCATGTTCCTTAAGTGGCACTGGAGAAAGCAAGACAATCCTTGTCCATGTACCATAGTGTGATGCACTAAAATGTATATATACTTAGATTTTCTCCTTCAAAGCAGTCACCTTGCCAAGGCATATACTTTTCTCCAATGATGGCTCCATTATCGCAAACATATTTAAAATTCTCATGTTAAAACTAGTTTTTGAGCCTGAGACACATTCTTTTGAAAATCCTCAATGGCATCCAGACTTGAGGAAAGTAGATAATTTTGGAAAGATCCTAAAAGGCCCCTAAAATTATGTGATGAATAAGATGATTATTAACATGAATAATACTCTTTATAGTTAAAAAAAACAAGTTATAAAGTAGTAAGATTGATTTTCTTCTATGGTTGTGTTGAAGCCATTTCCAAAAGAGGAATTCCAAAAATGTTCTGAGCAACGGCACTTAGAATAAGTTTATTTTGCTTCCTAAAGTCTCCACTTTGATAAAGAGGTGTGTCATTTAAATGATCTGATGTGTTATTATTATGAATATGTAAGTTCTAATGGCAGCAAGGTGGTGCAATGGGTTGACTTGGAGTAAGAAAGATGAACTCAGATTTGACTTCAGATACTTTACTGGCTGTGTGACACTAGGCAAACCCTTGGTTTGCTTCAGTTTCTTGGACTGTAAAATGGGGAATAATAAGCACCTGTGTCTCCTGGTTCTTGTGAAGACCAAATAAAATAATAATTGTGAGGCGCTTAGCAGTGTCTGGTGCACAGTAGGCATTACATAAATGCCAGGCATTATTGTTGTTGTTATGTGCTAAGAATTCCCCCTCCCCCCATCCCAATCTTGTCACTTTCTTACATATTTTGGATAATTTGAATTAATTACCAAACTTTAGGGCACATTCACTGTGTAAGTATTTAGACATGTTGTTCATATTTGAGGGCATTCTTATGTCTTGCACTCAGACTTTGCTTTGGGTTTTAGCTGAACTACAGACAATTGATCAAATCTGGTTTTCTAGCTCTGCTTGACAAATTCAAAGACCTCATCCTTCCAGGCCACCTGAGTTTGCCTGCTTCTATGGCACCCCTCTCTAATTTGTGTTGGGGCGCTGCCCACAGTAACTGTCTAGATGTCTCTGAATTAAACATGTGTGGGGGAAAAACACACCCAGAAAGTGACTGTCACTCAAGGCTTTCTTCATAAAGATCCAAGCTCAGTCTTAAATGTGTTTCTCTAGTACACTCACATTTCTTTTATTGGATGGTAATGGTGCACATATGTGTATTACCTGAGTGTGACTGCTCAGTAGCCACATGAAAGAAAGAACCTCATGACAGAAACATTGATGGTGGGCAATAGAGTAGATGGGTTGCTTATTCTTTTCTGAATAAAAGACGTAATCTGATGCAATCAATTCATTAATATACACATGGTCATGTAATGGAAATATAGTGGTCCAGATGGCCATGAATAGTCTGGGATGAAATGAGATGGATGTTTGCAATTTAGCAACTAACTACTTAGGCCGTATGGATTATACTAAATACCAACTGAACCACATGCACACGTTTTCCAGAATAAAATTCTGGTCTTAAGTCCAGACAAATATACTGTCATTCGACCTCCACCAGTACCAGAGAACCTGATTTACTCTTGTCTGATAATGGTGATATCCACAAATAGAGTATGCATTAGGGAAATGAAGGAGAAGGAAATAAGTGTTTGTAGAGTACTTACTGTGTGCCAGGCACTGTGGGAAGTACTTTTAAAGAAAATAAATATTATCTCATTAACCTTAAGAGGCATGTGCTATTGTTATCCTATTTTACATTTGAGGAAACAGAGACAAACAAATGTTAAGTGACTTGCTCAGGGTCACACAACTAGTGAGTGTCTGTGGTTAGATTTTAACTGAGGCCTTCCTGACCCCAAGGTGACCCCTCTATCCACTGTGCTACCAGCTGCCTCTTGGGTATTAGTATTCTTCACAATCTCTCTTCAATAGCAGAAAGTACAGGCTCAGAGTCAATGTAGCAGAGATTCAATCTGGCCCACTTGTCAATACAAGTGTCACAAACACTTAGGCTCCTTAAGAGTCTACCCAATATGGCAAATCTTTAGTAAACTTTGCTTTTCTTTGGCTGAGAGAAGGCTTGAGTCAAATTCATTTGGCAGGATCTAGTATGTCAGTATTTGGGGGTCTCAAGTACCCCTAAACCTAAACCTCAATATATGGTTCCATGAACGGGAAACACTGTTAATCTCAAGTTCTTCAGCCAAGACTGGAAGGTTCTCAGTCCAGTGGTTATGTTGGAGGTCATGGACCTGGGCACAACTGTGAAGTATGGAGGACAAGGACAGATGCCCCATCCAGAAGTATATGCCCAGTTCTTTCAATTCTCTTGGTAGTAGGGAATTGGGAAAATTTCGGAGTCCAAGCTATCAACTTCCAGATGACTGATCAGGCTATGTACCCCTTGAACAGGACCCATAGAGGCAGCGAGAGCTCTACGCCCCTTGCTAGCAGGAAGCAGTTTCAGAAGCTGAGACCTTACCCCAAAAGAATTTGGGTTTGAGGGGGAAATGACAGGGTACAGACCCAAGTTGAGACCTTTACCCTTTACCCCCAAAGAATTTGGGTCTCAATTGTTTGAGGAGGGAATGGTGGGGTATAGGCTCTGGCAATTTCTTGCACTCTCCTTGAATCTTTCCACTTGGATCTGGCATTCCCTAGAGGCCAAAAGTCTTCCATTATCAATCTGGCTGCTTCCCATCCTTGATCCTATCAAGATACCCTTAACCTAGCCTAGCCCTCCCTTCTCTATTATCTCCAGATTGCCCCTTGCTTAATCCCACCCTTAATCCCATTCTCTAGGTTCCCAACAGCTAACCTCCAGTCACCCCAGTACCATCAAGATCTTCCTTAGACTCCTCCTCAAGATCTTCCCTGGACCCCTCCTCCCATCACCCCACACCTCTAGACCATCCCTAGATCCGTCCCACAGACTTTCTGTATATAAGATCCATCTTGCCACCATGAAGGTACTCAGATTCAACCTGAGATTCAATCTGACTTGCTTGTCAATACAAGCATCACAAATGGTTAGGTCCTTAAAAGTCTACCCAATGTGGTGAATCTTTAATAAACTTTGCTTTTCTTTGACTGAAAAAAAGTAGAAAGTACCTGTAATCTGTGTTTTGAAAGGTTTGGAATGGTTCTTTTGTTCCCTCTCCTATCTTCTTGGTCCATTGATTAAACTTCTCTATCAGAGATTTACTTCTTTGTGAAGGGAGGATTTATCCCATATTTTCATTTATTGTAGCCATTAATGTCTTGACATTAATTTATAAGTATTACTTTATTTTATGGTAGTGGAAGGAGCAGTATAAGTGTACTGGGTATCACCACTGGGAATGGTAGATAATTATAGGTGTGAGAAACAAGATTTGAGAAAATGGGAGGGAACAAGATGAGGGCTACATTGTAGGGGATAATCAGTAAGCATAGGAGCAGGCTTGACCCATGATAGAACCAGGAAATTAGTGATCAAGAAAGAAGGTGGGGCGTGAATGCAGGTGAGCAGCCTAGAGTGGGACCTTGTCCAGTTTTTCAAGATTAAAGTAAATAAGACCATACATCAGACTCAAGTAGGCAACAAACCAGATATAGCAATATAATCTAGGTATATTGATTGTGGTAAGAAAACCAGGAAGACACAAGCATTGCAGTGCAGACAAAGATGTCAGGTTCAAAGTCTAGGCAGTCAGGGATTAGGAGACATGCAGGAGGAGAGGGAAGGAACCAGCAGAACTGACATCACCTGTGATTAAAGATCCCAGAGAACTGACACAGAAAACTCTCATTTCCAGAGCTTTGATATACATCTCTGAGGCAAGGGCCAATCCCAGAATATATTTGGGAACATGAAGATGAAATGAAGAAGTGGATAGAAGATAAAAAGAAGTGAAAGCTTTCAGAGGACCCACCCAGATAACCTGGACTAGGGGCATTAGTGTGGGCATCACAGATGGGGGGAACAACACAGAACCAAAAGCAAACTTGGGGCTCTTTCATCATGTTTGTGTTGAGTAGTCTTTCATACAGCATATGTTTCCCCCAGGCAAGTGGCTCTCTCATTTTGTGGTAGGGACCACGACCAACTTTATCCTGAATAGCAATAAGTATGGAGTATGGTTAAATAGCAACATCGTGAAACACAACAAAGCCAGTGCCCAATCTCTAAGCCGAAGCTGGCACAGTATAGCTGAATGATTTCTTAATATGTTGACTTAAGAGAAATCTCTCAGTGCAGGTTCAATGAGACCCCCTGGGATGTTCCCAATGTGAATGGGGATCACGACTTGACATAGAAGTGAAAGATTATACATCAAAAGCAGTGCCTTGATTCTTAACACAGCTTTAATTTATTTGCTGTGATTTCACACATCTGCTCCAGTCAAAATGTAATATTACGTTAATACCCAAGATATTACTACCCTAAGGCATTACTATCCATATACATGGGTACCTTCATGTGTTGTCTTTTAAAGAGCCGTATACTTTTTTGACTAATGCAGAAAGTAGAGCAAGGGATGCGATTTTTTTCTCTCACAGAAACATACAAGTTATACTTTAAAAAGCCTGTACATAGGAATTTAAAACTGGAATTTTCTCCAAGTGTTTCTAAGGCCCTTTCCTACCTTTCTAGTCCTCTTCTACCTTACTTCACCTCTCAGTCTGGCTGCGATGGCCTATCTGCTATTGTTCACTCCTGACTGTACATTTGCACTAGTGGACCCCATGTCTCCCTCTTCATCTCTGATTCCCAGATTCTGTGGCTTCCTTTAAGATTCAGCTCAAGTCCTACCTGTTGCAGTAACTTTTTCTGGTACCCCAATAATATCCTGTCCCTCTGAGATTACCTTTCATTTATAATAAATATATGTGTATATATGTATATACATGCACATATATGTATATGTGTGTATATAAATAAATTTTAGTGCAAAAATGTGTGTATATAAATATGTATGTACACACATACACACATCTATACATACATACATATACACACATATGTGTGTGTATGTTTATAGCATCAAGTCCAAAGTCTAGACAAACAGGGAAAAGGAGACATGCAGTAGCAAAGGGAAGAAACCAGTAGAATTGAGAGCACCTGTGATGGGGGAAGAACTCAGTGGACCAACACTGAAAACTCATCCCCAGAGCTTTGATATACAAAGTATATTTGATATACAGAGTAGGCTACACAGATATGCTACATTGAGGTAGGAACCAATTGCACAATATATTTGGGAGCCCTGCGATGAAATGAAGAAGTGGAAAGAAGATGGAAGGAAGTGTTTTCCCCAAGTAAGTGTCTTGGCTCTCTCATTTCTTGATAGGGACCACAACCAACCAACCAACATACATACATACATACACACACATACACATACACATATATACATACACAGATATACATATGCACACATAGTGCTTCCACAGTTAGTATCCTGGTTAGCTACCCACTTTTTGCATGAAATGGTGATGCATAAAGAATTTTAACAGCAAATACAATGTTCATTCCTAAAGGAACATGAAAATGAGATATAGATTCAGACCTGGAAGTTTCCTTAGAGATGATTTAGTTCAACTATCTCATTTTACAGATGAGGAAAATGAGAGGTGGAGTGCCCAAAGTCACACAGATAGCATAGCTGAACTGGAGAATAGGAGCCCAGGTCTTCATTCCAAATCCAATCCCCTTTCCACTAGAGAATTCACCCAAGAAAATAATTCTGCAAAAAGAATCATTTGGTTGTGGAAACAAGTGTCATCTTCATATGCTTTCTATGATAACACCATTTTCTTTTTAATGTCATAGGGCAAGTTTGCCCCTTTTGGGGAGGCAATTTGGTGGTTTCATTAGGAAACAGACTTATGTAGGCCACAGCAGAGGATAAATCTTGCTTAATCCCAGCTGTTTATGAATGAAATGTGGATGACTTGAGTGCAAGGTCCAATCCCAAATAACATGCAGTTCCAAGCCACATAAATCCAGGGAGGCTGCAAATGCTGACTTTTCATGGGAACAGATGTATTCAGAGGAAATTTCAGCTTTTAGAAACTGCTTCTCATTGGTGTTCCAACCCAACACTATCCAAGATAATGTTCTTCTGGTTAGTTCAAGGATTAATCTAACCAAAGGGATATAAACTTAGATGACTTTAGAGGCTGAGAAAAAGCAATGTGGTGTTAGGAAGCAGGCTCCTGATAGAATATCCCTGGGCTGGCATATTCTTGCATTAGAAACTGGAAATCTTAGTGCAAAAAAGTGTTTTTGTAACTGTTACAGCTTAAAGGAAGGCTTAAGAAAAGGAAGGTAGACTTGGAAAGTGAACAGCTGGTTAAGGAGATGGTCTTTGAGAATGGGATTTGGATTTATGGACCATGGATTATATTTTGATAAGATGATGGGCTCCTGACCAGGGATGGAGTAACCTAGTAGAGGCTATTATGAATGTATTTTCCTGAAGTCTCTAAACAAAAAGACTTCATACTGGAAAAGTAGGGAGGAAGGGAGAAAACTATTTACATCTGCCCAACAAGGAAGGTACCATAGAGTAACTACAATGTGGGAAGAATAGCAAGAGTAATATTGAAAAGATCAAAGGAGGCAAGAGGGTATACTATATTGAAAAGAGATAAAATAAACAAAAAAGGGCAGGAAAATTAGAATGGCATTGTATACTCTGAAGTAATGTTAAGGCTTGCCATGGAGCATGTGGGTTAGCAATTGGTTATCTCTCATTATCAATTTGTGATCAGCTCATCTTTTTGTCATCATATATTTTGTTAATTTTATTTATTTTGTTTATTTATATATTTTTGTTTATTTATTTAACAAAATAAATATATTTATTTTGTTTATCTATTTATATATGTTTTGTTTATTTATATATCACTTTGTGATGTTTCTTCTGCAAAATTGTTTTTCATAATGTGTTACAGCCAGTTCACAACTACCATTTGTCTTTCCATTGTTCTTTGGGTGATCTTAACCTCAATTCTTTGGAGACTGTAGTGTTCAAAAACTCATAACCATATGGCATTACCAGAAAAACATGAATGTTAAGATGATAGGTCTTTGTTTCAGATATTATTAAGAGAACATGGCAATTTCCCAAAGACTTTTTCTGCTGCTATTAAATCCTGGACTTAGCTCATTGAAGCGTCTGTCCAAGATAGATATACTAATAGACAAGTTCCAAAGTTTGCCCACCTAACTACATAACAGACTAAGATACTGAAGTATGAACAGAGTTTTAGACTGAATATGAGAATGGCCATTATATTGTTGTGAACAGAGTCCGAGACTTAAGACCTGAATTCAAATCCTCCTGTAGACTCTTATTAGCTCTGTGATTTTGAGCAAATTATTTAACCCCTCTGGGTCTGAGATTCCTACTCTACAAAATGAAGAAGTTGGACCTGATGACTACCTAGGCCCTTTTCTATCCTAAATTTATTATCCTAGGAGGAGCAAGGAAGGACACAGTCCACAGTTATTATAGAACATTGTAAATGAATATTCTTTGCAAAATTTTATGTGTGTTAGGCTGCAGATAGTTGGCTTATTTAAACACAGCTGATTTCATGTCATATCAAATTAAGGGTCTTGGAAAATAAAATCCTTTGCACATATGAATAGGGATATGTGTCTTTTTAATAGGGAATGGAATCTAATCTACAGAGGATTAGTCTTGGAATAAGAATGAGCTAAGTTCTAGTCCTATTTCTTTTGTGTGACTGGAGAAGTTACTCAATATCTTAACCCCTAGAATGGTAAGTTACACACGAGTGTCTGATTGATATCAATAGAGGGAGTTTCTACGTTGATGGAATTCTCTGATGAAACCACAGATTGAGACAAAAACAATTAAAGCCCTTAGGACCACATTCAAATATATGAAATATGAGAACTACACATATTTATAAAATGATTGATTCATCATGCATTACATTCTAACTCCCTCAGTCATATCCAGATAAAAATATTATCATTACTTTACTTCAGGTTATCTTTGATTTATTTTTCTTTATCTTTTTTTTTTTATTCACTTGTTCTCATTTACTGAGATCCCTTTCATCAAAAGCATACTCCAGACAGGAGAATCAGGGAACAGGGATAGGGTGGAAAAAGAGGATTTGTGCAAATCCTTCTGGGAATCTTCGTTGAAGAAGCACAAGAATCACAGTATGTTAGAGTCAGAAGAAACCCCATCAGTTTTTTAGTTTAACTCCCACTATCACATACCCAACAAATGGTCACGGAACCTTTGTTTGAAGACTTCCAATGAAGGCAAAGCCAATGAGAGAATTGGTTTCAATTTTGGACAGCTCTAATTGTGGTGAAATTTTTCCTGATATCAACCCTAAATTTGCTTCTTTGAAATATCTGTCCATTGTTCTTGGTAACGATCTCAGGATCCAGAGAGAATAAGTGTAATTTTTCTTCCACATGACAGTCTTTCAAATGCATGAAATCAGATATTATGATCCCAACCCTCTCCTGCAAGTATTCCTTTATCCAGAACAAATACATTGCATTCCTCCAATTGATTCTTACATAACCCACACTACAGGCCTTCCAACATATTGGCTCCCCTCCTCAAAGGGCTCTCCAACTTATCAATGTCATTACTAAACTGTGGCATCCAGAGCTAATTGAACATAATACTCCATCTGTGGCTTGACCAGGAAAAGTATAGAGGAATTGTTCAGAGGTAGTGTGGTACAGTGGAAAGTACAGGGAATCACAGAGTTAGTGAATCTTAGCTCCACTGCTTGTGTGACCAGTCACTTCAACTTTCTGGGACTTGATTTCCTTAACCTTGAAATTACAGGGTTGGCACTTCCAGGGCTATATCTCAAAGAGATCATACAAGTGGGAGGAGGACCCATATGAACAAAAATATTTACAGCAGTTCTTTTTGTGGTGGCAAAGAATTGGAAATCAAGAATATGCCCATCAATTGGGGAATGACTAAACAAGTTGTGGTATATGAATGTAATGGAATACTACTGTGCTATAAAAAATGAGGAGCAGACAGACTTCATAATAACCTGGAGAGACTTATATAAACTGATGCTAGGTGAGGAGAGCAGAACCAGGAGAATTTTGTATACAATTACAGACACATTGTCTGTGTGATGACTAACTTTGATAAACTGGGCTCCTCTCAGCAACACAAGGTTAGGAGACAACTCCAAAAGATTCATGATGGAAAAGGATATCCACATCCAGAGAAAAAAACTACAGAGTGTGAATGCAAATTGAAGCAAACTACTTGTTCTCTCTCTACTGCATTTTGTTTTGTCCCTTCTTTCTCATATGAGAATTGCACATATTTATAAAATGATTGATTCATCATGCATTACATTCTAACACTCTCAGTCATATCCAGATAAAAATATTACCATTACTTTACTTCAGGTTATCTTTGATTTATTTTTCTTTATCTTTTTTTTTTTACTCACTTGTTCTCATTTACTGAGATCCCTTTCATCAAAAGCATACTCCAGACAGGAGAATCAGGGAACAGGGATAGGGTGGAAAAAGAGGATTCCATTGGTTATAATCCTTCTTTACAATTTGACTAACGTTTAATGTGAAGGTATTTGTAGAACCTATATTTGATTGCATTCCACCATGGGGGGAGAAGAGGGACAGGGAGAAAATTTGGAACTCAAGGGATTGTGGAACTGAATGTTGTAAATTAAAGTCAATAAATAAATTTAAAAAAATAAAATATATAAGATTTTGGAAAATGTAAAAAAAAATTACAGGGTGGGACTTGATAATCTCTAAGGTATCTTCAAACTCTAAATTGATGATGCTATGACCCCCTCATCACAGGAAGCTATGCCTCTTTTAATGTAACCCAAGATTACATTGGCTTTTTTGGTTGCTGCATTGCACTATTCACACATATAGAGCTTGTGGTCCACTAAAATCCCCAGGTCTTTTTAGGTAAATTGCTATCTTGGAATGTTTCCCCCATGCTGAACTTCTGAACTTCCAATTTTTAAAATTCAAATATAAACCTTTATATTTTTCCCTACTAATTTTATCTGATTAGTTTTAAACCACTCCTCTGGTCTATCGAAGTCTTTTTGAATCGTATCCAATCTTTAGCTGCAAATTCAATAAACATGCTATCTATGTCTTTCATTAGTGATTTAAAAATTTTTTAAATATCATAAAACCAAACACAGATTCCTGAGACACTTCACTGGAGACTTTCTACTAAGCTAATCTGACTATTAGCAATTACTTTTTGAATGTGGCCAATCAACCAGTCTTGAATTCATATAACTGAATTATCATGTGACCATATATCTATTGCCCATAACAGAATGGGCTATTTTATAAAATGCTTTGTAAAAATCCATGTAAACTATATTTATAGCATTCTCTTGAGTTAATGATTCAGTAATCCTGTGAAAAAATGGAAATAAGGTTAGTCTGGCATGATCTGTTTTTGATGAAATCATTCTCTCTCTTAGTGATCATTATTTCCTCTTTACCAATACATTTGATACCCTAAAGTGATAGTAAAAACAAATCAAGTCCCTCAATAGTCATCAGGAGCAGGGTTTTATTAAAGCCCCATTTTGTTATAGACAAAGGAAATAAAAGATCAGTGAAGGATATTAACTCTACCTTCATAATCATCCCTTGATGTTTCATTTACATCTTTCTTATTCTTTTTCTACTCCTTAATTTTCTTGTGTGAACTGCTGTGGAAGTGCTCTTATGGATTCAAATGTTAAGCAGCCATAGTAGCTACCTCTGGGGAGGACAGAAAAATGGAAGCTCTGTAGGTTTTGAAATGATTTTTCCGTTTACTTAAAGAAGACATGTATAAATAAAATCACTTCCTATATTAAGAGTCTATACTTTACTATCTACATGCTATCATTCTTTTCCATGTTTGGATTTGTTTCTTTTTTTCCCCTTGTTCACTCCATCAGTTACAACCCTTCTATAAACCAGACTAATGTCCAATATCAAAGTATTTACAGATCCTATACTTGATTGCATGCCGCCTTGGGAGAGGGGGGGACAGAGAGGGCGGGGAGAAAATTTGAAACTCAAGGGATTCTGGAACTGAATCTTATAAACTAAAAGTAAATAAACAAATCAATTTAAAAAAAGAGTCTATGCTTCAGAATTGTCATTATCTCCAAAGTCTGGGATTGTTATCTAAAACAAGACTCAGGGTCTGCTGCAACTAAAGGACTGTTGAAATGCTTTCTTCTGTATGTGATCTCCCATATAGATGGAAACAATTCTCAGAGCATTATAATTCTAAGAAGAAATGCTGACACATTTACAACTCTTCTTTTAGAGCAGGAACACTAAGCATTTTCTTTTCTTATGTTGGTGGAAAATACTCCCAAACTTTGAAAACTACCAGTGTCTTCTAATTTCTAGCCTTAAGTTAATGAGCATCTTGCTGTGAAAGAATTCCTAGCCACTAAATGAACATTTTGCTCAGGCAGATCTGGCAACCCAAAGCAGACAGGGACTCAGAACTTAAGCTGGGCTTATTTGGGGAAGGCGGTGGGTGTGTAAAAAGAGAAAGAAGGACGTAGGAGTAATGCTAAATGTCCAGTTTAGACAATGTGTGTGCCTATTCCCTACCCAAATTAGGAGGGTGGTTATGCACAATCTCTCAGGAGTGGTCCTATTCGTTAGCTCTCCTATTAACATAAATAAGAGGGAGTCCATATACAATCACTGCACTGTATATACATTAATACGCATTAAAGATAGACATGCATATATGTAAGTGGACACATACTTCTCTAGACATAGACATACACATGGGCACGTTCACAGGTATGTTCCTTGTTCACCAAAAGGTATTCACACCTATATCGCCAAATCTCCACAGGCCCACGGAGTCCCTTAATTCCAGCCCTGCTCACAGAGAGTGATTACTGCATCCTCGCTAGAGTTTTAAAATCAGCCCCATTTTGGAGTTTTTCGAGGGGAAATCCCAACTCTGAGCCCAGCCTGAGTATACTAGATGAAAGGATTAAAATGGGGCCGAATGACTCAGAAGAAAAGACACAACTGCCCTCATCCCTTCACTCGTAGCCCCAAGCTCCTCACCTCCCATTCCCATCTTCTCCCAGGCTACCGGCCGAGTCTGGCGGGCAGGTGAGTTCCGGGTGCTACCTGGGCGCTGGGCGTGCGGGGAGGGAATGCTTTGAGTCGCTTAGCGGGGAGGAAGCTGGAGCTGGCCAGTTAGGGAAACTGCGATGGTTCCTCTTGGAGCCTTCCCTACCCCCTCCCCCTCCCTCAATTGGGAGACCCAGGACTCACCCTCATCCCTCCCTCCCTCCCTCCTCCTCCCTTTCCACGACAAGTCCCCAGCCCCTCCGGCTTGGGCGCGCAGCTACAACACGCCGGCGCTCACTCCCCTCCACCAACCTGGAGTGACGCAAGCAGAGACTACTTAAGGGAGGATTAGAGGCGGCAAGACGCGGATTCCCAGTCTGCTCTTCTCTGTGCACTCAGGGTCGCGATCCCGGCCCGGCCTCCAAGGCGGGAAGTAAGGCAACAGCCAACACTCTTTGAGGCTGCAAGATAGGGGCGGGCTGCCCCAGGACAGAGACAAGGCAGGGACCTTGGCTCCCCCCCAACCCACCCGACTGGGAAACAGGAGCAAGAGATCTCCTTCCAGCTAGCAGCAGCCTAGTGACCAGTACATTCTCCCAGTCGCCCCCACCCCCTGCCTGGACAGAAGGCACACAGGGAATCTTCCCCAGGCTGGACAGCAACTGACCGGTTGGTGCCCTAGTGCCTGGACAGCACCAGCTGCTAGCCCACGTCTCTGGACTCGCTTGGATTTCCCCCTTCTCTTTTAAGTGAAAAAAAAGAAAGAAAGAAAGAAAAAAGGGAGGGAGGGGGAAGAGTAGTGGATTAGGTTTATTTTGCTTTTATTTTTGGTCTTTAGCCCCCTGTTGTCGGGTGGTGACTGGGGAGGGGGCCAGGAGCAGGGACGTGCCCAGCGCTGCCCAGTCTTTGTCTGCTGCCTCCGAATGCACAGCGATGGGGGAATGGACCATCTTAGAGAGGCTGCTGGAAGCCGCCGTACAACAACATTCCACTATGATTGGGAGGTAAGGGAGCCAAGCCGCGCTGGACTAGAGCCTGACAGCGTCTACCCCTTCCCATGGCCCCTTTTCCTCACCGATTCGAGTCCTCTTTCGCGCCCCTTTCCCTCCCGCCCCCCCACCCCCCGTCTTTCCCTCACTCCTGCCTGGGCCCCTGGGTTCTGGATATGGTGGGACCATCCCAAGCCCAGAGCTGCCCCTCTTCCTTCCAGCTATTTCCTTTTCTCCCCGGGATCTTCCCGAAAGTTGATCCCTTGCTGGGAGGCCCTTTCCATGGGGTAACTCTTCCCCCATCGGAACCGGAACTCTGGGCACGGGTTGTTGGGTCCCCTAGTGCTCCGAGTCAGAGCTGATCTCCCTTCTGTTTCCTAAATAGAAGCTGGAAGGGAGTATGGTGTTTGGAGAGAGAAGGGCGAAGAGGGAGATGGAGTCATCCTTTGAGGCTGAAGCGTCTTTCCTCGATTTATTCAAGAAAGCTTATAGTGTGAGAAACACACACATACACCAGGATTATTTTTGTGTGTTTATACATATAAATAGACTATTTAAAATACAACATTAAGGACAATATTTACATAGAGAACGAACATTTATAGAGTCCATTCACACGATGCATATCCATAGTTTGCATTTGATGTAGTGGTGTGTCTATGCCATATACATAATGAATATATGTGTTATGTAGAGATGCATTATGTATAGATGTGTCGGAATCTCTTGCATATACACACGTCTCCATATATATGTAAATATATGTATATATATAATAGGCATACTTGGGGCCTCTGAAACAGAGGTGTACAAATCCCAGATGATCAGAAAGCTGAAAGCATCATTGCTCTCAGATTCTTAGTTCAGGACCACTGAATGGTGGACAGCTCCCCAGCCAAAGCACCAGGGAAACACCATGGATGGGATGGGAGGAGCAGGGGATCCCTAAGCCAGCAGCAGGCCACTGAGTGACTCTCAGCCCATGACATTCTTTCTTTCTCCCTCCCTCCTTCCTTTTCCAGGATCCTGCTGACAGTGGTGGTGATCTTCCGGATCCTCATCGTGGCCATAGTGGGTGAGACAGTATATGATGATGAGCAGACCATGTTTGTGTGCAATACCCTGCAGCCAGGCTGCAACCAAGCCTGCTATGACCGAGCCTTCCCCATCTCTCATATCCGCTACTGGGTCTTCCAGATCATCATGGTGTGCACCCCTAGCCTCTGCTTCATCACCTACTCAGTGCACCAGTCTGCCAAACAGAGGGAACGCCGTTATTCTACTGTCTTCCTCGCCCTGGACAGGGACCCTCCTGAGTCTATTGGGGGTCCTGGAGGAGCTGGGGGTGGGGGCAGTGGTGGGGGCAAACGGGAAGACAATAAGAAGCTGCAAAATGCCATTGTAAATGGAGTACTACAGAATACAGAGAATACTAGCAAGGAGAATGAGCCAGACTGTCTAGAGGTTAAGGAGTTGGCCCCACACCCATCAGGGCTGCGAACAGCAGCACGCTCCAAGCTCCGTCGGCAAGAGGGCATCTCCCGCTTCTACATTATCCAGGTGGTTTTCCGTAATGCCCTAGAAATTGGGTTCCTGGTAGGCCAATACTTTCTTTATGGCTTCAGTGTCCCTGGACTGTATGAGTGTGACCGCTACCCCTGTATCAAGGAGGTAGAATGCTATGTTTCCCGGCCCACAGAGAAGACAGTTTTCCTTGTGTTCATGTTTGCTGTGAGTGGCATCTGTGTTGTCCTCAATTTGGCTGAACTCAACCACCTGGGCTGGCGCAAGATTAAGCTGGCTGTGCGTGGTGCACAGGCCAAGAGGAAGTCAGTCTATGAGATCCGCAACAAGGACCTGCCTCGGGTCAGTGTTCCCAATTTTGGCAGGACTCAATCAAGTGACTCTGCCTATGTGTGAATGGATAGATGGGGTGGGGAGGACTTGGGGGAGATAGCAAGTAGCTTCACTCTCTCCATCTAAAAATGAGATAGGGCTGGTTCCAGGGAAACTTTTGGACAATAATCTCAAGAAGGGGAAAAGAAGCCCAATCCACTAGAAACATGGGCAAATGATACACTGTTGACCCTGTAGAGTCAACTGGGTAAAGAAAAGGCTTCAGGTGGAAATGGGCCATCTTTACCCCATGGGTTTGTATGACCTGACTAGTAATGGACACAAATGGTTACTAGTTAGGATTACATTGAGCTTTGGCTGGGCCCAGGACATTGGTGAATGGTGGGAGTGAAATACTTCCTTGGTATAAAAATTGTGATCAACCTCCTCATTTTATCCCCTCTTCCTGGAAAACAGGATAAGCATCTCTGAAGTGCTCCTCTTCTTCTCCACCAGCAAGCCCCTCCCCAACACCCTGGGACAGCTTGCCAGCTTTTTCTATGTATGACCTTACAGCATACCTACCATGGTTTTCTTACCAGTCAACCAGAGGGAATTGTTTGGGGTATGCTGTTAGGACTGGCTATTGAAGAGGTTTGCATTTGATCCCAGATCAAATGGTCCCTACTGATGATGAAAACCTGTAGAATGTCTCAGATTTCCAATTTTCTAACTCAAACTGCACTGGTGCTGTTTATTAGGGGAAGGGGTGGGTGGGAAGGGTATTGTAATATGCAAATACAAAAATACTTCTAGGAGGGTTGTTGCACTGTTTGGAATTGAATCATGAGCCCCAGGACATCTCTTCTGCCTAGCTCATGAATTTTTGAGAGTGTCCTTTTTTTTTTTAAATTCTGGAAGTCTATCAGAGCCACAGCATTTGTAACTTGGTGTATTTCACTTGCTATTTTGTAATGTAGTTCTCTTGCACAGCACTACAGCGCTTGATTTTTGCCATGTTTTGGATTTGCCTGTGCGCTCACACCAGAGACCTTAATCATCCCATGTGAATTCTGGATTCATCAACTTTGTCAATTCTATAAAAACACACACACACACACACACACACATGCACGCACACACACACACACACACACACACGAGCACTAGCACTGGCCTAAGTAACCTGGAACTAAATACTATCCAGCTAACTTATGTATTTACTGATGTTTATTTGAGGCATATACCAAAGGCTCAAAAGTCATTGTTTTGGACTGTGAATAAATGTTACCTTCTCTCTGCTCTTCTTAATTTAAGTGCCATATAATAACCTTGGATATTTCACTATGTATTTAATCAAAGAGTTGGCCAGGGGTACCACTTGGAGTAATATGTTTTTATGAAACCCTTTGTTTCCTTTACATTATGACCCTTGATTTAGATATGACAATGGTGTAACATACAACAGTGATCCATCTCAAATAAAGGACTTGCCTTTTTTTTTGTAAAAATAGAACTTTCTGAGCTTTCTTTCTCCTTTGCTGGGGCCTCTTTTATTTATAGAAACCTTGAAATTTTTATATTTAGCAGAGAACTGGGAAGAGAGGACAGCTTAATCAACTTTATTTGATGATGACTCCAACCCCCAAACCATCACTCAAACATGAATAATGTTTCAGAGACCAGTGTATTTTGTGACACTGGGGGTGAGGGGTAGCAGTGAGGTGAGGTGTTATAATTAATTGTGAGTGACCTCATGTTTAACCTCTAATTCTGATTTTCCATCTGGATTCTCTCTGAGTATCTGACAAAACATCTCCTAATGTATGTGCTAGTAACATATCATGAGTCAGCAAGAAGGAATTGGTTCAAGGAGTTGAATGGTTTCTGCTTCCATCACTTTAACCCGGTTGTACCAGCCCTGTGGAGCAGACACAGTAGACCTCATGATCTTTTCTTCTAGGCCCCTCCTTTCCAACTTGATTCTTTCCTGGAAGACAAAGAAAATTTCATCTGCCTTTTAATCCATTATTTTATGTTAGCATATTTCAGTAGGGAATGTTTCTTTGCTATCTGAAAATATCCTACATTTTAGAGCTTTCCACGTTCTTGTCAGTGACAGCATTCTTCACTGGAGTGTGATATCAGGTTCAGTGGACTTGGCAGGGTATAGAAAAAAGTTCCAGATTCAAAATTTAAAAACTTGGTTTGAGTCTTAGCTCTGCAATTCATTGGTCAAGTCATAACCTCTTTGGATCTGTTTATTTATGTATATATAAAATATATATGTTTATATATGTCATAATATATAATAGATATAATATGCTACCCAACTCCCAGGCTCTTATGAGTATCAAATCATATAATATATACAAAGACCCTTTTCAATTATAAAGTGCTAAAAATTTGTGAGTTATTATTATTGTTTTTCTTTTAAAATTGGGTTTGGTCATTCATTGCAAAGTTCCCATGGAATTTTCATAGGTGATTGTTATAAAATAGACAGGAATTTTATTTCATCCTTAATTAATAGAACATAATATTTTAGAAGGAAAAATGTGAATAGTCTAACATATAGGCCTTCATATTCAATATAAATATGCTTCCCAAGAATATTATTCCTTGGAGAAAGTAATTCCCTATTTTTTTCATTTTGTAAACTAAAAAGCAAAAAAAATGTTTTTTAAAACACCTCTGAGAGATGGAGAAAGAATGTTGCTTGATAGCACTAAGCATATGGTTGAGTGTGAAAGAAATGGGAGTGCAGAAAACAAGGGCTGTTGTGTTTATGCCCTGATGTCATATGAATTTTCATATATTCTGGGAAAATTAAATTCCACACTAGTTTTCAGATACCTAATTTCTTTTAGGTAGGCACTTCCAAATGTCCATACATTGATCTTAAAGGATCATTGTACCATTATCTCAACATGTGTAAACATCCACCACAATTTGTGAAACATTAGTCATTGGCTCTTTTGTTTTATTTTTTAAAAATTTTTATTTATTTATTTTGCTTTTTTTTGAGGGGGAAAGGCAGGGCAGTTGGGGTTACATGATGTGCCCAAGGTCACATAGCTAGGAACTGTTAAACATATGAGGCCAGATTAGAACTGAGGTCCTTCTGACTTCAGGGCCTGTGCTTTATTCACTGCATCACCTAGCTGCCCCTTTTGTTTTATTTTTAATAAGGGAAGGCTACTAGTAGGTTAAAGGAAGATGTCATCAGTGGGGCCCATTAAAATGGGCTGAATTGAGGAAGTGTTTTCATATGAGTTCTTAAGTTTAAGACTTTTATCCCCACTGATCTGTAAACCTTTTTGAAAGAAGGGACCTTCTTGACATTTTTCCGACCACCCTCTTCAAAATTCCTTTCCATCTTCCATCTGATTCAGTTCATATAATTCAATTCACTGGAACAAATTTTTTTTAAGTAACTGCTATGTGTATAACACTGTACTAGGCGCTGGTAACACAAAGACAAAATGAAAATAGTTCCTGCTTTTAAGGAATTTACCTTCTTCTAGAAGAATGGAATACATAGCTAGAAAAGTAAATAGAAGATCATTTGAGAAGGGAGAGAGATCACTAACAATCGATTGTGAAAGGCTTCCTATAGATTATAGTGGTTCTCAACCTTCCTAATGTGGCGACCCTTTAATACTCGTATGTGAGTGTGTCTGCATGTGGGTGGACCTGCCTGGAGATGGATAGAAGATGCAGTGTCTTGGTTCTTAAGACCATTAGAAACATGTATTTTCCGATGGTCTTAGGTGACCCGTTATCCCTATGAAAGGGTCGTTAGACCACCAAAGGTGTCGTGACCCACAGGTTGAGAACTGCTGCTAGAAGGATTCTAAGATACAAAGGTAAGGAGGAACTAAGTTATAAGGATGGGGAACAGCATGGACAAAGACACAGAGGCTGGAGATGTCAGGGGGAATAGCAAGTAGACCTGCTTGGTTGGAATAGCATGTATAATATATAATATAGAGGGGGTGAAATGTCTGGAAAGGTAGATTTTCCAATGCTATGCAGAAGTGGTATTGTTCTCATTATGTGTAAAGATTCAAATTCAAGAACAGGCTAAAGGAACTTGAATTATTGGGTCCCATGATGGGAAAGTGGAGAGGGTTTACTTGTTAACATCCCAGAATCTTTTTTTTTTTTGGATGGGGAAGGCAGGGCAATGGGGGTTAAGTGACTTGCCCAAGGTCAAATGGCTACTGTGTTAAGTGTCTGAGGTCAGATTTGAACTGTGGTCCTCCTGACTCCAGAGCCGGTGCTCTACTCACTGTGCCACCTAGCCTCCCCTTCCATAATCTTATAATTGAATATTTCAAAATATTTATGATTTCATCAGTTTGTGTGCTCTCTCCCTCCACTGATATATATATTGCAAATTCTTTCTTCACCTTAATATCTGGTATCATGATTTGATAGGATGGCAGAAGGGCATGTGGAATCATCACCTAATAATTAGTCTTCTGGTGATGACCCTTTCAAAACTTACCTAGGCATGACCTTAGATAATAACATATAGTCACTCTCTGGTTCCATTTGAATCTTTACTGACCTTGTTAGGATTTGCCAAAGCTTATGGTTCATTGACATGGCCTGGGAACGTAAACTCAGGGTTCTTTCATACCGTGGTGAAATACCAAAGTAGGATTATAGTAGAGATTTAGACCTATGAAGGGTTAAATAATAATAATTATAGTGGTTGGCATTTATATTGTCCTTTATTTTGGCTAAGTGTTTTATGTTACATTACCTCATCTGATCCCACAACAATCTGGTGAGGTGCTTACTATTATTATCCATATCCTACCTGTGTGACCCTGAGCAAGTTACTTAACTTCTGTCCACCACAGTTTTCTCATCTGTAAAATGGGGATCATAACCTCCAAAGGTTGCTATGAGGATCAAATGGGATAGTATTTATAGGAGGATTTATGTTATTTTATAATATAAACTACAATATTTATAGCTCAGTGCCTGACACAGTCTTAATAAATGATTATTTCCTTGATAAATGTTTATTCTCTTTAAAAAACTTTTATTTGATTCTAAACTTAAGAAATAAAGTAATAATTTCCATAATATAATAGAATTTTTAAAAGATGATTGTACATGAAACCACAAATCTATTATGTACAACTTGCTATTCCTTTTAAATATATGATAAAGTTACCATGAAACTGTCTTTTTTCCCCCTCCCTTCCCCACCTTCCCTAATGGTGACTACCATTAGGCACAAATACATATGTATATCTGTATATATGTATGTATAATTCTGTACATACTTCCATTTTTCAGTTTTTTCTTCAGATGCAGATAGCATATTTTTTTTCAGTAGCGTCTTTCTTTGTAATTAATCTGGGTATTTATAATAGTCAAAATGACTTAATCACTCCAAGTTGTTCTTAAAGCAGTATTGTTGTTACTATGTAATGTTCTTGCAGTCCTGCTCATTTTGTGAAGAAAAAGAGGCTGAGAGGTTAAGTGACTTACCCAGAGTCTAGTGAGGCTCTGAGGTGGGATTCAAACTCGGGGCTTTTTGTTCAATTCATTGCATCATCTAGCTCCCAAAGGGAGCAAGCAGAGATAGTTTATATTTCTAGAGGGCAAATAAAATGGGTTTTAGGTAGGATGGGAGGAATTTAGGGAAGCTATTAGAAAGGATTTTCCAGCTATAAGGATCGAGAGTTGCAAAAATGAATTATCAAGGAAAGTTGTAGATTTTCTTTATCTGGGAATTATACAGCAAAAAAAGGGGGGGAGGTAGGAAGGTGATATGAATCTTTCTAGGGGAGTTTTTACTTCTAAGAGGCAGGGGTTAGATTAAATAACTTCTCAAAATCCAGTAAAGTCTGCTTATTCTGTGGTACATTGGCACCTTCCTATCATAGTGTGCTTGGGGTCTCTGATGGCATACTAAACTTCATTGTATACTGATCATAGGTTCATAGATTTTGAGTTAGAAGGGAAGTAGTACTTAGGGATTTAGTTACTATACTCCAAGCACCAGAGTGTTCCTTGATTCCAAATAAAGTTTGGCAAATGCTACTTCAATCAATTGGATGACAATCAATCAACCCTGCAACAAGTTTTAATTATTAAAAATGCCTTTTATGTGCCAGCCACTGCAAAAACAATGGGGATCCAAAAAAAAACCCATTGGAGGATATAAAGATAAAAAGAAATGACCCTTGCCCTCAAGTAGTTTGTCTTCTATCATGGAAAACAACATAAACACATATAATTTTATACTTAATAAATAATATATACAAGTCAGTAAAACACGTGATTGTAAGGGAGGGAAAGCACGAAGGTGAAGAAGCTTTACTGTATGAATCTGGGTTCAAGTGCACAGAGAAGGTCTTGAACAATTCCTAGGAAATCATCAGGTTGTTTTGGATTTGTGTTGCTCTTTACTAAGTCCATTGAATATCTTTAGAGCAGAAGTTCTGAACCCTTTTTTTTTTTGGTCATGGCCCTATTTGGTAGCTTATTGACATTTTCTCAGAATAATGGTTTTTAATACGTAAAATAAAATATATAGAATTGCAAATGAAACCAATGATATTGAAATATAGTTATCAATTTTTTAAAAAGAGTTCACAGACTGCAAATTAAGAACTCTGGGTTTAGAGGAATATTTATTAAAAGTGGTTATGATTTCCTGCATTGTCCTGCATTGCCCCTGGATTGCCTTTAAAAAGAATATGTTTTTTCTATGAAGAACGTAGCTTCTTATTCTAGGAGTGGGGAACCTGCGGCCTCAAGGCCACATATGACCTGCTGGGTCCTCAAGTGCAGCCCTTCAACTGAATCCAAACTTCGCAGAACAAATTCCCTTAATTAAAGGATTTGTTCTGTCAGACTTGGACTTAGTCAAAAGACTGCACAAAGACCACAAGGTCACATGTGGCCTTGCAGGTTCCCTGCACCTGAGTCTTATTCTATCAAATACAAGAGATCTGCAATAAAGAAAAGTAAGGAATCCATTGATAAAGGGGATGGAGGAGATGCTACAGAAGGGCAGTGGAAAGTATCTCCATTATTTGTACATACCTGAGAATATAAGGGTGGCTAAATATAGCCCTTGTGAGTGTGAACAGTGTGCTTTGACGGAAGCAGTCAGCCCTCACATGAATATCAGACCTTGAGCAGCTAGGACTTTTTCCAATCTGCTAATCATGTGATGAAGAAAAAATGACTTTTGATTGGCTGCTAAGACAGAACAGGATTTGAGCTCAAAAGGACCAACCCTCCAAAGCTCATAAGTCATGGTCAGGTTTGTTCCATCTCTAATACTTTTTCACCTAAAATCACTCACGGGATGTTTCATGCCATCTCTGGGTGAAAAAGGTCCTGGGAAACTTCCCAACCTGGTGACTCTCATGGGGTTTCTTTGTCTGGTTTCAGTGTACACCTTGGTCTAGCTCAGCAGCTAATCAAAAGTCAGTTTCTTTGTCACATGGTTACTGGATGGGAAATAGTCATAGTTGCACACACTCGTAAGTGCCAGGTTTGGTCATTTCCCCCCCCCCCCCTTGCCCCTTACATATGGGAATGTTGTGGTCTTGAGTACTAAAGTCTATGGCAATGGAGAACAACCTTTAACCAATGCTAGAAAAATAGACAGATTTCCAGGACTGTGTCCCATACAACAGTTCCATCCAATAGAATGTATGTTCATTTTCCTAGTGACCAACCTGGTTCATTCTAAGCAGGTTCATCAAGAGAAAGCTGGTCACTAGATGAGGACATTTCATGAAGACCATTGACTAAGGCATGAGGGGATTGTGACCCGTGTCAGTGGAGAAAGTACACCAATGAAACTGTAGATTTTTAAAAAGTACTTCAGTACTTATTAAAGGTAGGTCATCTTTCTGTCCCCCCTCCTTTAAAAAAGAGAGCAATAAAATTTTAGTGACATATTGGAAATTCTTATGCTAATGTTTGTTATGATTTTTCTTTCTGCCATCTTTGAATGAGCTCTCCTATATGTGGAATGGGATCTAATATTGCTACCATTGTTCCTACCATCACCATGACTTCTATTATTACACCTTCTACTAAGCATTTCCACTTGTATAACCTTAGCAAGTCACTTATAATTCCTGGTTCCCTTATCTATTAAATAAGGCGTTTGGACTTGGAAGCCTTTGAGGTCCTTTTTAGCTACAAATATATGATCCTCTGGAATCATTTAACCTCTTTGGGCTTCATTTTTTTTCATCTGTAAAATGAGAGGCTTCCTTCCTGTTCTGAATCTATTCTGTAATCCTCCTTCTACTTCCAAAAAACACAAGGGATGTGGAAATTAATCTGGAAGGAATGATTAGATTCACCTATAGCGAACAACGGGATGATCCAAAATAGCTAAAGATCTCATGAAATGATTCACCTGGGAAAGAAGCCCATGAAAGCAGAGCTTAAGCAGCTTAAGTTGATTTTTTCCCATTTTAATTATAATTTATGAAATAAAACAAGTGTTGTCATAATATAGCAGAATTTAAAAAATGTGATTGCACATGAAACTATAAATTTATTATGTACAACTTGCTATTCCTTTTAAATATGTAATAAAGTTATCATGTAAATTTCTTTTTTCTCCCCCCAGAGATAATTACTATTAGACATATATGTGGATATATGTATACATATAGAGATATATAGATAGAGATGTGTATATGTATGTGTGTGTGTATGTGTGCATGTAATCATTCAATGCTTACTTTTATTTATCAGTTCTTTCTCTGGATGCAGACAGTATCTTCCTTCATATGTCCTTTGTAGTTAATTTGGGTATTTATAATAGTCAAAATGATTTATTCACACAAAGTTGCTCTTTAAATGTTCTCTGGGTTCTACTCATTTCACTCTTCATTATTTCATGCAAATAATCTATCCATGTTTTTCTAAAATCAATGAGCTCATCATTTCTTATAACACAGTAGTATTCCATCACAACCAGAGGAGGAAGTCCATTTATGCCCCAAAGAGAAGCATGATAGCTATCTACTTAGGGTTGGGGAGTTCGTGATCCTTGTCAGTGGTGGGACCATACCAACACCACTCTGGATTAAAGAAACCTTATTCTTGATAAGAGAGAGCCTTAATTTACTGGTCCAACACTAGAAGGAAGAATAATCAGGCCAATTTGCTAAATATATCATAATTATTGAAAAAGATGGCAAAGGTATATTTTTTCTTTCCTTTTTTTCTTTTCTTTCTTTCCTTTGAAATATGATTTATTGTCTACTGAAATGTAATCTCTCTTGCCAGATAGTGTGATAAAGAAGAGAATAGAGCTCTGTACTTGGAGTCAGCTCGTTCTGGGTGGCAAAGAGGCACATTTAGGCTCAATGCAAGGAAAACTTTCCTAATAATTGGCATGATTCATAAATGGAACGGATTGCCTTCAGAGGTAGTTACTCTGGGAATTCCACCTCTGTAGAGGCATCCTGTTGAAGGTCAGGTAATACTGCAGAGAAGATTGCTCTTCAGAAAGAGTTTGGGCTATCTAGGTGGTCTCTGTGGTCCCTTGGTGGTTCTGTTTTGCTTTTGCCAGTTAATAGCTGTACTCATTTCATCTTTCTGAGTCTTATTTTCCTCATTTCTAAAATCGGAATGATAATGCCTATTCTGGCTATTGTAAAGGATTTGTTGTAATGTGTGTTCAAATGAGACAGTGTAAGTAAAGCATTTTGGAGCCATAAACACCATTGAAATGCCAGTTATTATTGCATTTTCCCTTGATTAATTTTCTATTTGCACATCACCAACCTTTTCCAGCTATGTTGATTTGGGAGGAAATAAATCCTATTCAATAACAAATTCAACATTTATTAAATATCTATTATGTGCTGGGCATGCTGAGCTACAAAAGGAAAGAAAGAAAAGTTCATACCCTCAAGAAGCTTATATTCAGTGGGTAGTGGAATCACCATGCACATAAATAAAAAATATAAAGTATATACAAAGTGATTTGAAATAATTTTGAGTAGCAAATATAGGAAATTGGGAGGTGGGGGTAGAGAATCAGCTCATGTAGGAGATGGCAGCTGAGTAGTACTTTAAAGGGAGGCAAGAAAACTTCAGAATGTTTCTTAACCTCTGATATCTTTGGTCGAAACATAACCATGATTTTAAGTTAATCAACAAGGAATTAAGCACCTACTATGTTCCAAGCACTGTAGTTTATGACTAAGTATGCATCTTTTTAAAATAATAAGGGGATAACAATAGAATTATTACCTTAAGTTTTTCCCCTTCTAAGTCTCTGCCTTAAAAACAAAACAAAAAGCCAACAACACTTACTCACAATTGTATAGCACTTTAAGGTGTTGTTACTCAGTCCTGTCTGTCTTATCTGACTCTTCACGACACCATTTGGAGTTTTCTTGGCAAAGATACTGGAATGGTTTGCCATTTCCTTCTCCAGCTTATATTATAGACAAGGAAATTGAGGCAAACGAGGTTAACTGACTTGAATAGGATCACACAGCTAGTAAGTATCTGGGCCCAGATTTGAACTTGGAAAGATGAGTCTTCCTGATTCTGGTGCTCTATCCACTGTGGCACCCAGTTGCCCTCTTGAAGGTGTGCAAAGTGATTTTGTTACAGCAACTTAATGAAGTCAACAGACGTATATCTCATGGGTTAACCATATTGATTTAGCAGAAGACAGAATTGGCTATTTTAGAGGTTGATTGGGAGTGAATCAAGTCTAAAATCAATGCTAAAACAAAGTCTGCTGAATTAAAGCTGTGCATAATTTGAATTACTCCCTTTCCTAGTTCAGGAGTCATCTAGGCGATGTGATAAGCCATGGTCTAGGTTTAAATCTTAGGGAATATGTTAGCACTGGAAGAAAAAGAAATCAAGAACTGCCACGCTGGACCAGACCCATGGGTGATGGATTTTTACCAGTGACACGAAGCAGTCTCTAATATCAACTTCTAATAATTGGAGGTCATATTGATATAGCACTTTTTTTCAGTCTGGACCTGTGATTTCATTGGTAGAGAGAACTGCTTTTGAAATGGTTTTTCCTCTATGAAAAACAGCTAGCATTTATACAGTCCTTTAAGGTTTGTAAAACCCTTTATACATGTTTTTTGTTTGATTCTCACAGCCCTGTGAGGTAGGTGCTATTATTACCCCATTTTATAGATGGGAAAAAAGAAACTGAGAGAGATGAAGTGACTTGCCCTGAGTCAGACTGCTAGAAGGCACTGGAGGGGGAATCCATACTCAGACCTCCCTGATGTTCTGAGTTCAGTGTTGTACCCACTGCACAGCCTAGCTGTTTTATCAGTCAGTCACAGGTTGGCAACAGCCCTGCAATTTACAATCTTAGGTAGCTGACTGGTGCACTAAGAGGTTGTTACGCAGGGTCATACAGCCAGTATGTGTCAAGTCCAGAGGTGAGATTTGGACTCAGGGTTTCTTAACTATTGAGCTGGCTCTCTCTTCCAACAATCCATTCTGCCTCTCATAGGTAGCACTTTACTGCTGAAAAATTTCTTTCTTCATAACAATCTTGTGAAGTAGGAAATGCATTAAGGAAAAAAAAAACCAGACCTGTGATTTCATCAATACAACAAGTTCTGTTAGGATCTCATTCGAACAAAGCATACCCTGAACATTGCTTGGGGTGCCAAGAGGTTAAGTGACTTTCCTGGAGTAACATAAGCAGTCAGCTCATAAGCAAGACTTGAACCCAGGTCTAAATGACTGAGAGGCCAGCTCCAGGCTAAGTTGCTCTTCACCTTTAACAGATGAGAAATCTGAGGTTTTAAGAGACTTACTGTTTAACAAATGACAGTCATGGCTCAAACAAACTCAGGTCTTTTGGGGGTGAGTTCCAAGTTTGTCTTAGTATGTGAGGAGGCCTCTCTATCGTGAGTGCATTTACCCAGACCTTTCCCAGAACAATGTGGGGAATCACCTGCCTCCCTCACTTCTTGGCAACGACAATCCCCATAAGACTAAAATTTCAGTATGGAAGGAGAGTTTGGTTATCAGCTTTCCTTCTGTCACTAGCTTATCATTCCCTCCCCCCTTTTTTTTAAAGATCAACTTTAGTCTCTGGGCAGGTCTATAAGCAAAGTCCTTTTGATATATCCATTTGCAAAAAACAATGGAGCACCTTTGACACTACCAACTTGTGAGCCTGTGCGTGCAGCAAGCACTGTCCTGGCTGTGGTTGAGGCTTCCCTCTGGTCCCTCTCAGGGTGAGTTCTGCTTTGGAAGATACATTTCAATCTGAACAGCAAGGGATTGGGACAGATATCCAGAGTGATGGCTAGGGATTTGGCAGCGTGACTCCTATGAACATTAATGGGAGTTAGGCAGCTAAATCCAGGGTGCAGAGTGGAACACTCTCGTTCATTCACCAAGATGACCTTCCTGCTGTAAATTGATACAATATTTCAGAACCACTTAGAACCGATTAAGCTTTGCAGCTTCTCTCATTTCCTAAAAAGGAGATCTTGCTAAGAATTGCTTCTGTGTACACTGAAACGTCTGTGTTTGTGGGCATTGCTGGTCAAGTAGGAGCATATGGACAGCTAAATATAGACTGTTTTTAATTGAAAACAAGTCAATTCTGAAACCTCTGATATGTCTGATCAGAAGAGCTTCCTCTGATCTACCTATTCTGAAGGTGGACATTAAAACTTTTACAAATATCTACTTGTAATCGTCTTGTTCACCCTTCTCACTTCCAAATTCTTCCTGTCCTTACTATCTAATAAAAAAGATTTTAAAAAATCCTTATATAAATCTGAATGTGTTTGTTAATTCTAAGTATAAAAGGAGTTTTACCAGGTGGATTCTTAGGAAACCAGGGATGGGTGTGTCTAAATCTGAAATGACATATTAGAACTAATATTAGAGCTAGAAGGAAATTTAGATGTCATCTATTCCGACTCCCTTGTTTTACAGACGAGGAAACTGATTCCAAAAGAAGGGATGGGGGCTTGCCCAATGTCACATGAGTGGTCCCTTGCATGCATTCCCCTTCTCTCCACTTATGCAGCCACTGCTCTCATTCAAGTCCTTATCCTTATCATCTCTGGACTATGGCAATAAACCTCCTAACTGATATCCCTATATCTAATCTTAGTCCCTCTACTCTCTGATCCATCTTCTGCCTAGCAACCTAAGTGATTTTCTTAAAGTGCAGGTCTATATAATCCTCTTCTCCTCCCATTCAATCAACTCCAGTGGCTCCCTATTACCCCCAGCGTAAAACATAAATTCCTCTGTTTGGCATTTAAAGTCCTTAGCAACCTAGCCACAACCTACTTTTCCAGCCTTACTACACATTACTAGCACGTGTGCACTTTTCATGGTTCAGTCAATCTGGCCTTCTTGTTTCTCATAGTTGAGATTCCAATTCCCCATCTCCACACCTTTGCACTGGCTGTCCCTTTCTTTATGCACTTTCTCTTGACCTCCACCTTAGACTCTCTGGTTTCCCTCAAGAGCGAATTTCTTCTACATAAAGACATCTCTAGAATTCTCTCCCAGTTCTCCGATAGCTATAATCTCCCTTGCTGGCAACTTTCAGGCATGTAGGTTATTGATGCTGATCTGAGATTACCTCCAATTACTCTGTGTAGATCTTGTAGACACATATTTACTTATTTGTTGCCTCCTTCATTAGACTGTGAGCTCCCCGGGAGCCTTGTGAGGCTAGGAACTACTTTTGCTTTTCTTTGTGCCCTCAGCATTTTGCACAGTACCTGGCATATAGCAAGCATTTTAAAAATGCTTGTTGACCTGATTTGATTTGCCTGTGACACCAAAGGTGGGAAACTAATCACATGTCAAGGAGTAAGATCCCAACCCTTCCCATAAAGCATCCGACCCTCTTCCACATTATTCAGGGTCCCAGTTAAAAGGAACTGGTGGAGGGGCAGCTAGGAGATGCAGTAAATAGAGCACCAGCCCTGGAGTCAGGAGAACCTAAGTTCAAATCCAGCCTCAGATACTTAACACTTAGTAGCTATGTGACCTTGGGCAAGTCACTTAACCCCAATTGCCCTGCCCTCCCCCCTCCAAAAAACAAACAAAAGGATCTGGTGGAGTGATGAGTCTGGCTTAACCAGTGCATCAGGTCCAGAGAGGGTCTCTCACATGATGATCAATTCTTTTCTTCCACTTGCCATAGTCTCAAGATCATCTCAGCCAAACCCTCAGCTTTTTCATTTGATATATCTTGCCCCTCCAATGCTCTGGTTGTGTTCTTGTCTTTCAGATGATAGAGATTCTGATACATCCTTGCCCTTTCTCCCCTTTCTCTCCTTCTCATCTCCCTCATCCAACTGTCTTAATGTTAAGTATCTTTCCTTGTGTGAGGTCAAATGTGCCCTTAATAAAGGCCTGCCACTTTTAGCAATGTTGGCTATTTTATTCCTTCTGTGGAAATCGCTCAGTCCCAAAAAAGCAGCAGCAACAGACTGGGACACCAGGTCTCCTGACTCCTGGCCCAGTGTTCTTTCCACTATCCTATGGTGTCCCTGTAGGGGGATGAAGGTGAATGCCAGGAAAGAGGAAAAATCAGGTTTCATTTCTATGATTTATGAGTTAGTACAACGTAGGAAAGAAAGCTACTGCCCAGGATAAGGAGCCCTATCTTGCAAAAAGGTCCCTGACTCTGGGTTCAGGTGGCCTAGGTTCAGTCTTGGGGGAGGCTGACCCTGAAGAGAGGTGATGAGGCTTTTTTTTTTCTTACACTCTCTGGCTTATATTCCTGATGTGGAGCTTCTCCAGGAACATCTCCCAACATAGCTTAAGTATGATAACTCTCGTCTAGAGCCTCCCTAAAACAAATAATAGTCTCTTCTAGAAAGGTACTCAGGGTAAAAAGTAGGGGATAGTAGGTGTGGGGGAGCAAATAGGTGGTGCAGTGGATAGAGCTCAGGGCCTGGAGTCAGGAAAACCTGACTGCTATGCTCCCCTTAGTTAAATATTCACTGTCCTGGCAAATTAACTAAGGTTATTTTGTCACATTTGTCCATGTCCCCAATTCTAGAAAGTTTTCTGGGTGACTCACAATTCCTAGTTGGAGCTTTTAGAAAACCCAGGGAAGATCATGAAATCTCCAAGACATAATGGTAAACCCTAATTCCTGTCTACTCAGTGGAAAGAGATCTAAGGGCTCTTCCTTTGAACCTTCTGTGAGTCTTTTGTGGCTCTTCTTCATGGCATTGGGAATGGGGTTTACTGCTGCTGGACCCACACTGGGGTCTTTTTGAGAATTATGTTTCCCAGTTCAGGGAATTATTTTTTTTTGTTTATTCATTCAGTAAGAGTTTATCATCTACCTGCTATATGCCTAGCATTATACTAGAAGCTAATAGGTTTAGGGAAGAATGTGAGATACAATTCTTATCCCTGGGAGGATTATATTCTAGCTGGAAATGTATAGCATACAAACATGAAACAGTTATTTTACATGGTGCAATGTGTCTAACTAATGCAAGGTGGGACAGAATGGTGCTGTGGAAAGATTCAGATTTTGGATGAAAGAACCTGGATTCAAATCCTACCACAGCTTTCCTGTTTACTACCTGTGTGATGTGGGTCAACTCACCTAATCATTTTAACTCTCACTTTCTTCATCCATGCAATGTAAATATTGGCTACATGTACATGACCTAGGGTCCCATTTGGTTCTAAATCCATGGTTCTAGAATTTTGGAGTCGGATTATGTTCCAAGTCTCTTATAAATAGGTGGTGAGACTCAAGAAATGGTGGTTAATCTGGGTTCATGCAACTGCTTAATGACAAAGCATGGTCTCTTGACTCTCGGAACTCTTTCCATCACACAATGGCTTTCTTTCTAGGATATAGAAGTTTATCTTTCTCAGACAGCTTCCTTGTTTTCAGGTTTTCTGTTCCATACTGTTGTTGCCCAGCTTTTTCATGCATAGACATAGACATCTCTTTCTGTCTCTGTCTCTCTCTATCTCTCTTACTTTCTCTGTCTCTTTTATTTTATTTGTGTATTTGTAAATACACATATGTATATATACATAGTAATGTATTTATTTATATGCATACATATACACATATGTATATATGACAAACATTGCAAATGGAGAATGAGTCCAGAACTGAACTGGGGGTGGAGGTAGGGATGGGAAGGGAAGGGAGAGCAGGTTGAATTGTCTTTGGGAAACTGAAAAGTTCCTTCCTTTCTTCTTTCCTTCTTTCCTTCTTTTCTTTCTTTCTTTTTTTTGACCCAACTTTCCCCTGAAACAAAGTCCCACATTTTTAACAACAGAGTTCTTCCCATATGACTGAGTTACGTAATATTACAATCTCCAAAAAATTAAAATTTCAGGCTATCCAAAGGATGGGAAGGAGCATGGCAAATAATTATAAAGGAGAAATGAAAAGAGTAAAGGATGTTGTCAAAGGATATGTGTAAGGGAGGAGATAATGGACTGATTACATAGCAAGAATGAGGGATAGATAATTGTTGAGAGCAGCACATAGGTTCCAGTGGTATTCTTGAGATGAAGAGAGAAAGGAAGGCCTCAAACTGTTGGATGGACCCATTGTGGTGAACTTCTAGAAGGGCTTGGACAAGAATTAGAGACATGGGATTTGATCAGTATCATTGGAGTGAATATGAGTCTGGAGAAGAAAGTGAGGCTGGTGACTTTGCATAGCACTCCTTTGCTTAAATCCAATTCACTTGTATGTCACCCATCAACTCCCTGATGTCATGGTCCTGTTTGATAATAGAAGGAAAAACAGCACCAACAACAGCATGTACACCCGTTTTCATATTGGCATATTTGAATACTGGTATTTCATGAGGGAAGAATGGAGACACCTTAACAAGAAGGATTCTAAAGGTTGGGGTTTTTTTGCAGGCATTGATATTGTATGCATTGGAAGGAGTAGGAGGTAGGAAGTCTAAGAGACAGATTAATACTATGGGAAATTGCCTGCCTGAGAGAGTTGGTTTATTCAGATGATTATATAGTTGATTGCAAAGGATTAGTTAGTTAACAAGCATTTATTAGTCACCCTTTATGTGTCCAGCATTCTACAGTCACTACTTACTTAAAATAATGTGTGATAGCTAAAGAACTTCCTCAGAGTTGTACCTGAAATGGATTTTGTTGTTAAAAATGAAGCAGGAGCAGTATGCCATGGTGGAAGAGGCTCCGGATTCGGAAGTTGAGATAACAAGAATTTATGCCTGAGTCCTGCTTCTAATTAACTATATGACCCTGGATAAGTTGCTTAACCTCTCTGGTCCTCAGTTTCATTATTGGGAAAAGGAAAGAGATAGTTTAGAAAAGAGGCATCAAACATACTACCCAGTGGAATGCTCATTACAATATTGAACCAGATTAAAATGTAACTGGGAAATATTTAACAAAATAAAATTCCTTAAAACATAAATAATGCCAATTTGTGACTGTCTAAGTCAATATGCAACCACAAGTATCCTTATGTATGGTTCAGTATCCTGTTTCTATTTGAGTTTAGAAAAACCCCTAAGTATTGTAAAGTTCTAAGAACCTAAACAACTTCTATTTTCCCCATCAATTTATTTTCTAATTTTAGAGATAACTTTTTCTTTGTTTCTGAATATATACGACATAGAGGAGATACTATTTAAAAGATCCATAATCTGCCTTTGCATAATAATGTCATTGGGCTTTATCAAAGATCACATTAATTTCTATCTTGAGGTAATTTCCAAGATCTGCCTAAGTGTTTATTCTCTGGGGATGCCATTAAGAAACACTCCACCAGGGGAGAGAGAACCGCATTTTCTCTATGAAGATATCTCCTAGGAGATGAAACAACTGAACTGTTATAATATTTGTGAATAATAGTTGATATGGATATGAGACTTTCTATATATTATCCCATTTAAACTTTACAATGACTCTATGAGGAATGAATTGTATATTACCAACCCTATTTTATAAATAAGGAAGCAGCTTCCAAAAGGTTAAGTAATTTTCCTCAAGTATTGTGGTCAGTCAATAAGCATTTATTATGTCAAGCATTAGGCTAAGTGTGTGGAATAAAGGGAAAAAAAGAAAAGAAAAGAAAAAGAGCCCATGCTCTGAAGGAGCTCACAGTCTAATGAGGAGGACATCATGCAGATTTATGTATAAACAAGTCATATACAGGATAAACTGGAGGCTTATTAATCCTTATCATCCATGTTAATGTTGATAGTCAAACCTATCTTCTTAAGTTCAATTTCCACATGCTCTTTTGACTATACCATGCTATCTCACAAAGAGAATAAAATTATAGCAAATTAAACATATGACATGGCCTAGCATCCTACTAGGTTCTCAGTAAATACTACCAGTTGAATTATCATCAAATAAACTTAATTTTTATTTTGAATATTTTATTGATGCCATTTTAGAAACTTTACAGTCATTTCCCCACATCACTGTCTCCCTAGTGAACCAACCGTTCCTTCTAAAATGGAAAAATGGTTAAGCGAAACGGATCAACAAAGCAAACACGTTTAAAAACACATTGCAGTTGTCTGTGCGTTGGTTTCTCTTCCTCGTGTCTCTCCTCATTTCAATCCGTCCTCCACTTAGCTGTCAAATGAATCTTCTTAAAGCATGTCTCACCTCATGTTACACGTTACCATTCAATCAGCTCCAGTGGTTGTCTATGGTCACCAGAATCAAAGACAAATGCCTCTGTTTGGCCTTTAAAACCATTTATAACCTGGTCCCTACCTACTTTTTCAATCTTTTTTATACTTTATGCCTCTCCATGTACTTTGGGATCCTGTAACATTGACCTCTGTGCTGTTCCTTTCACAAGGCACTCCATCTCCTAATTCTGAGCATTTTCACTGGCTATCTTCTGTTCTGGAGCTTTCTCCCTCTTCATATCTGTATCCTGGCTTCTCTTGGCTTCCTTCAAGGCTCTAATAAAGTCCTACCTTCTTACAAAAAAGACTTTCCTAATCTTCCTTAATCTTAATGTCTTCTCTCTAACTCTACTCCCATTTTATCCTGTATATCTTATTTGTACTTAGTAGTTAGAATGTCTTCCCATTAAACTGTGAACCTCTTAAGAGGACACACTGTTGATTTTTGAGGTCTTTCTTTGTATACCCAGCACATAGGGCAGTGTCCACCACATAGGTGTTTGAGAAATGATTGTTGACTTGACAAGTAAGTATTCTATCCCCTCTAATGGTAGAAAGGAAGCACATTTCATGATCTGGTCTCTAGGACCAAAACTGAGCTTTGCAATTACAACTAGGTCCTGATGGGAATGATGAATCTTCTGAAGTGGTCATATGCATCTGACTTTGCACAATCAAAAATTATTATTATGTAAAATATGGTCAGTGATTCCAGTCCAATGGAAATAGTCAGTGCGATTTTGAATAATGACACCACTTCAAGGGATTTTATTATTTGCACAAATTGGGAACCACTTGTAATCTGAGTTTAGTTTCCTTTAAGTTTTATTTTCATTTACATTGTTGTAGTCACTGTTTAATGTTCTCTTTTTTCATCCTTTTGCATCAGTGCATAAACAGCTTCCAATGTTTCTCTGAAGTCTTCGTATTCTTTTATTCTTATGTATAAAATATACTATTACATTCATAAATTATAATTTAACTAGTCATTCCCCAATTAATGCACAATTACTTTGTTTCCAGGTTGTTTTTGTTTGTTTCTATTTCCAGAAAAGTCCTATTATGAATATTTTGTTATATATGGGCTCTTTCTCAGTCCATTAGTCAATAAGAATTCAGTAAGAGCCTACTATGTTCTGGGCACATTGTATTTCCTGCTGATTGCTAAGGATGCAAAGAAAGTCCCTACCCTCAAGGAGCTCACATATGAGGGAGATCACATGCAAGCACCTATGTGCAACCATGCTATAATACAGGATGGGAAAGGATTCTAGATAGAAAAGAGCAGACTGGGTTGCACTTGGGAAACTTCAAACTCTTTTAACAATACCAGATTTCTATTAGATAAAAGGTCAATTATTTTAGCATTAATATTGTGCTGGTTTAATTTTATGACTGCAGATCATGAAATACTAATGTTTCCAATGAACTATAAACAAGTATTACACAGAAGACAATGGAGAACCACATAGTGGGTGCTCGCAGAGTAAAATATGTACCAAATAAGGAACTTAGGAAAACTGCAGTAAAGTTTAACTTCAACTTTAAAAAAATTTCTTTAAAATCAAGCTGAATATAACAGAAATCCATAATTTCTTATATAATCCTTTCTTGTTCTTTTTATATTGAAATGTTTGCATTCATAGTGATCAAATACATGGGGGGGGAAGAAATGCTTGATAAAGATGAAATGGTCTTAAGGAGAAACCTGGGCATAACTAATGGACAACTCATATGCTCCATAAGATTCCTTGCAATATCAACACAAAGTAAGGAAAGGTCTTTTGCACACTGGTTGAACCCTCTGTGATGAAAGTTCAGTAAGATATGGGAACCAATCACAACAGGATCATAGTCCCATTTGAACATTTCAGGATGCTATAAGAGGACAATATATATTTATTTTTATTTTTAATAGTATTTTATTTTTTCCAGTTATATTTAAAGATAATTTATAATGTTCATTTATTAAATTTTTATTTATTTTATTTTTAATTTCTAGGATAAAACAAGCATTTCTATAGCATAGTATAATGAAAAAAGGTTGCACATGAAACTGCAAATCTATTATGTACAACTTGCACAGACTTTCTCTGTGAGAGCTTTATTTAAATATATAATATGTAATAAATATATTCATTTATACATTTTACATATTTATTTATTCATACATTTATATATAAATGTATATATTTATACATTTAAATGTATAATAAAGTTATCATGTAAATTTCTTTTTTCTTTAAAAATTTTTTTCACTTCATTAATTTAAAAAAATTTGATTTCCAAATTTTTCTCCATCCCTCTCTCCCTCTTCTACCTTCTTCCTAAAATGGTAAGCAGTTTGATATAGGTTATATATGTGCAATCATGTAAAACACATTTTTGTATTCATCCTCTTGTGAAAGTAGAAATAGACCAAGAAGAAAAAAATCAGGAAAAAATAAGGAAAGTGAAAATAGTATGCTTTGATTTGCATTCAGACTTCATCAGTTCTTTCTCTGGATGTAGATAGCACTCTCCATCATTAGTCCTTTGAAATTGTCTTACATCATTGTATTGCTGAGAATAGCTAATGTGATCATTTGTAGTTGATCATTGTACAAAGTTGCTGATACCATAGACAATGTCCTGGATTTGCTCATTTTGCTTTGTATGAGTATATATAAATCTTTCCAGGTTTTTCTGAATCTGCCTGCTCATCATTTCTCATAGTACAATAATATTCCATTATATTCATGTAACCATTTGTTCAGTCACTCCCTAATTGATGGGCACTCCCTCAGTTTCCAATTTTTTGCTACCATGAAAAGTGCTTCTATAAAGATTTTTGTGCACATAGATTCTTTCCCCTTTTTAAATGATCTCTTTGTGATACAGCATTAGAAGTGGCATTACTGGATCAAAGGGTATGCACAGTTTCATTTCCCTTTGGGCATAGTTCCAAATTGTTCTCCAGAATGATTGAATCAGTTCACAACTCCACCAACATTGTATTAGAGTCCCAATTTTCCCACATCCTCTCCAACATTTATCATTTTCCTTTTCTATCATATTAGCCAATCTGATAGGTGTGAGGCGGTACTATAGAGTTGTTTCAATTTACATTTCTCTAATCAATAGTGATTTAGATCATGTCTTCATATGATTAGAGATAGCTTTGATTTCTTTATCTAAAAACTGCTTGTTCATACCCTTTGACTATTTATCAGTTGGGGTAAATTTGACTCAGTTCCCTACATGTTTGAGCAATGAGGCTTTTATCAGAGACACTTGCTGTAAAGATTGTTTTCCAGCCATATATCTAATCTTAGAATAACCATTCAATCAAAAAATGCTTATTAACTTCCTGCTATGGGCCAGGTACTGTGTTAGGTACTAGGGATATAACGAGAAAAACAAGTCTCATCTGTCCAAATTACATTCATTCAATTTGGTGAGACGACATATTCACTTGTAGTTGGATACCAAATATATACAAAATAAATCATGGATAGTGAAAGATGAAAATAGTGGCGGCTCAACCCTTCTCTCCTCTAGCTTTTCAATTTCTTTTTAGGCATTATCTTCCCTCATTAGAATAGGAGCTCCTTGAATGCAGGCACTGTCTTTCTTTTTACTTTTTATTTGTATTCTCATATTTTAGCACAATGTTTAGCACATAATAAGCACTTAATAAATGCTTTATTTATCTAGTTATCTAGAAAGGATGTAAGTAGAAGATTTTAAGAAGATTGAGGTTTGTATGAGTTTATATCAAGTCCCAAGGATTTGAGAGTGCCACTTTAACAATGACCTAATCAGATCACAACTTTTTTTGGGGGGCAACTGTTCTCTGTTTGGGGTGCCACATTTTAGAAGACACACTGGTAAGCTGGAGAGCTGAAAGAGGAGAGTAATCAGTCTAGTCAGGTTCATGTCATATAGAGAACAAACTGGGAATTGGACAATGGAAATTTAGGAGTTACTTGCTAGATATCTTCAAGTCTTTAAAGAGTGTCTTAAAGCAAGGAATGAGACATGTTTTTGGCACCAGAGGACAGGATTAGGAACAATGGGTGAAAAGTACAAAGAGTTAAATTTGGGCCTGATGTAAAGAAAGAATTCCTAACATTTTGTTATTACAAAGCTGCCTCATGGCAGGGGTTCTTAACTTGGGCTCAATAAATCTGTTTTTTTTAAATGTTTTAATAGCTATATTTAAATATAACTGGTTTCCTTTATAATCCTATGCATTTAAAGACATTATTTGGAGAGGGGATTAACAAGTTTCACTAGACTTCCAAAGGGATCCATGACACAGAAATGGTTGAGAACCCTGCCTCAAGAGACAATGAGTTCCCCTTCATTGGAGGGATTTGTTGGTGTTTATCATGCATTCTCAAACATGACCATGACATCAGGGAGGTGATGCCATGACATGCAAGTAAATTGGATTTAAAAGAGAGAGAAAACTGTGCAAAGTTATCAGCCTCAGTTTCCTTTCCAGAGCCATCTGGGTCCAGTGGCAAGATATGGATCAGGACTACTAGAGATGACTCTGCTTAGTTTCTCTAGAAATACAGAGAAATAACATTTCTTTGCTCTAAAAAGTTCTTTATGAAATCCTTGGAAAAGTCCCTAGGCAAGGTGAATGATGGGTCTACGATAAAAAGCCTTTTCTTAAAATTGGATAACCACTTGTTAGGTTGGTTGTGACTCTTTTTCAGACTAGACTAGATAGCCAATAACATTCCATTAACTCTAAAATTCTGTGAAAACAGCCCATTCCATTTTTAAACAGCTCTAATTATGAGAAAAATTCTCCCTTAAACTGAGCTGAAATCTACCTCTAATTTCCACCCACTGCTTCTACTTTTGTCTGCTGGAGCTATAGAGCAAGTTAAATCTCTAGCTGGATTTTTAAATATTTGATAATCTCTATCATACTTATCTTAAAATGTTCTCTTCTGCAGAAGAGACACTCCAAATTCTTTCAAGTATTCCTCACATGACGAGGATACAAGATTCCCTAGCATACTGGGTACCTTTCTCTAGACAAGCTCCAGCATAATCCATGTCCTTCTTAAAGTTTAGTCTCCAGAAATAAACATAATACTCCAACCAATCAATAACCATTCATTAAACACTTAACGATGGTCCGTGTACTATTTGGGGACTAAAAAGAAAAAATCTGAAAATATATCTGGTGAGTATGAGGTAGAGTGAGATTATAATTTCCCTTATTCTGAACCCCATATTTCTAGTAACGTAGCCCAAGAACATAGTAGCATATAAGATATTTTGAAATAAAAGCAGATTGTGCTACAGAATAACAACATATTGTTCTTGGAGCATCAAAATTCAGGAGAGTACTAAAGTGTAAGGATAAGAGAGTAGCATATGTAAAGAGTAGGGAAGCAAACCAGTTTTCATTAAAAATCAGTCTCTAGGGGGCAGCTAGGTGGTGCAGTGAATAGCCCTGGAGTCAGGAGGACCTGAGTTCAAATTCAGCCTCAGACACTTGACATACTTACTAGCTGTGTGACTTTAGGCAAGTCATTTAACCCCAGTTACCCTCCAAAAAGAAAAAAAAAGGGAAAAAATCAGTCTCTAAACCAACACCTCCCTTCTTTTCAGAAATGGGAGACCATGGACGAAGAACATATACATGACTGACATTTTGGTTACTTTATTAGATTGAATTGTTTTTTTTCTCTTTCCTTTTTATTTATTTATTTTGTTAACAAGGGGTGATTTTTTTGAGGGAAAAACGTAGGAAAGATATCTAGAAATGAAGGTAAGATAAACCCCCCACAATATATCAATAAAAATAAAACAAATTTCTCTCTAGTATGAATCTACCAAAAAAGAGACCAGTACCTTAAATATGAAACAATTTTAATCCATAAAAATAATTAGCCATGTGCAGTCAATAGGGCTTTGAACTTGGAGTCAAGAAAAATGAAGTTGAACCCTATTTTAGACACTTATTAACTTTGTGACCCTGGGTAAGTCCTATAAGTAAATATGTAAGCAATCTCTTTCTGTCTCAGTTTCATCATTTGTAAAAAGAAGACATTAAGAGCATCTATCTCAAAAGGTGATTTTTTTGTGTGTAGGTAAATTTTTCTTCATTTTAAACTTAAATGCAAAATGAGAAATTAAAAAAATTTTCCATGTGCACAACAGAAGACAAGAGAGCATTCAATATAAAACAATAAATTTCTATTCCAAGAAAACCTTTGTAATAAATACTATACATTGTTTTCAAAGCTACACAGTTTTTTCTTGTTTTGTCTAGGTTTTCTTTTGCTCTTTGCTGTTTCCTTTTCACTTTATATTTTTTCCTTCTCTTCCCCCTCCCACCTCCTCCTCTGCCCCAGAGAAGGCTACAATTAAATGTGGATATATTTACATCTTCATAGATACCTATATAAAACCACACACACATGCATATATACATATACATACATGTATATACGTGTAAGACTGTACTATGCATATTTCTATCTGTCATTTCTTTCTGAATAACATAGACACACACATATTTTTGCATCTTCCTTCATAGGTTCAAGTCTTCCCATGTGTTTCTAAATTAATCAACTCATCATTTCTTATACCATAGCATTATTCCCATATGGTCATATTCTATCTGAGATACAGTCTATAAAAGTTTTTCCCCCAAAATTTCTGCTTTCCTTTTACTCTTGGCTATGTTGGTTTTACTTATAGGAAAAAATTTTAATTTATAATAATCAAAATTGTCCATTTTACACTTCAATAATGCTCTTGTCATAATATAGTTTCACTGAATGAGTGTTGCCTCAGACAAACTGAGACCTGGGAATGACCCTAGCTTAAAAAGGCCTAGGTCTCCCCACTGCATTTGGGGCCATCTTCAGTTGCCCTGACCTATATCTTGCCATTGGATGCAGATGACTATGGAGGAAATAGTGAAGCTGATGACTCTGCACAGCCCTGCCTCACTTAAATCCAGTTTGCTTGCAAGTCACAATATTACCCTCTTGATGTCATTGGTCCTCTTCAAGAGAATGAAGGATAAGATCATAGAAGTGGGAGGAAGACCCATATGTACAAAAATATTTATTGCAGCTCTCTTTGTGGTGGCAAAAAACTGGAAATTAAGGGGATGCCCATCAATTGTGGAATGGCTAAACAAGTTGTGATATATGAATGTAATGGAATACTATTGTGCTATAAGAAATGGGGAGGAGATGGTCTTCATATTCACCTGGAGAGGCTTATACAAACTGATGCTAAGTAAGAAGAGCTGAACCAGGAAAAATTTGTACACAATCCCAGACACATCGTATGTGTGATGACCAGCTTTGATAAATTGGACTCTTCTCAGCAACGCACAGCTATAAGACAACTCTACAAGTCTCAGGATGGAAGGAGATATCTACATTCAGAGAAAGATCTAGAAAGAACAGAGTTTAAATGGAGACTGAAGAAATACACGCTATTGCTCTTTTTCATGTTTGATTTTCTTCTTTCTTTCCCATTGTTTGCTCCATTGGTTACAACCGTTCTATACAACCAGACTATAGTACAATGTGAAAGTGTTTGCAGATCCTATACTTGACTGCACGCTGCCATGGCGTGGGAAGGGAAAAGGAAGGGAGAAAATCTGAAACTCAAGGGACTGTGGAACTGAATCTTGTAAACTAAAAGTAAATAAACAAGTCGATGAAAATAAAAGCTTCTGGCCTCAAAAAAAAAAAGAGAGAGAGAATGAAGGATGAACAATAACAACAACAATGTCTGGTACTGCTATCAAAAGGTGATTGTGAACATACAATGAGATAACCTATGTAGGGGTGGCTAGGTGGCACAGTGAATAGAGCACTAGCCCTGGGGTCAAGAGGACCTGAGTTCAAATCCAGCCTCAGACACTTTCCCATTGTTTGCTCCAGCCGTGGGATTTTGGGCAAGTCATTTAACCCCAATTGCCCTCAAAAAAAAAAAACCAAAAAACCAAACCCTATGTAAAGTACTTTATAAATCTTAAAGTGCTATATAAATACTGGCTATGATTATGATTAACAATAAATAGTATATTATTTTCTTCTTTCCAATAGTTACAACCAAACAGTAAGTGAGAAACCAGTCAGCCCAGTTCCCAAGAAGCAGGGAACATAGTAGTAGAAGAGGTAAGGGTGGTAATTGGTTAAATGGAACCAGTAGAAACATGGGAACTAAAGAAAGTGTACATGACAACAGATTCATATATTCCAAGACCCTTTTTGCTTCACTTCACCAGGTCATAGCAAATGCACATGAGCAGGTGGATATCAGTAGTGAGGAGTCTGTAGGAAGAACTAGGCCTGTGAGTAGGTAGCCACCTAGGATCCCACACAGCAGAGGAGGAAGAGAAGAGAGAAAGAGACAGAGAAAGACAGACAGAGACAGAGAGGGACAGAGAGAGAGGTGGAGAGACAGAGAGAGAGACAAGCAGATAGACAGAGGCAGAGATGGACGGAGAGAGAGGGGGAGAGAGAGACAGAGACAGAGACAGAGACAGAGACAGAGAGGATGCTTTTTAAGAATTGTCATATGGATAAGCACCAGACCTGTGATGTCATTGCATAGAATGACATCCCTGGAAATGGAATGACATTCCCTGAAAAACGAAATTTCCTCTACCAATATAGACTGGGGCATTCTCTGTAACTTAGAATTTTAAAAAGTTGCCCAGAGAATCTAGAGGTCGAGTGACTTGATCAGGGTCCCAGAACCAATATGTGTAAATGGTGGGACTCGAACAAAGTTCTTGGTTCTGAGGCCAGCATCCTATCAGCTTCTCTAAATGCATATGCATTAATGCCAGAGACTCTGCCTTCCAAGTCAAGTAGGCATTTGCTTCATGATGAGTCTTGTGGCATGGCTGAACTAAAGACACAAAGCTTCTGGTGGACATTCAGAGATGAAGACAATTTTCAAACCTTGCCTGGAGTATGCAAATGCCCTGGCAAGCAAGCAGGAAGGTGCAGTTTGGCTGGAGGCAAGCTGATTTTTGCGTGGTACCAAGAGAAACATTTCTAATACCCTGAATGTCACAGAGTAGGGAGAAGCCCCAGCCTAGACAGATAAGAACATTTCCAAAAGAAGCCTTTTTTTGCCTCAAGTAAGTCTGCAATTGATTTATGAGAAGGTGCATTTTGTAAAAATAGCTAATTCTGTCTCTGCTCTTTGGTGTTAATGAGCCTGCTAGGCATTTATTCCTCACTTTGTGATATTTATGCTCTCCATACCACACCTTTCTCTTGCACTCCCAGGGTCCTAGAGTGTTGAAAGGAGGGTGACTTGTACTTAAATAGGCCTCCCTAAGTGAGAGGAAAGAAATGATGTAATGACTTTTTAAAAAAGGGTCAGGGAGAGTTTATTCAGTTACCTTTTTGATTTAAAAGTTTGGGTTGTAGAGAGCCAAGTCCAAGCAAGTCCCTCTGTTTGGACTTAGGTCTCCTGATTGCACTAATTGGCCAGTGATAAAATAGCAAAATCATTATTTATTTCACAAACGTATGAAATTCATACTGTGTTCAAGGCACTGACGTAGATACTAGGAATGTAGAGACAGCATCATTCTTATCCTTCAGGAGATTACAATCCAATGGGGGATATACACATACCCAATTCAGCCAACAAACATTTATCAAGAAACTCTTATGTGATAGATATTATACTGGGTGCTAGGGACAATGTCTAATTACAAGATCCCTACAGAAATCACTAAGCAACCCATACATTCCAATATGAATATTAGCTATTATTATTCTCTTGAGGAAGTCATTGCGTACATATATAACTAAGCACGGAATGAATAGAAAATAAAATACAAGGCAGTCTGGGAGAACGGGAGCTTTTGTGGTCGGGAATCTCAGGAAAGCTCTTACAGAAGGCTATGCTTTTGAAGGAAGAAAGGGAATCTATCAAGTGGAGATGAGGAGGCAATGCCTGCCAGAGGGAACAGGATGATTTGAATATGAAGGGGGGTGGGATGCTATGTCTGAAGAATGGGAAGAAGACGAGCTTGAACTATAGAACATGGGAAGGGAAGCAAAGTATAAAGAGGCCAGGAGGATAGTTTGGGGCTAGGTTGTGAAGGACTTTAAAAGACATAGGAAATTATCTTTGATGGTAGAGGCAATGGGGAGCCACTGGAATTTATTGAGTAGGATTGGGACATGGTTGGAGCTACACTTAAAACAAAACACTTGGGCAACTATGAGGAAGATAAATTGGAGTATTGGAGTGCAGGGAGGGAGGGGCTGGAAGGAAACAATATGCATTTATTAAGCACTTATTATGTGCTAAGTGGTGGTGTTATTATTCCCTTTTTAAAAAATAAATTATTTATTTTTCATTTTCAACATTCATTTCCACAAGATTTTGAGTTACAATTTTTTCTCCCCATCTTTCCCCTCCCACACCCCAGAATAGCAAGCCTACTGAATACTCTTCCCTCAATCTGTTCTCTCTTTTATCCTCCCCCATCACCCCGCTAACTTTCTAGTAGGGCAAGATGAATTTCTATACCCCAGTGCCTGTGTATCTTATTTCCCAGTTGCATGTGAAAAAAAACAACTTTTTTTTAAAATTGGTTTTTAAAGCTCCGAGTTCCAGGTTTTTTCCCTTCTTCCCTCCTCACCCACCCTCACTGGAAAGATAAGCAATTCAATATAGGCTGTACGTGTGTGTTTATCCAATTTATTTTCATAGTAGTTATATTGTGAAAGACTAACTGCATTTCCTTCCATCCTGTCTTGTTCCCCATTTATTCTATTTTCCACTTTGAAACTGTCCCTTTTCAAAAATATTTGCTTCTAACTACTCTCTTCCCCAATCTGCCCTCTCTTCTATCATCCCCCCTCTTATCTCCTACCTCCCCCTATTTTCCTATAGGGTATGATACCCAATTGAATGTGTATATTATTCCCATCTAAAGCCAAATTCAATGAGAATGAAATTGTCCCCTTCCCTTTCATCTTTGCCTTCCTGCTCTTCCCCTCAATTGTAACAGTTTTCTCTTGCCTCATTTATATGAGATAATTTATCCTAATCTATCTCTACTTTTCTCCTTCTCCCAATAAATTCCTCTCTCACCTCTTAATTTTATTTTTTTATATCATCCCTTCATATTCAAATCATCCTGTTCCCTCTGTCTATGTATACATGAACATACATATGCCCACACTTACATATATATTTATATACACACACCCTCCTATACATACATACATACATACTTACATACATATATATATATATATATATATTCCCTTCAAATATCATTATACTGAGAAAAGTCTTATCAGTTACATTTATTATTTTTCCATGTAGGAATGTAAATAGTTCAATAATAATAATAAGTTCCTTATGATTTCTTTTTCCTGTCTACCTTCTCATGCTTCTTGTATTTGGAAGTCAAATTTTCTGTTCAGCTCTGATTTTTTCATTAAGAATACTTGAAAATCCTCTATTTCATTGAATGACTGTATTTCCCCCTGTAGCATTATACTCAGTTTTGCTGGGTAGGTGATTCTTGGTTTTAGTCCTAGCTCCTTTGATCTCCAGAATATTATATTCCAAGCCCTCTGATCCCTTAATGTAGAAGCTGCTAGGTCTTGTGTTATCCTGATTGTGTTTCCATAATACTCAAATTGTTTCTTCCTGACTGCTTGCAATATTTTCTCCTTGACCTGGGAACTCTGGAATTTGCCTATAATATTCCTAGGTGTTTTCTTTTGGGATCTTTTTCAAGAGGCGATTAGAGAATTCTTTCCATTTTTATTTTGCCCTCAGGTTCTAGAATATCAGGGCAATTCTGCTTGACAGTTTCTTGAAAGATGTTGTCTAGGCTCTTTTTTTGATCATGGCTTTCAGGTAGTCCAAAACTTTTTTT
>CM053598.1:147625286-147651192 GCA_028646575.1 Pseudocheirus occidentalis | reverse complement strand
TAGTAGTAATAGTAGTAGTAGTAGTAATAGTAGTAGTAGTAGTAGTAGTAGTAGTAGTAGTAGTAGTAGTAGTAATAGTAGTAGTAGTAGTAGTAGTAGTAGTAGTAGTAGTAATAGTAGTAATAGTAGGAGTAATAGTAGTAGTAGTCATAATAGCTATCATTTATGTAGTACCTGTTATGTTCCAGGTACTATGCTAGGCACTTTACACATTTTATCTCATAGGGCGCTCACAGTAACTCTGGAAGGTGGGTGCTAGTGTTATCCCCATTTTACAGTTGAGGTAACCGAGGCAAACAGAGATGAAGTGACTTGCCCAGAATCACACAGTGTCTGAGACAGGATTTGAATTCTGGTTTTTCTGAGTCCGGGCCCGGTGCTCTATCCACTGTACAACTTGGAGGCCCTGACAGAAAAGTGGGAGTTTCATAATATTGAATGATGAACAGTAATGCCTTTATTCATTAATTTATTCCTAGTGTATTCTAGTTTACATGTGCTCAGTTTAGTGGGTTTTGAACCTTTTTTTCCCCTTAAACATAAAAATGCAATACTTTCTGGGGAGTGTGCAAGAATAATTGATTAACATCAGTCAAATCTCAACAAAAACATTTGCATAACTAGTAGATGGAATTGAAAAACAAATGCTATGATTTAGTTTTGCTCAGCTAATGACACATTTTATGAGGCATCTTCTTCTAGTGTGACAAACAGTAAGATCAAGTATTGAAATAAACTATGTTTAGAGCTAGATATTTGAATCACTGTACTATGAAATGTTAAACCAAGATTTTTTTAAAAAAAGTGATGTATTTTCAAATATATTATTCTCATTAAAATATAATAATATAAATGTAAACATATTTTAGTAAGAGAAAATGATTTTATATCTTCAATAAAATTAAAATATTTTAAATATTATTTATTTTATTCTTTAGTTCATCTTAATTTTTTGCATATTTTATAATGTATATAATATAGTTGTGTAGTATAGTACATTATCTAATTTATGAGTAAGCAAATGTTGTCATTCATCCTTTATTTCCAAAGAAGACCAATGATATCATGAGGATAATAGCTTGACTTGAGTATGAATTGGATTTAAGTGAGACAGAGTTGCACGAAGTTGTCAGCCTCACTCTGTCCTCCAGAGTCATCCAAGTCCAGCGTAAAGACAAAAGTCAGGACAACTGGCAATAACCCAGGATGCAGTAGTTGACTTTGGCCTCTTTGATGTCTGACCAAGCTCTAAGCACTCCTTAACACCTGCTTTCAGGTACCTTCATAATTGCTGGATCAAATTGTTCTCATCAACCCATTCCACTGGGGAAAGTCTTCCCATGCTTGGAGTAGACATCCTGCTAAATCACCAATAGGTTTGATAACTCTTGGTTACCTTCAACCCATATTGAGAGTGTATTTTCAACATGTTTTTACTGATAGAAATGAATGACCAAAAAGGTTTGGTGATGAATAAACTAGCGAACATCTCCTACTTGTCCACAAAAAGTAGTACAAGAAATTTTAGAAAGTGTTTTGCTGAAATCTGGGCACAATGCATCTTTAGCATTCTCTTTCACTAGCAGTCTAACAGACCATTTCAAAAATGGAAATGAAGTTAGCTGGCATGACATATTCTTGATAAAGTAATGCTTGGTCCTTGTGTTTATTTGCTCTGTTTCTGAATTCCCATGAATTATTCCTTTACTAGTAAGTTTCAGAATTTTTTAAATAAAATTACTGGCCTATGGTTTACAGGCTCATTACCCTCCATTTTTTAAAAGCTCAAACATTTGTTCTTTTTCAGTCTTGTGGTAACACTCTTGTTATCAACTCAGGTACCACTTGCTCTATGAAGCCTTTTTTCATCCTCTCTTGTCTCTCTTCCTCCTTAAATTTAATTATTTGTTTAAATGCTGTATCCTTCAATAGAATATAAGTTCTTTTTGATATCATGTTTTAGGCCAGTAGAACCCGACAGTGCTTTGCACATAGTAAGCCCTTAAATCTTTGTTGATTTGAATTGAATTAAGGTCATATGGGAAATTAGAGCCAATTCACAATGACATTTTAGCCTTAGGAAAAGATTATAATTCCAGACATAATGTTTTGCATATAATAAACATTTAATATATGTTTGCTTAATGATAAATTAATGGATGTTCTCTTTCAATTTTTCTGCATGGTTCCTCTCCTTCCTCTAATGTCATGAATGAAGGTATTTCTCAGTCAACCAATAAACATTTATCATGCACCTATTATGCACCAGGCATTGTGATAAGCATTGGGGCTATAAAAGCAAGCAAGACAGTGCCTGCCCTAAAGGAACTCACAATCTAACCTTTACTATTAAACTTTTATTAACTAATTTCCCCTTTAATCGCTCCTTTGAGGATCTCATCCAATCCTACAGCATTAACTATCACATCTCTAGTAATGATTCCCTAATTTACATCCCCAGCCCTGAACTGTCTATATCCAAAGGTGTGTGTGTGTGTGTGTGTGTGTGTGTGTTACTGAGATTGGCCAACGAAAGTCTCCATCTGCTGACAAACCACGTGGAGGCTTGACAGAGCCAGTTTTTTGTAAGTAGGTGATGATTACTTGATTGAGAGCAAGGGTAGAGGTCCCCTTACCTTATGGTCAAGAGAGGTCTTTTTGGTTGCCTGCTGAAGCTGAACTGAAGGCCATACAAAACGCTTTCACAGAAGTGACTGGCCCTCTTTCTTACTGTTTTGAGTGAGAAGACATGCTACAAGCCTCTGGGTAGGCAGAAAGGCCTTGGGCCTTAATAGTGACCCTTGTGCCAACATATGGTTCGTTAATATAAACTTCTGTTTTTACCTCTTTGTCTTCATTCTTCCCTGCTTTTAGATGAAGGAATATCCAATATCCATTCAGCTTTAAAAGATCAGAGAGGAAATTTTACAAAGGTCCAGGATTTGGAGCCTGTGCCAAATTTGAGGGACAGTTAATCACAGTAAAGATCAAAGTCCTCAGTAGCTGGCTTGATTCAGCATAGCAGTGGAGAGAGAGCAACAATGACATGTCCATTGGCTATGTAACATTTGGAAGTGAGCTCAGTAGAAAATAATTCCTTTAAAAAAGAAATGAATTTGAATGAATACTTTATAGCAATTTCTCTAAGGTTGAACTCACTCTTTTCATGGATCAAAGTGGTAGGAAGTGGTATAGAATGTGTCCAGGAGCTGGGGCAAAATGCTTTATAACTTATGTTCTTGCTATACTTCCTCAGGAAATATCCCTTTGTAAAAGCTAATTGATTTTAATTTGTTAAATACTGGGATGCCAATCATTCAAGTTTATCAATGATATAAGTTAAATGATAATTAAAATTATCTATTGATATGGAGGAAAGTACGCTGGAATGGGGACTATAGATTATTGCATTGTAAAGACATCCTCAACTTTCAGGGGGTACCCCTAGTACCTTGAGGGAGAGATAAATCCATGAGTCTTGTTCTGGGGACCTTACTTGTCAATGAAAGGAGGAGTTGGGATAATGAAATGGTAAGAGAATTTGAAGATCTTCCCTGCCCCTTGATAGGCTTAAGTGAATTTGAGGACCTTCACTGATTTGAAAATATACTCTGCCCCCTAATAGGCTGGATGTAGTCACATGGATCCTGTGGTGGGTGGCTTGTTTTTCAGGAATGTCCACATCTTGTTATTTTGTTACTGGGCAGTGGGTCACAAGGGTTGTGGTGTTCTCTGACCTTGGAGAAGGCTATATATAACCTGATGTAAGGCTATACATACCCTGATGGGCTTTCACGCTCACTCATGGGAAGAGTTGTATGATTTGACCAGATAAGACTCTGAGCGACTGTTGAGCCCCCTGGCTTTGAAAACCTAGATGTTGGTGCTTCTCTCTCTGGTAACTACTAAGTATAGATGTAATGGTCAGACAGCTGGAAGCCCTGTCTATTTGTCTGTTTCTCTGTCTGTATTTTCTGTCTGCTTGTAACTTCTGTTTGTATTCTCTGAAGTTCAGGGTCCTGACTTTTTCTCCTGAACTAGGTAAATGATATAGATTTGATTAAACTAAGATTGTTAACCCTTTTCAAGTTGCTTTCCTTTAGAAAAGCAGATCAAAGAACCTGTTCTAGCAGCCATCCTGGGTATGCTAGGGTGCTTGCTCTTACAGATAAGTATCTCTAAAGCTGCCTGATGTTCATTTCCATATAAAAGAATCTCCAGCTCAGCATCCTCCCAGTAGGACGTAAGCTCCTTAAGAGAAGGAATTGTGCCATTTTTGTCATAATATTCTTGGCACTTAGCACAGTGTTTAACAAATGTTTGTTGAATCAAATTAAATTGAACTGAAATTCTGTTCTATCCAAAGTCATAAATATAGGTAATGTTTGCCACCTTTGATGTGATGCAGATATATAGAATGTAGAACATTATAACCAGGCAAATTGATTGTTATTGGATTCACTAAGTGTTACCACTGTCACCTTTCTGGAAATCACGAATTTTGGTCAGTCTTCCACCAACTATTCCCCTGATTCCACTAACCTATTGTGATCTCTCCCTTCTCTGAACTCCCTCTAGCACTTATTGTCTATGACATGCATTTTAGGTATTTAATCATATGCTATCCTATCCTGTCCAGACAACTATCTCTCTGGGCATCTTGCCACTTTCCCTGTCACTCCTGTCACTCCCCTCCATTCCCATGAGGATCAACTACCTTCAAAAAATGACTTCCAGATATCATACCTTTCCCTTCTTGATGGATGTATCAATTCAACTTTGGGACTTTGCCCTAGGACTGAGCTATCTTGACTAAACCCACTAGCTCAGACCATGCTTTATAATATATCCAACCAACTGCCTACCTGGACATCTTGCCACCTATTCTGCACATACAGCAACCCCCTTCTTCCTTTTCCTCTGTGAACAGTAAAGAAATCAGTACCCATGTTGCTTCCAGAAATGGCATGACATTAGAATTCAAAATCCCTATGAGTTTATAGACCAAAACTTCTTCCTTGTAGCTACTTATTAGAATGTAAAAATAACTAATATTTACATAGCACCTATAATGTATCAGGCACTGTGCTAATAACTCCAGGCTGGGCACTGTGTCCACTGAGCCGCCTGGTCCTCAAAGGCAGAGGCCATCTCCTGTTTGTATTTGTATCCCTAGCATTTAGAACAATTCCTTGCAAATAGTCAGTACTTAATTAATTTTCCATTTGTTCATTCATTCATTGTTACTTTCAGATTATTCATGAACTGAATTCTATATGTACTGTTTCCTAAACTAGGTTTATAGGCTTATAGGATTTATAGTTGGAAGGTATGATCTAGCTTAACCACCCCATTTTATGAATGAAAAAAACTGAGACCCAAAGAGTTGAAGTGATTTGTTTTATGTAATATAAGTACATACAAAGAAACATCTTCTTAATTCAAGGTTCTAAGTCCTCTGATTCCAAATATAAGCTCTTTATACTTCTTTATTTCTTTCAGCATAATCTATTAATGAGTGCATATTAAAAAGAAATAAGTGAAAGGCCTATTGAATAAATGACTTTTAAAGTTTTTTCAATCTTTTGGTTATTTTATCTACACATTACCAGGCAACTAGAAATTGGAAATATTTAAATATTTGACATAAACATAACTAATTGAAAGTATAGTATCAATGTGTAGATAGCTAATGCTTTCCACAGATCTGAAAACCTGAAATAGAGGCCAAATGACTCAGCTTGATTTAATGAGAGGTGACAAAGGTCTATATTTTTGTATCATTGACTACTTTGGAGTAAATGGACAGAGGCAGGAGAGAAGAAATGAAATATTCTAATGCTTTTTCTAATGCTGTAAATGGTTAAAGTGGCAAAAGGAATTTAAGACGGAAGGTAGATTTTGGGAGGGAATAGTTATAAGCAAAAACACCTTCAACTTTGGAGGGTGGATCACATAGGAGAAATTAAAAGGAAAGGATGAAAGTGTAAGAAACATTCATCAGAGCCCAAGTGAAGGGAATTGAAGAGGGGCATTCTAGTGGAAGGAGATCAGTTCAGTTATAGTTAGTGTTGATCACATTTCTTCGTTTCCCCTACCTTCTTATATGTAAAGAGGAGAGCAGGGAGCAGAGAATATAACTATATGAGGATATAATGGGGGGTGGGGGGAATACACAATTAACAATCCTAAGTAAGAAGTGAATGAAATGAGCTGACCCATAAAATAGAAGAAGATAGCAGAATGCATTAGAAAACAGAATTTAAAAATATATTACTTACTAAAAATAGACTGGAAACATAAAGATTTTCTCCAGGGAAAATATATTTAAAACTTATGTTTGGCTCATGTCCAGCATCTCCCAAAAGGAGGGTGTAGAAAGTTGCTTGATTTACAGTGTAAATCAAGAATGGGAAAGGTACATATTTCCTACATACAAAAGAAATGCTAACCCACATGTACAAAAATATTTATAGCAGCTTTTTGTGGTGGCAAAGAATTGGAAATTGAACAAGTTATGGTATATGAATATAATGGAATGTCCTATAAGAAATGCTGAGCAGGTAGACTTCAGAAAAACCCGGAAAGACTTATATGAACTGATGCTGAGTGAAATGAGCAGAACCAGGGGAATACTGTACTCAGTAACAATCACACTGTGCAATGACCAACTTTGATAGACTTAGCTCTTCTCAGAAATGCAAGGATCTAAGACAACTCCAAAAGACTCATGATAGAAAATGCCATCCATATCCAGAGAAAGAACTTTGGCATCCATATGAGGAAGGAAGCCTACTATCTGCTCTCCTTTTCTTCTGTTGTTTTGTTTTGTTTCTTCTTTCTTGTGGCTCCTCCCATTATTTCTAATTCTTCTTTACATCGTGACTAATGTAAAAATATGTTTAATATGAATGTATAAATTTAGCCTATATCAGATTGCACTCTGTCTTGGGGAGGGGGAAGGAGAGAGAGGGGGGAACATTTAAAACTCAAAATGTTATGGAAGTGAATGTTGAAAACTAAAAGTAAATAAATCAATTATAAAAAAAGGAATGCTAAACACAGAACATTCCCAAGCTCATATTTGACAGAAACAAACTGAACAAATAATAGTACTAACTACTGCTATACTCTCTGGGAGACTGATACTTAAACCTTATCAAACATAAAGCATTTTGTGGGATTGCTGACTGGGCATTTACATTTCTCTAGGTCCTGCACTGGTTGCCACACAGGCAAGACCACAGGACAGTTAAAGCCCACATCTTGCTTAGGTGAGCCTGATCCTGGGTTTTGGACTACCTTTTCTGTGTTTGTTTTTTCTTCCTTCTAGACAAATGACCATCACTCTCAAGATGGACATGTCACAGGAGATATCTTCTGGCAAGCTGGGAAGGGCTTGGACTCATATTCTTGTTTGTGGTCATCTGTTCCAAAAGTAGTGTAATAGTTGCCAGGGACTCGTCCTTCTGGCTACTTATCAGCTCTGCCCAAAGGACCAAGGGTCTCCAGACCTCTCCAATTCATAAGGTTGCCTCTAAGCCTGAACATGTCCATCTTGAGAGTGATGGTCATTTGTCTAGAATGAAGAAAAACAAACACAGAAAAGGTAGTCCAAAACCCAGGATCAGGCTCACCTAAGCAAGATGTGGGCTTTAACTGTCCTGTGATCTTGCCTGCATGGCAACCAGGATAAGGGACCAACATTTTTCATGGGAAGTCCTAAAGTTACATGATGCCACCTCAAGATTTGAAGGAAGAGAGATGGGGTCATTCCATTTTCTAAAGATCAACTGAGTAATGGGCTCTTCAGGATTGCTTTATCTCAAAACCCAAGCATTTCAACATTGAGTCACATTTGACCTGAAGTAACCACTGGCTCATTTATCTAAAAGTGCTGAGTTCTCATGGAGCTAATCATGCACATGTGGTCAACTAGAAGCTGAAATGGAAACTCTGTATATGCTCCAAGAGGCTCCCTTTATAGTTGTAACCTGCCCTCTATCTAGTGCAAGAATCTGTACATAGTGCTGTTGTTCAGTCATTTGTCATTAATATCCAACTCTTTGATGATGCCTTTTTGGGATTTTCTTGTCCTAGATATTGAAGTGATTTGCCATTTCTTTCTCCAGTTCATTTTACAGATGAGGAAACTGAGACAAACAGGGTTAAGTGACTTGCCTAGGGTCACACAGCTACTAAGCGTACATAGGAGGCAATCAATAAATGTATGGTGTGTTGAATTTCATCATAAATGACTCAGCCAAAAGGATAAAAATATGAAGATTCTTAGAGGAGAGCATTGTATTTGGAGTCAGAAGATGAGGGTTCAAGTTCCTGTCTGGGTAGCCATGGTCAAGTCATTTAGCCTCTCCAAGATTCAGTCTCCTTATCTTTAAAATGGATGATAGTCACATTTTTACATAGGTTTGTTGTAAGAAAAGTGTTTTGTAAGCCTTAAATACTGTCAAAATTTGAATTTTTATTATTAATACTATAATTATTATTTTAAAATTAATAGATAATAAAGCAGTCTCAACTTTAGGAAAGATGAGAATCCCTCAGATTTAATTGTAATATCTTTAGTGTCTTCTTTTGTCCATATCCCAATGCTGTTCTCTCATGCTCAGGTTAGGGACAGCAATAGCTGTTTAACTTTTGATGTAGAAGTTATGAGGAGTTGCTGAAATCCCAGATTCATTTTAATGCTGTGCATGTGTCCAAATGCATCTCTGCCCTTAGAAAACAGGAGAGGAAAACATGTCTGTGCATCTTTAATATTTGATTGATCTTTTATGACATTTCTCTTCGGTGGTGAGGAAGATGGCTGAACTTGCTCCCGGCCGTGTCGACAATAACTTCCCTCTCCCTTTCTATTCCTGAAGGGAAATGTCATACAGTAACTCGACATTCTGCAGAACATATACAATGCAGATGTTGTATTTTTTCCCCTTTCTGATTTTCTTCAGAGTCAAGCTAGTTTTAGACATAAGTAAAGGAATTGTAAGGGCTAAATTTAGAAACAATGGCTTCCCTTTTTGGAGTACATGCGCTCTTTCCCCTTACTTTGTAATTCTTTACAGTTGTAAGCACAACAGATATACAAGGTGTGTGTGTGTGTGTGTGTGTGTGTGTGTGTGTGTGTGTAAGAGAAAGAGACAGAGAGAGGGAGAGAGAGGAAGAGAGACAGAGACAGAGACAGAGAGAGGGAGACAGAAAGAGACAGAGACAGAGAGATAGAGACAGAGGGAGAGAGAGAGACAGAGAAAGAGAGAGAGAGACAGAGAGAGAGAGAGAAAGGGGGGGAGAGAGAGAACGGATGCTATAAGACATGTAGCATGTGGGTCATAGGTTTCTGTGTCTTATGTTGATAATATATAGTTGGGATGTGCGCAAATCCAACCAGTATTTCTAGAGTATTTACTATATACAACATAGTCTGAGGTAAGGATGGGGGTACAAAGAAATAAAATCTATTTCCTGCCCTCAAAGAGCTTAGGGAAAATAGAATTTATACATATGAGCAGTTTGTTGTAGTAAATACATCTATGAAGAGCATCTTAAGCTTCAAAATCAGATATAGAATGGACCATATTGGAACTGAAGATCAGTGAAATTGTTATGCAAAACTCACTCTAGAGCTCAGCTTGAGATGCTTAAATAATCAGATTGGCCAGACAATCTTATCAGTGTGGGAGTTCCCCTGACTTTTGGACCAACTTGGACTGGGTTCATCACTCTCTTCTCCTGGATACTCTTCTCTCTAGATTTTTGTGACCCTTCTCTCTCCCAGTTCCCTTCATACCTATATAACCATTGCTTCTTCATCTCCTTTGCTGGTCCTTCATCCAGGTCATGACCTTCAACCCTGGGTGTTTCCCAAGTCTTTGTCCTGGCCCTCTTCTGTTTCCTCCTACACTATCTCATTTGGCAATGTTATCAACTTCCAAATATTCAGTTATCATCTCTACCATCACCTATCATCAGATAATTTTCAGATCTATTTATCCATCCCAAACCTCTCTCCTGGCCTCTAGTCTTGCATTTTCTGCTGCCTTTTGGACAGTTTGGATGGAATATCCCAGACCAGACATATTAAATTCAGCATGTTCCAAACTGAACTCATTATCTTTCCTCCCAAAGTTCTCCCCCCTTCCTAATCAACAAGCCTGTATTAAGCACTTACTATAATCCAGGTGAGAGATGGCTAGGTGGCACAGTGGATAAAGTACCAGGCCTAGAGTCAGGAAGACTCTTCTTCCTGAGTTTGAATCTAGTTCAGACATGTAGTAGCTGTGTGACCCTGGGCAAGTCCCTTAAACCTGCTTGCTTCAGTTTCTTCATCTGTCAAATGAGCTGGAGAAGGAAAAAAAAAAACCACTCCAGTATCTTTGCCAAGAAAACCCCAAATGAAATCATGAAGACTAGAACACAACTGAATAACAACAACAAATGTGCCAGGCATTGTGCACTATGTGCAGATGATAAAAAGAAAGGCAAAAACCACTCTTCTGCTTTCAAGGAACTCCTAAACTAATGGATAATAATAGCTCACATTTACATAGCAGTTTAATGTTTGCAAAGTACTTTATAAATATTATCTTTTTGTCCTCACAGTAACCCTGATGGATAAGTGACAATAAGTGATAATTAATCTTTTTTTATAGATGTAGTTTGGGGTTATTGGAGGAGATCTGAAATTTACTCCTTAAATTTTAGTCCAATTGGAAACCATTTGATCTTGCCTGGCAGGCCTCTGAAAGGTCACTTGTACTTGTGGTTCTTTGGCTCATAGATCTAGAGCTGGAAAGGACCCCAGGGGTCATTCAGATCAACCTTCTCATTTTACAGATGAGAAGCTCAAGTTCAAAACTATGAATTGACTTGTCTAGGATCACATGGTCACATGTCTAGGATGCACTCAGTCACTCTGATGGTAAACTACACCCCCTCCATATATGGGCTAGGTTCTTCCACCACACCTAAGACCAGTAGCATTAAAAAAAAAAGAGGACTGTGAGCATTCCAGAGTATTTGATTGAAGTGCCAATTTATTATTTAATGCTGATATTTAGACATAAAGCCCAACCTGACTGATCAAAGGTCAAGAAGTATCAACAGACTTGCTAGTATTTTGTGAGATTCAGGCAGGTAGCCTGTCATCTTGTGCTATGACTATCTCCTGTTAAATATACTCACATCTCTCCCATGGTGAAGTGAATCATTCTCTTTAATTCTTCCTGGAAATTGGAAGGACCTCTGGGATTGCTCAGATGTCTAAAAAGGGATTCTTATGAAAGGATTGAGTTGAAATCAGTTGCTCTGGTATGACATTTCATTGGGTTACTATCCAGTAACTTTCCTCATTTAGCCTTTTGTGGTATAAGCCATATCTGACTAGGCTAAACTTGTTTTTCCTCCAAAAGGATTGAAACTGTTCTTGAGATTTAATTGACTCATGGGACTAAGGCTTGGGCCTGAAGTAGTTTTCTGATGGCCTAAGCACAAAAGACAGGCCACAAGAAGCCAAGATATGTTCTTCCTCAGGGTAGGCCGGCACCCCCATATTGCCAACACAGAGACAGGGAATCAGCATTCAATGAATTTTTTTTTTGCTATATATCTGTCTGATGCTAAAGCTAAGTAAACCTCTTTTTGTTAACTGTTACAAGGTACAAGAGTCTCATTTTTTTTCAATTCCAAACCTGAAGTACCAGATGAGCCTTAATCTGCCCTGGCTTTCAAAAAATTTTAATCAAGGGGCAGCTAGGTGGTACAGTGAATAGAGCACCAGCCCTGGAGTCAAGAGGACCTGAGTTCAAATCTGGTCTCAGACACTCAACACTTACCAGCTATGTGACCTTGGGCAAGTCACTTTACCCCAATTGCCCTACAAAAAGAAAAAAAATCAGTCAAGACAACTGTACTCATTTTGAGTTACTCTTGAATTTCTAGTGAAAAGAGAACTAGGTTCGGAATCCAAAGATCTGGATCTGAATCTTGTCTCTGCTAATTACCTGTGTGACATTGGACAAACAATCTAACTTCTCTGTGCCTCAGTTTTCTCCTACCTGGAAAATGAGGGACTTGGATTAAATGCCCTCTAGCTTGTAGCTGATGACCTCTATGACTTTAAGGGGTGTGTTTTGCTGACCTTCTGGAATAAAATTACAAGTGCTGGTTTAGAAGAATTGTTGGTTCAAAAGAAATGTCTTCTAACTCTTAGTGGTGCCAAATGCCCAACTGCCCCATGTGCCCATCAGGTATTTACATACCCCCAAATTCAATGCTTCCATTGTTCTGATGACAATTGAATTCCTGCAACCATCCTGAGCTAATTGTGCTAATAACAAAATTAAGCAGTGCTAATTGCACTGAAAAACAAGGCAACCTCTAGCTCTTCTTGACTTGCTTGGCAGCAACCCAAGGACATCCTTTTGAGTCAGTTTTCCTCCTGAATACCTTTTGCCCCTCTTTCTTTGTCTCATTTCCCTTTTTAACTTCAAGAATGTTCTAGAAATTTCTCCAGCAGGCAAAATTCACATAATACCAGGTGCGAAGGATCCAATCCTAGACTTTAGGCCTGCATCATCTCAGTTTCCTGGGAGTAGCATCTCCTCCTCAGAACTGGTCCAGGGGATTTTGTCCTTGATCCAAGGGTTTGCATCCTTCCCTACTTTATTAATCTTCACTGATCTTTAAATCCTCAAAGCACTGAGTCTCTTCAGCTTCTTTGTCCATGAACCCATTTGGCTCCCTTGATTCTGAGATCTTCTCTATCTGATCCTCCATTGCTTTCCCCTCTTCTGCTGCTGTTGTTGCTGCCACCAATGAAACTAGATACCAGATTCTGGCATTGGTTCCCTCTTTCCTTTCCAACTCTTATTTGCCACACACTCCTCAGACCACAAGAGTACCTTTTCTAAGGTTTTACTTACAGGGGAAAAAAGATCATATTAACTCAAGAATGCACACCATGTATCACACCCTACGGGAAGGCAGGGGGGAGGAAAAAGAGAGGGTGATGATAGAAGGAAGGGCAGATTGGGGAAGAGGGTATTCAGGAGCAAATACTTGAAAAGAGACAGAGTCAAAGGAGAAAATAGAATAAATGGGAGGCGGGATAGGTGGAGGGAAATATAGTTAGATTTTCACAATATGATTACTATGGAAATGTTTTGCATAACTAAACACGTATAACCTATATTAAATTGCTTGTCTTCTCAGTGGAGGTGGGTGAGGAGGGAAGAAGGGAGAATCTGGAACTCAAAGTTTTAAAAACAAATGTTAAAAAATTGTTTTTACATGCAACCAGGAAATAAGATATACAAGCAACGGGGTATAGAAATCCATCTTGCCCTACAAGAAAGTAAGGGATAAGGGGGTAAGGGAGGAGATGGGTGGAATATTAGAGAAAGAAGACTGGGGGAAGTGGTATTCAGTATGCATGCCATCTTGGGGTGGTGGATAGCAGAGAAATGGGGAGAAAATTTGTAACTCAAAATCTTGTGGAAATGAATGTTGAAAACTAAAAATAAATAAATTCTGGGGGAAAAAAGAATGTACACCATGGTAAGATGATTAGAAGTATATATGAAAAGAAATGTAACACCATGAGATTGGTCACAAAGTAATACAATTTTTGGAAGGATTACGTCAATTCATGACATTTTCTACTAAGATGGTATCTGATACAGAATAGGTGATTAATAAATGTTTGTTGACTGCATTTGTGTAGTACTCACATTAATGGAATCTTGGGTTCTTAAAACATATTTGTGCCTAAACTTTCTAAATTGTCCTCTCAAGCTCTACTTTATATGGCTCATCTTGGCCCATTACTCTCTGTAAGCCTAGAGCAGCTAGCTCCCTCATAGCTCCTCAAAGAGAATCTCATCTTCCTCCCCAGAAAATTGAGAAGGTGATGCCTTTTGACTCTCAAGTAAATTGGATTGAAGTGAGGCAGAGTTGCTTGAAGTCATCAACTTCACTCTCTCTCTTGCATACTCATCAAAGTCCAGCATCAAGACAAAAAGTCAAGATGACTGGCACTGGCTGGGATGCAGTGGTGACCTTGGGATCTTTGGAGTCTGACCAAGCTCTAAGTGCTTCACGGCTCTTGCTTCCATTACCTCTATGGTCTGTTGAAACAAAATGTTTACACCTGACTATTCTGAGGGGGTGGTCTTTTCATGCTTGGAATGGACACTCCCCTTTCCCTCCAACTCACCAACCACTTTAGGCCCATTACCTTCAACCTGGTTTAGACTGTTTGCTGAAATGTTTTCCTGGGGTATGGTTGCTGCGTGTGTTATAATTTCTTATAGCTCCAGTGAGTGTCAGGTGGCAGGTAGACCCCAAAAGTAGATGAGCAACCCTGAAAAGGTCTCAGCAACCCTCACACCAGAGGTACTACTTCTCCTTGAACATTCCATACACTTCTAGGTGATGCATGAGATGGGGGGGGAGGGGTTGTCATTGCTAGTGCATGGATTTGGAAGCAAAAGACTTGAGTTCAAATCTCTGCCTGTGTCACCTTGGACATATTGCTTTACCCCTCTATGAACAGTGAAAAACGTTCTGGAACTGAAGTTAAGAGACCTTGATTTGAATCCTGCCTTATGTACTTACTAGCTATGTGATCATAGGTGACTCATTTCACATTTCATAGCCTCCACTTACATGACTAGGACTGTCTACACTTAACCTCTCTAGGCCTCTATTTTCTCAACTATAAAATAAGAAGATTGTATTAAATGGTTTCTGAGGTCCCTTCTGACTCTATATCTTAAGACAGATTTTTGGAAAATATAAAGTGCTATGCAGATGTGAATTATTCTCATTATTTTTCTCATCTGTAAAATGGGAGTGTTGAACTAGGTGATCTAATAATTCTTTCAAAGTCTTAATGTCTTCATGAATTCTCTTATCTTGGCTACTCTGGGCTGAAAGTGTTCATCTGATCCACAAACTCGGGTACATTAAGACAATTAGGAAACTTCCTGATTACTGTCGTACTTGGATGCTCCACCCAAGGGGTTATCTAATCACCTAGCTAAGGAGAAATCTTTACTTCTTCCTCTCAAATGGAGAAAAAGGATAAAAAAAAGACATCATTTGTCTCTTTAAGTTTTTTTTTTCCTTGTCCCTTTCAAAATAGAGTAAAATTCTACTCCAAAAGTAATAGAGACAAACTCATCCATCACAACAAATCACTAGGCAGATTTTTTGCCAGGGGAATCAGGACTCTGCTACTCTCTTTACTACTCCTAAAGAATGCTAAAAGTCTAGGTTGCCCTTGGGAAAATAGTTAACTATCCTATAGAAACAGAGTTCTAGACCTGAAGTCAGGAAAACCGAGCTTCAAATTCTGCCTCTGAAACTTAGCTGTGTGACCATGGGCAAGTCACATACTCTCTGAGTTTTGATTTCTTCTACTTTACCTGTATTTTATAATGTTATTGTGAGTCTCAAATATAATGAATAAATGGATGAATGAGTGAGTAAAAAAAGAGATACAAATAGAAAAGCAAAGCTAGTTCTCGCTCTCAAGGAGTTTACCTTCTAATGGTGGAGTAATGACTGCTAGGGAGGTTACTTTTGCTCAGAAACTTAAAAAGAATGATGAGTGGTCACATGGTGAAATAGGTTGACACACCCTAACCAGGAACAATGACAGAGATGATTCAATCATGGTTCATACTTTTAAAACTGTGGGATTGACTTCTAGGGCTGTATCCCAAAGAGATCTTACAAGTGCGAAAAAGGACCCATATGTACAAAAATATTTATAGCAGCTCTTTTTGTGGTGGCAAAGAATTGGAAATCAAGGGGATGCCCATCAATTGGAGAATGGCTAAACAAGTTGTGGCATATGAATGTAAAGGAATATTATTGTGCTATAAAAAATGAGGAGCAGATAGACTTCATAATAACCTGGAGAGACTTATATAAACCGATGATGAGTGAGGAGAACAGAACAGAAGAACTTTGTACACAATTACAGACACATTTTATCTGTGATGACTAAATTTGATAGACTGGACTACTTTCAGCAATGCAAGGTTATAAGACAACTCCACTGGATTCATGATGGAGAAAGCTTTCCACATCTAGAGAAAGAACTAGAGTCTGAATGCAGATTGACGCAAATGACTTGCTCTCTCTCTCTCTCTCTTTTGTTTTGTTTTATTCCTTCTTTCTTGTTGTTCATTCCATTGGTTTTAATTCTTTCCAACTTGACAGAAGTTTAGTGTGAAGGTATCTGTAAAACCTACATCTGATTGTATACCACCATGGAGAAGGGAGAGGGAAGGAGATGGAAGGGGAGAAAATTTGGAACTCAAGGGATTATAGGACTGAATGTTGTAAACTAAAAGTAAATAAATAAAATAAAAATTAAAAAAAAACTGTGGGGTTGGTGGGAAGGGAGGAAAGGGTAGGCACAAAACAATTGGCTAGGAGGTTGTAGAGAATGTGATTGGAGAGGAAGAAGTCAAGTGAAGCACTAGGGCTTTCCTTAAATAATGTCCCAGAGAGAAGCAGTCACCAATCAGGAGAATAAGGTTCCAGGGAAAAAGGTCCTCCCAGACGTAAGGGAGAGGAGGTTGTGGCTGGACAGGAAGGAGATAGTGTATGCAAAGCACTTAGGAAAACTTAAAGTATTTTTGCCGTTACCTCATTCTTATCTTTAAAAATGAGATTCAGATGGAAAGAGTTCAGGGACAAAAGTCACTGTGATGCTACTATTATTCTTTTAGATATAACATTCTATATTGTACACAGTAATAGCAATATTGTAATGGTAATCAACTGTGACTTAGCTACTCATCATCAGTACAATGACCCACAACAGTTCTGAAGGATGCTTAGTGACAAATGCTGCCCTCCTCCAGAGAGAACTCATGGACTCTGAGTGCAGATTGAAGCATTTTTTAAAAATTTCTTTCTTTGTCTTTCTTTCTTTGGCAACATGGCTAATGTGGAATGTGTTTTGCATGACTTCATGTATAATGGGTATCATATTTTTTGCTTCTTCAATGCGTGGGGAAGGGGGAAGGAGAGAATTTGAAACAGAGAATAGAAATAAAAATAAAAGGTTACTTAAAAAGAAGATGCATTGTTCTACAAATCATTGCATCAGTAGATAAAATAATTTTTAGTTGAATAAAAGTACGAGAATATTAGCTTTTTCTCTATAACAAGCGTTCTTACATTGGGGTCCATGAGCTTCTTTTTTGTTGTCAGGGTTGTTTTGTTTTGTTTTTTACATTTTGCTAACTATTTCAATATAATAGGTTTCCTTGGTAATCCTATGTATTTTATGCATTTAAAAACATTATTCTGAGAAGGGGCTCTGTCACTAGACTGCCAAAGGAGGCCATGACAAAAAAGATGAAGAATTGTTGCTCTATAGATTCACTGCAAAAGCCCTCGGTACAATTCTGTTGGCAGAAAGAGCAACAGGGATGTTATATATCTCATCTTGTTCCCGTATGAAATTGTTCTTATTATAGTTCATGCCTTGATGGCTGTCACTGAAATAACAGCAGAAGAATGTGATCTCAGGTGTCAGTCATGCTATTAGGACAGGAATGAGTGAGAAGCTTGGAGCCAGCCAGTTGTCTTTGCAGTTGTTCAGACAACTGGCTGAGGGGGAGTAAGGTGAGTAGGGGGAAGTGGGCATTGGTATGGGGGAGGGGAATGAGCTGAAACCAAAATTCCTATCCCCATTCAAGACTTTGGTGTGCACTTACCATGGGGTTGCACAAGGAAGCATTTGACAGCTGTAGGATGAGACCTTCCACAAATCTCACCATTGGATTACTGTTTAGTCAGTTAACATCTCTGAACAGTGTCTGCTGGGTGGCATTTTCTCTTTATTAGTCTCAAAAATTCCCCAAATTAATCCATGATTATTAATGCAAAGATACTGATAGGTCTGAAAGTTGGTCCTTAAGCATGGACTAGTTTTCATTGACTCATTGTTGTATGAGATAGAATGCACTTGGAAAGAAGATGCAAAGACATTGGGAGTCAAGATTTTTTTTAGAGAAAATTAGTGTCTTCTTCATCCTTCCCCTGCCCCTTGCTTTGAATGCTTCCTTCACTGGTTCCCTATTGCTTATCCAGTAAAGTTCAAACTCCTTTGCTTGGCATTTAAGACCTTTTACAGTCTGACCCTACTCAACCCTTTTGATAACACTCTACTCAATATGATCTATATTCTAATCAAACTGGAATCATCTCCATTTTTAAAAGCCCCATATTATCCCATGGCTGGGTCTTCATGCTGTTCCATATACCTAGAATGCTTATCTTTCCCTTATTTCCCCCCAACCCATTCATTTCTTGGTTGTTGTTCAGTCATTTCTGTCATGCTCAACTCTTCATGACCCCATTTTGGGATTTTCTTGGCAAAAATATAGGAGTGGTTTGTCATTTCCTTCTCCAACTCCTTTAATAGATGAAGAACTGAGGTAAACAGAGTTAAGTATCTTGCCCAGGGATACACATCAAGTACATGTCTGAAGCCTGATTTGAATTGAGGAAGATGAGTTTTCTTGTCTCTAAGCCCTGTGCTCTATCCACTGCAGCACCTAGCTGCCCAAATACCTCCATACTCATTGTCCATTCTTCCCTTCTGTCTGCAATCCAAACAAACTGGCCTTCTCTCCATTCTTTATTCGCTGCCCTCCATCTTACATACTGTACCACCTAAATACCCAACCCTTAGAGAGTGGTCTGGGGCACTAAGAAGCCTTCTCCTTTAAAGAACAATTTAAAAGATATCTCCTCCCAGAAGTCTTCTTTGGTCTCTTCAGTTAGTAATGACCTTTCCCCTCTTGGGATCTACTTCATATGTATTTCTTTTCTACACTTAGCAGAATCATAGAATCTCAGAGGTAGAAGGGACCTGAAAGGGCATCTAATCCAACCTATACCTGAACAGAAATACTCTTTATAACAAGTGGTCCTCCAGCCTCTGTTTAAATATTCCTAGTGATGGAACTCACTACCTATTAAGTAACACTGCTATGAATTTTTTTTCTCCATGAAAAAAAACATGTCTAATGCCTCTTCCACAAGGCAGACCTTCAGATCTTTGAAGACAGCTATCATGTTTCCCTAGAACTTTATTACCTGGGATAAACATCTCCCATTCCCCTAAATGATTCTCATAGACTATAAGGTCAAGGTCAGACAAGCAGCATTTATTGTGATCATTATTCCCTTTTCTAGATTTTTCACTGCATATTTATTTAGTATTGTGTTCTAGAATTTTTCTTTAAAACATGGTGCTGAGAACTGACCACAATACTATAGATGTCGCCTGAATAAGGCAAAGTACAGAGTGTCTGTTACCTCCCATGATTTCAAAACTATGCTTCTCTTAATGCAACCTAAGAATGTATTTGATTTTTTGGTTACCATATCTCTCTGCCTCCAGTACTGAATATATTGTCCACTAAATCTTCAAGTATTTTTCACATGAACTACAAACTCCTCCTACTTTCCCCATCTTATGCTTCTGAAGTGAATTACCTTTTGTCCTATGTAAAGGCCTTTGATTCTATTCATATCAAATTCAATTTTCTTAGTTCTAGTCCATTATTCTTCCTTGCCAATAATATTTAGGATACTGGCTCTGTCATCCAGCATGGAAGTTATCCTTCCTATCTTTATGTCATCTGAAAATCTGAGACTCATGTCATCTATGCCCTCATTCAATTCATTAATAAATAATTTAAATAGCACAAGCTCAAGGACAGATTCAAGGAGTGCTATTAGACACCTAATTCCAAGTTGAATTTAAACAACTAATGATTCCTTTTTGGTCCTGACCACTTAATCAGTTCCAAATATACTTAATAATACTATCACTTAATAACACTCCTCTGTTATGTCCACAAAAATGACAAGAGAGACTTTGTTAAATATTTCACTAATCTAGTTAGGCAAACCAAATCCTTAGTATTCCCCTGACCTACCAATCTAGTAACCTTCTCATAAAAAAGAAATGAGATTAGTTTGGCATGAACTGTTTTTTATAAAGCCATAATGATTTTTTTGTGATCATAGTTTTCCAGATATTCAAAACCATCTCTCTAGTAGTATGCATTAGCCTTTTCTAGGAATATAAGCCAATCTGACTATATTACACTTTGTTCTTCTCAAATACTATGGCATCTCCTTTGTTCACTATGATCTTTTGGACACCATTAACAGTGGTTTTCCAATCACATTTGTAAGTTTTTTTAGTATAATGGAGACACAGATCATCTGGGTTTAATGATTCAGGATTATATAGGGCAGCTAGATGCTCTCTTACAGTTTCCCTTGGATTTCATCTTCTTAGTAACTTTTTTTGTTGGTTCTCACCCCAGTGCTCTTCACCATGCTTCTTCCTTTGTCTCCCCTTTCTGTTTCTTGGATTTTTTTTCACTTGGAGATATTTTTCTAGTACTATTTCTTATCCTTCTTATTTAGTTCTTTCCTTTTGAGTAAATTATAATCTTCCAAAACCAACCATCTCATTTTACTGCCAGAGTTAGCCTATTGCTGATGGGCCATAAACTAGTAAACATCTTCCCCTTTGGCTGGTGGTATGGAGTATGCACTCTGGCACACAGAGGAATAGGCTAACTCAGCTATAAAATGAGATGTTTGGATTATATGATATATAAGGTCACTTTCAGATGTAAAATTTGATTATTCAATGAAGGGATATGGATTGGACTATGATGTAATTGACATAGGGAAATCCCAGATGAGGGCACTCCCTCTGCCAGTGAGTGTGTGCTGTCTTTGAAGTTGTTAGTCTTAGAGAGTTGTAAAGCCAAGCACAAGCAGCTTTCCAGAGGACTGCTGCTGTGAACAGCTTGTCAAAGTTCTGATTACACAGTATAGTGAACTCTCTTTTAATTCAATAACAAATCAGAACAAAACATTCACGGAAAACCAAGGTACAGCATTCACAATGTTACAACTTGTCATAGAAAAATCAAAATACAGCATTTACCATTTCACAACTCAACAACTTATCACTAAAATGGCCACGTAGTTTCCACCAAAGTGGTCACAGTTTTTTTTAACAAAGTGCAATCATTTAGTTAATCAATCACTTAGTAATTCAATCATTCAATCATAAAGTACAAAAGGTCAAAGTTCTCCACCCCTAGGTCACAGTAAATCATAATCTTCTCAGTCAGTACACAGTATCCAAATAAAGTTTTCTTTCAGCTTGACTTGAGGCTGGCTCTCAGCTTCCATGATCCTAGCTCCAACTATCACCTGGGTTCAAAGGCAGGCAGCTCTCAATTCCTTGTCCAACTCCTTGTCCAGTTCTTCATTCAGTTCCCATTCCATATTGAAGTTCACAGTGTCCAGTGCACCTCAAGTCTTTCACAGTTCCTGTTTGTGGGAAGACAAAGCTTGACAGAGCCACAATAATATTGATACACATTGCCGGCACCATCATCAATTCACTATCTGCCTGTGAAATCAACACAGACCCACAAACAAGGTCCAAGAGGTCAGTACAAATCATCAGTAAAGTCCCAGGACCTCCAAAACCCTCCTCCAGGACTTCTATAAAAATACAACCAGAAAATCTTCTTTCAGGGCTTCCAGTAAGGTCCCAGGGCTTCTGTACAAAGTATCACAAACAAATATCAACACAGACAGAGCAGACAGAGTGCTGGGATACCACAAGTTTTCTTCTTCTTGACTGCCACCACAAGAGTCCTCTTCTCAGTTCTGCTCAATTCAGTTCAGTCTTCAGTCTAGCAGCAGCTGCTCCACTTCCATGATGCTTATCCCAAGAAGTTCTGACTGTCCAACTTGTGCTCTTTCTTACATATGGTATAGCTCCTCCCCTTCCTGTTGCAGGAGATCATGAGTTCTAGGGTTCACAAGTTGTGGGGTCCACATGTTCTGTTTCTTAACAGACTTGATACAAGACTCAAAAGAAACTTGAACTTGAAAGGTGTTAATTCAATAGCTGAAACAAGGTGTGAACTACTTCTGGGCTTGCCATTACAGTTGTCTAGGGTACTAAGAAGTTAGATGACTTACTTTATCTCTCATAGCCAGTATGTGAAGGGTTGGACTAGACCAAAGGTAGCAAACACGCAGCCCGGAACCTGTAACTGAAACAAGATTAAAATGTGATTGGGAAATATTTAACAAAATAAATGAAAGTACAACGGACCATAGATAATGTAAGTGTGTGGTTTTCTAAGTCAATACTCAGCCCACAGTGAACCTTATATATGGTTTAGTGGACCTCCATTTCTATTTGAATATGACACTATTATAGTAGATAACCTCTAGGATCCATTCTAGTTTTAAATCTGTATTCCTATGATATATGAGGGGAGGGAAAAGGAAGGAAATAAGCATTTATATAGGACTTAATATGTGCCAGGCACTGGTGCTGTGTTATTGTTGGTTGTTTTGGTTTTTTACAAATATCATTTTTATCCTCACAATAATGCTGTGAGATAGGTGCTATTGTCTTCATTTTATAGTTGAGGAAACTGAGGCAGAGGTTAAGTGACTTGCCCAGGGTCACACAGCTAGTAAGTTTCTGAGGTCAACTTTGAATTCGGGTCTTCCTTACCAGCTAGACCCAACACTGTCTGTTGCACCATTTAGCCACCTATGGGATGTATGTTGTTACTCTTTGCTTCTACAGCTATCCTTCTCACTATAAAAATACATGTCTTCATCAAGTGTGAAGAAATATTGCAAAAGTTGCTATTACTTGATCTTTAACTATTTCAGACTCATAGGCCTGGTTTTACAACTATTTAAGTCTGTGTCTTTGATCTCACTGAAGTTTTAAATATTTTTCCCTCAAAGGGAGAGAGTAGATGAAAAGAAGAAAATGGGAATGGGGCAGAGCAGGTATAGAAAGGGCAGAAGAGATAAGGAAAGAAAATCTAGGGGGTAAATCCTCTTCCCAATTTTCTTTCCTTCTTTCTTTCTTTCCTTCTTTCTTTATTTCTTTCCTTCTTTGTTTCTTTCTTTCTTTCTTTCTTTTTTCTTTCTTTCTTTCTTTCTTTCTTTCTTTCTTTTAGTTGTTGTTGTTGTTGTTGTTGTTGTTGCAGGGAGTGGGAAGGAAGAATCCTGAAATATGCTTTGGACACAAGGAAACAAAATCTCTTACCCTTTGAGTTTTCCCAATCTCCCCCCTTCAGTTTTTAGCCTCCATATATCTCTTATCTGCTTGTAATCGCATTCCTCACAGGATGTCTGTTTTCCCTCTTCTCTGGAGAGATTTTAAGTTTGCTTGGAAAGCTAACTTTTCTGGCTTAATTCTGAATGTTTTTGTGGAGAGCAGCACCAGAAAGGACCTCAGTAACGGAGACATATCCAAAGATTATAGGATCAGAGGATCATAGATTCAAAGCTGAGGCTTCAGGAACAACCTCTTCTATCCAACCCTTAGTGACCCCTTCATTTTGCAGATGATGAATGGTAGGTAGGGCTAAGTGAAACTTGCCGAGGTCACACAGGTAGTGAATATCAAAGGCCAAATTCAAAACCAAGTCATCCAACTCATCTGACTGGACCAAATCCTGGGCTTTGTTGGTTGTGCCATGAGGTCCAATCACAAGATCTTATGAAGACCTAAGTCTTGAAAACAAAAGCAGAGGATAAGCATTTCTCTAGCTCCTATGACACTCCAGGCTTGGTGCAAGTACTTTTATGAGCATCATCTCATTTGAGCCTTACAACAACCCTGAGAGGTAGGTGTTGTTATAATCCTCTTTTTTACAAATGAGGAAACTGAGTCAAAAAGAGGTTGAGTCTGAGTCCAGATCTGAACTCAGGTCTTCCTGACTCCAGATCCATCTGCTATTTCACCTAGCTGACAAAACAGTATGCTTTGGCCATCAAAACTAACAAAGTCTTTTAAAATGCATTTCTTGTGAAATCCAATAAGTGAAAACTCAGTTATTATCTTTCAGCTTTTACCCACCACTCTTTTTCTTTATCCCTATAAATATTTGGTGAGAGTGGTACCTGAATGAAGTTCTCTGAGTGGCTGTGTCAACTGCAAAGTAAACAAGGGATTCCATGGTCAAAGGTCATCCTGGCTGGGAAGAAGGTAATCTTCACAACAGGCAGAGAGACAGTTTTACATCAAAGTGAGGCTTTTAGAAGGTTGTTAACTCCCCAAGGAGGGACCTTATCTAGCTCTCCACTTCAGCTTGAGCCCCATAAAGCCTGACATGTAGCTGTAGTGAATTGGTTTGCCTTTCTTTATTTAGAAGTTGAGATGCTGCTTTAGACACATGTCCCAAATCCCATCCTGCAGTGTGGGCTCAGGTCAGACTCCCTTTATCCCCAGAGGGTGACAGAAGTTAAAGCTGCTTGGGAGGAATGTGTGTGTGAATGTGTGTGTGTGTGTGTGTGTTGTGTTTTCCCAGGTTCTAAGAACATACGTTGCAGTTTGTAACCACACTGGGGCCCCATTTTCAGAGCCCAGGATTTTAGTTGGAAGTTTCTAATTCTATCTTCCTCTCTATTTAGCCATTTTTAGTCATGTCTGACTCTTCTTGACCCCATTTGGGCCTTTCTTGGCTAAGATACTGGAGTGGTTTGTCATTTTCTTCTCCAGTTCATTTTACAGATGAGGAAAACTAAGGCAAATAGGGTTAAATGACTTGCCCAGGGTCACACAGTTAGTAAATATCTGAGGCCAGATTTGAACTCAGGAAGAGGAATCTTGCTGACTCCAGACCTGGCACTCTATCTGCTGCATCACCTGGCTGCCATCTTCCTGTCCACCCCACTCCGTTATTTACATTTTTGGATGACCCATAACTTACTTTCTCCTATAACTTCCTACCTATGACCTTTCTGGGACTGAATTTCCTCATCAATAAAATGAAGGGATTTGGTGATCAAAGCTCTTCATAACTTGCCCTCTCCTCTATATCTTTCCAGTCTTCTTAATTACTCCCCTATGTACTCTGGGATCTAGTGATAGCGGCCTCCTTGCTGTTCTTCACATAATACTACATGTCCCTAGTCTGGCTGTTTCCCAAACCTGGAATTCTTTCCTTCCTCCTCTCCATCTACCGACTCTGGGCTCCCTTCAAATTCAGCTAAAATCCCACTTTCTACAGGAAGCCTTTTCTGGTCTCCCTTAATGCCAGTGCCGCCCCTCTGTAGATTATCCTCAGTTTATTTCTTATAAAGCTTACTGGTACATTCCTCCTCCATTAGACTGTGCACCCCTTGAAATCTAGGATTGTTTAAAAAATTTTTTTTGCCTTTTTTCTTTTTTGCAACCCCATGACATAGCACACTGCCTGTTCTGTAGAAGACTCGTAGTAAGTTTTTGTTGCCTCATTGACTAGAATACTGTTACCGAGTAACTCTAAAACCAAATCTGTGATCCTTTTCTGGGACTCGCCTCCTCCAAAAATACACAGAGCAGTTCCTGTGATCTGTGCTAGAAAGGAGCTTCTCAGAATAGGCCCTTACATAGCTTCCACTTAAATAGATTTGCGGTTAGGGGCTACTTGGCCCTAGTGAACAGGGAACTAGCTGGCCTTGAAGGCAGAAAGATGAAAGCTAAATCTTGCCTCTGTCATATACTGGCTCTGTACCTTCCTGGGAACATCACTTAACCTTCCACTGCCTTGGGCAACCTTCTAAGCAAGAGTCTTAACCCAAGGTCTAAGGGGCCCATAGATAGATTTTAGACTCCATGAACTTAGATGGGGAAAAAAACAATTATATCTTGGGTTTCAGTTATAATTCTATTTGTTTTATTTTATGTATTTTAAAACGTTATTCTGAGAAGAGATCCACAGGATTCACCAGACTGCCAGAGGGTTACTTGACAGAAAGTAAAGGTTAAGAACCCCTATGAGACTTAGAGAAT
>CM053598.1:147608814-147624786 GCA_028646575.1 Pseudocheirus occidentalis | reverse complement strand
TGGGGCAATTCTCCTTGAGAATTTCTTGAAGGATGCTTTCTAGGTTCTTTTTTTGATCATGGCTTTCAGGTAGTCCAGTAATTTTCAAGTTGTCTCTCCTGGATCTATTTTCCAGGCCAGTGGTTTTTTCAAGGAGATATTTCACATTGCATTCTATGTTTTCATTTGTTTGTACCTGTTTAATAGTATCTTGATTTCTCATGAAGTCATTTGCTTCCATTTGCTCCACTCTAATTCTGAAGGAATTATTCTCTTCAGAAAGCTTTTGAGATTGTTTTTCCATTTGGAAAATTTGGCTTTGTAAAGCCTTCTTCTCCTCATTGGCTTTTTGGGCCTCTTTTGCCATTTGAGTTAATCTATTTTTTAAAGGTGTTTCTTCAGTCAGGTTGTTGACTCTCTTTTCATGATTTTCTTGCATCGTTTTCATTTCTCTCTACAATTTTTCCTCCACTTCTCTTATTTGGTTTTCAAAATCCTTCTTAAGCTCCTCTATGGCTTGTAACCAGTCTACATTTTTCTTGGAAGCTTTTGATGTGGGAGTTCTGACTGTGTTGTCTTCCTCTCATTCCATAATTTGATCCTTTTTGTCCCCCGAAAAGGAATCTAAAGTTGCATTGCTGAGCTTTCTTTGCTCATGTGGCCAGTCAGTTATTTGACTTTTGAGCTCAGTAGAACCTTGCTTTCAGAGGGGAGGTCTCTGTCCCAAATCACTGGGGTTTTCTCAGCTGCTGGAGCTTTTAGGAGGCCACAGTCTTTGCAGCCCCCACCAGCTTTGGCTCACTGTTCAAGTACCTCAGGACCACCACCCAAGACTGTGATCCTAATCCAGGTAGCTCAAGGCAAGAGCACTTAGCCTCTGAATGATTGTTTGGCCCCCCTGCAATCTGCAGGCCAAAGCAGCCACATGGAGGTGGCTGCAGGGCCACCACTTCAGACTGCTTCTAGCTCTGGAGGCAGTTGGCTGGACCTTTTCCCCCAAATTTAATGTAGTTCCACTGATCTTTTCCCTTTGTCCTTGGCTCCTATGGGTTGGTAATTCTAGAAACTGCCCCAGCTGCCAGTGATCTGCTCTCCTGAAAGCTCTAGCCAGGGATTCTCCTGGCTGGCCTGGGGCTAAAACCATATGGGGCTGGGCTCTGCTCCCAGGGTGCTGCAATGGGCCCTTTCTGTCTCTCTACCGGGCTGCTTTCAGCAGGAGCCTTGTTTCTTTGTCATTTTATGAGTTCTGGAGCTCTTACATTTGTTTAGAGTCATATTTTATAGGCACTTGAGGTGGTTATGTTGGGAGCCACAGTGTTCTCTTGCTTCTATGCTGCCATCTTCAATCAAGTGACTTTGGAGGTGATATAGTTGTAAAGTATTGATAGGTGAGTATAAGGGAAAATTAAAGTGCCAAGGACCTTTTCCTTTAGTGGAAAGACCAAAAAAAAGGAAGGAAGGAAGGAAGAAAGGGAGAGAGGGAGGAATAAAGGAACAAAGGGAGAGGAAGAGAAAGAGAGGAAGAAAGGAAGGAAGGAAGGAAGGAAAGAAAGAAAGAAGGAAAGAAGGAAGGAAGGAAAGAAGGAAGGAAAAGGAAAGAAAGAAGGAAGGAATGCCTACTATGTGCTAGTTTGCTAGGCATTGGGGACACAAAAACAAAAATGAGGCAGTCCCTACCCTCATGAAGATAATATTTTAATGAGGGAGAAAAATGTAAATTTATAGGTATGTGTGTGTATTGTGTGTCTGTGTTTGTGTGTGTAAAAGCTACAGGGCAGTATTGGGGGGGGCAGGAAAGGAATACACTGGCTACTGGTGGGATCAGGAAAAGCATCATGCAAAAGGTGATGGATGCTTGAAATGAGTCCTGAAGGAAACTGGGAATTCTACAAGGTTGCCAAGAGGCTAACTAGCAGAAGGGCAGACTGGCACAGGCCTGCATTCCCACTCATTCTCAAATACCTGAAGCAGACATTCCCTAGTCATGCACACATCACTTTCCATTCATCTTGTTCTAAACCATATGCTTCCTCTGCCTTTCGCCTCATGAACACAAACTGCTTCAAGAACCATTTCTAGCCCATTCTTGCTTCTCTCAATGCTTAAAAATAACTCTCCTCAATGACCTCAATAATTTAGAATCCATGAATAAGTCATTTGCCCAGAAGGCTACCATGGGGCTTCTATTTTTACTTGTGGTCTTACACCTAGGGAAGTGAAAATGACCTCTCTTAAAGAGTTGACACTGACACCCGTTATTCTGTTGGCGTCCCTGGAAATGGTCAGTTATAATGCATCTTCTCTCAGGGGCAAAGACATGCTAATGGATTTTCATGACTTAAGAAAGTATGTAACCAACAGGGCATGTGGCAGGCTGGGCAGTGTATCTACAAGCTGGCTGTCACATCTCTGCACTAAGAAATAACTGCCACGAATCAGGGCAAACAAATCCTCTAATATTAGGCTATGAGGAAGAGAGTTTCTCTTCCCTAAAGTACAAGTCACTCAACAGATATCCATCTGCTACACACACACACACACACACACACACACACACACACACACAATCTGATCCTGCAAGAGAGATCCTAACTCGTATTTCTACCTTTCTCTTTAAGAGAAAGACCATTCTACTAACTAAATTCACATTAGTCCATCAACAAACATTTCTTAAGCCTCTACTGTGTGCAGAGTACTGAGCTTGTGCTAGAGGAGACACAACCACAAAAATGCAACACTTCTTACCCTCAAGGAGCTTACATTCTATCAGGGGAAAGGTATGCATATGTCTGTATATAATAAATTTAAGTAATTGTAAGAGCAATTTATTATTTATTTATAAGGGCAGGTAGATAGTGCAGTGGATAGAGTAACAGGCATGGAATCAGAAAGACTCATCTCCTGAATTTAAATCCAGACTCAGACACTTAGTAGCTGTGTGACCCTGGGCAAGTCATTTAACCCTGTGTGCCTCAGTTTCCTCATCTGTAAAATGAACTGGAAAAGGAAATGGCAAACCACTCCACTATCTTTGCCAAGAAAATTCCGAATAGGATCATGGAAAGTCAATTATAACTTTAAAAATGATTGAATAATAACAAAAGGCAATTTTGAATTAGAGGCATTATTAACTGGTTGCCTCATCTAGGGTACCATGCTTGAGCTGAGCTTTCAAGGACACTAGAGAGTCTAAAAGGGAGAGGAGAGGAGGAAGAGCATTCCAGGCATAGAGCTCAACCTGTGCAAAGTCACTGAGAGGGGAGATGGAGTGTCATGTGTGAGGAGCAGCAAGGAGGGAAGTTTGGCTGAACCATAGAGTGAGTGAGGATAATAAAGCTAAAAGGGTAGGTTGGAGTCAGGTTTTTGAAGGACTTTAAATGACAAAGGGAAGAATTTATATTTTATTCTAGAGGAAAAAAGGAGCCACTGCAACGTATTGAATAGGGGAATAATTGGGTCATACATGAGTTTTAGGTGTATGACTTTGGCAGATTTATGGAGGCTAGATTAGCGAGGGGAGAGAGTTGAGGCAGGGAAACCAATTAGGAAGTAAACATCCATTTATTGGGCACCTTCTCTATATAAGGGACGTTTATTCTGTCATATACAATGTTGTTTCCTCTCTAGACATTTTTTATGATAAGTATGGTTCTAATATATCAGCAAAACCCCAGGATACAGTTAAAATCCCCTCAATGTATAATCTCTGGGCAGAGTTAAGTAAAAACAATGTAAAGAACAGATTGTGACTGATGAAGACATGCAAACTTACTCTTTAATAAATCATTTACTAAAAGAGAAGACAGGTATATGCTTAATAAATCGGGCCAATATTGTCCAATTGTCTAATTTTTTAATGAATTTTGTTGCCTTTTAAAGTTGTTCTCACATACATACGTGTGTGTGTGTGTGTGTGTGTGTGTGTGTGTGTATTTTGCCCCATCTTATAAACCTCCGGATATTATGAAGTCAAGCTGTAATCATACCTAATCAAATACTTGCAATCAGTGCCTATTTCCCCCTCTTTGAATCTCTCTAGGTCAGACAATATTAATTACATAGTAAACAGTCTAGTGATGAAAAAGACCATTTACTTAAAATGTAAGGTATCATACAGAGGTCAGAGGGCTGACCTCAAAGCCAGGATGATGTGAGTTCAGTCCTGCCTCTGACGTATCCTGATTCTGTGATCCCAGGCAAGTCACTTAACCTCTTAGTGCTTTGGGCAAATCTCTAAAATTATAAGCTTCAAACTTTATTAATAGAAGAAATTTCCTTACCTGGGAGTTCCCTATTCCAATAAAACCTCATGTCCAGTTCCTATCCTTACTTAAAATAGCAATGTAGGGTAAAGGCACTAAAGTACTTTTCTTAGAACTCAGGTCTGATCATGTCACTCCCCTACTCCATAAATTTCAATGGCTCCTTATTTCTCCTGGATTAAATATAAAATGTTCTGTTTGGCATTCGAAGCCCTTCATAACCTAGTCCCCTCCTACCTTTTCAACCACCTTACAATTTATTCTCTGCCACGTACTCTTCAGTCTAGTGACACTGGCCTACTGCTTGTTCCAGGAATGAGACACTCTATCTCTCAGCTCACTGCTTTCTCTGATTTTCTCACGTGCCTGAAATGGTCTCCTTCCTCTGCTTCAACTACTGAACTGCCTGGCTTCCCTTAAGTCCCAACTAAAATCCCACCTTTTACAAGGCACCTCCCTCAACCTGTCTTAATTCCAGTGCCTTCCCTCTTAATTATTTCCTATTTATTCCATGTATATAACTTGCTTTGCTTATATTTGTTTGCATGTTGTTTCTCTCATTCAATTGTAATCTCTTCATTGAGGGCAAAAGATTATCTTTTGCCTCTTTTTGTATCTCAAGGGCTTAGCACAGTGCCTGGCACTTAACAAATGTTTCTTGATTGATTGAAGTAGTAGGAAAAATAAACCAAAACCGAACACTCTTAAAATCTGTCGCCCAGACCAAACCACCTCTAAACCCTCAGGGAGAGAAAGTTGCGAGTCCAAGCTGATTCCTATGCCCTTGGTTTGGCTATCAGCCTGGGACCTGGTTTCAAGAAGGTGTGAGTACTGGGATAATGACATACTCACTTAATAACCACAAAATGTGCTGCATCTCAGCATCTGAGTCATGCCTATCATCTTCTTGTTGTTGGGCAGGCAAATCAGGAGTCCAGTGCAAGGAGGAAGGGACAAGCTTTCAAAAGACTGGCAAGGTTGGATGGTATCAAGGCTAAGATCAGCCATCAAAAGACATGGGAAGAAATCTCCATGTTCAAATATCTGCCATTGGCAGAAAAGGAAGTAGATACGTCAATGTCTGAAAACCATGCCACAAGAAGTAGTGAATAACAGAAATCCTTATCTTCACCATGGCCATTGCTTTCCCTCACTTTCCTTCCAGGGCAGCTAAGTGGAACAGTGGATAGAGTGCCTGACCTGAAATGAGGAAGACATGAATTCAAATGTAGCCTCAGATACTTATCAGTTGTGTGACCCTGAACAAGTCATTTAACCTTGTTATGTAATCAACTCATATCTATAGATTATGGCAGTAGCCTTTCATTTGGCCTCTGTTCCTTATGTCTTGCTCTCTATACCATTCTACACACTGGTGCCAAAGTACCTTAAGCACAGATCTGAACACGTCACTCCCCTACTCACCAACTTCAGTAGCTTTCTATTGTCTCGAGAATGAAATATAAGCTTCTCTCTTTAGCTTTTAAAGTCCTACAAAATCTGGCTCCAAACCACTTTTCTGTCCTAATTAGACACAACTCCTCCTCTCAGCCAGACTGACTTTCTTTCTTCACATCACATGACACCCCATCTTCCATCTCTGTGCCTTTGCATTCAGGGTCCATCTGCCTGGAATGTATTCATTCCTCATCTCTACCTCATAGAATCTCTTTCTTTCTCCAAGATATAGCCCAAGCACCATCTTGAACACAAAAGTTTTTACTGATTCCCCTAACCGCTAGTGTTCTCCCTCTCAAATGACATTGTATTTAACTACTTTTGTGTGTATGTATTCCACAAGGCAAGTGTTGCCTCTGACAAATGGTAGGTGTGTGATTCTATGCAAGTCATTTAACCTCTCAGTGTTCTGGACAAATCTCTAAGATTTTTGGGACACCCTCTTTTTTTCTTTCTTTTAATTGATTTGTTTATTTACTTTTAGTTTTCAAGATTCAGTTCCAGAATCCCTTGAGTTTCAAATTTTCTCCCCTCCCTCTCCCACCACCCCCATGGTGGCATAGAATCAAGTATAGGATCTGTAAATTCTTTCACATTAGACACTAGTCCGGTTGTATAGAAGGATTTTAACCAGTGGAGTCAACAATGGGAAAGAGGAAACAAAACCAAACATAGAAAAGAACAATAGCATGTAGATTGCTTCAGTCTCCATTTAAACTCTGTTCTTTCTAGATCTTTCTCTGACTGTAGATATCTCCTTCCATCCTCAGACTTATAGAGTTGTCTTATAACTGTGCATTGCTGAGAAGAGTACAGTTTATCAAGGTTGGTCATCACACAAATGATGTGTCTATGATTGTGTATGGGACACCCTCCACATATGTATATCTGTGTATTAATTCTATATTTACATCATAAACATATTTATATACACTTGTCTCCCCCCCCATTGGAATGTAAATTCACTGTGAATAGAGATTGTTTCATTTTTCATACTTTTATTTCATAGCTTCCAGTATAGCACCTGGCACGTAATAGGCACTTAATAGACATTGGTTGATCCTCAGCTTGATTCTTAGTCCTAGAGCCATACCTGACCCAACTAGATTATGTCTGGCTGTTGTGATCATGCTATGGAGTCCACAGCTTCTGGTAAAAGAGATTAGAGAGCCTCCCCCAATGAACAAAACTCTCTGTCCCAAAGCTTTATGGGAATGTAGTTAGTAAAAAAAATTTATTAAATACTTATTGTGTGCCAGATACTGCACTAAATGTTTTACAAATATTGTCTGACTTGGTCCTCACAACAATTCTGAGAGGCAGGTGCTATAATATCTCCATTTTACAGTTGAGTAAACTGAGGTAGACAGAGGATAAGTGACTTACCAAGGGTCCTGCAGCTAGTATCTGAGGTTGGATCTGAAATCAGTTATTCCTGACTCCAGGCCCAATACTCCAGGCCCTCCAAGCTGCTTCCAAGAGGCTTAGGGTCTGTTGGAGTGGACAACATAGAAACCAACAGGCTTTATTTAGGGTTGACTGGAGGCAGTCTAAGAGGTAAGTCATTAAGATTAAGGAAGACTAATGCAGTCCTTAGAAAATGTGGAATCTGTGCAAACCCAGACATAGGCTTCTTATGCACAGTTACCACAATTGCTTATGTTTCTTTTGGTTATGTTTTGTTTACTCCAAATAATTTCATATAAGTCTTTCCATATCACTTTGAATTCTTTATATTCAATTTATGTTCATATTGGTAAAATAAACCTCTTTATATTCGTATATATAGCACAATTTGTTCAAGCATTCCCCAATTGTTGGACACTCAGTTTGTTTCAGATTATTCATGACAAATAGTGCTGCTATGGATAGTGGTATAAGATAGGTCTTTCATAAACGTTGTCAAAAATTTCAGTGGGGGTGTAAATCCCATGGTAAGATTGCTGGGTCATGTTGTTTTCAAAGGGGATCTTCATGTGTCCCAGAATCGGAAGTCCCAATTTTTGCCATTACAAAGGAATTTGTACAGATTTGAAAGGCTCTTAAAACAGAGATCCCTGGACTAATGTATTTTCTAAAGACAGGGATTCAGGCAGCTCTAAGAATCCTAAGGCCCATCAAAAACATTAGCACCACCTATTATAATTATTCAATACTTCAGTGGATCCAAGTCCTTATTAAAGTGTGAACTCTGTAGTTGCCAATTATAGCCCAAATGTACATTTCTTGTCCTTGTCTTGTCATAAATTCTTTCTGGACCAAGAAGCCTCCTACCAGGTTCTTCTAATTAATATCTCATGAATACTAGTATAACACAAATTCAGGTTGTGTCTTTATTAACTCTTATTTTTGTTGCATGACCAGCCTACCATCCTCTTTCTGATTATATGTATCCTTTATTCTACTTCTCATGCACAAACCAGGGTGGGGAGAAGATAGGGAGGGACCGCAACCACCTAATGATATCTTGATGGATTCATCCCCCAATCACATGGTAGCCTAATAGTGGAAAGTCTTCAACCACTGTTGAATGAGAAATAAAATATAATGAGCCGTGGAAAGACATGCTAAAGCACATAATTCCATCCACTATTATAACAACCATTTGTTATTCTTGGATAAAAGACACCTACAGTTTTCCCTAAATGAACTTCTTCAACAATTGGGAAAGTATTTGATCACCTCCCCTTGTCTCCTACCCATTGATGGGGAATGTCACTCATTCCAACAATAAACCCTGACAGTTACATGTCACACATTCTTCAAGAAATCCCTCTTTTTTTCCTTTGCCAATTCACCCTTCCTTCTCCACTCATTTTCTGTACTTATATATACTGTATTGTATCTATTCCCAAGTTGAGGCAGAATGTGGCTGATTAGCTATGTACTTTCAGCAGGTCTGAAAAGTTATAGACAAGCTAAATCTGTTGCTCAGAAGTTGGAGCTGCCAGCAGCAAAAGCAATCTTCTTTTGAATGCTAATAGATGTCCTTGTTTTCAGTTTGGCTTTTTAAACTTCTGGCTTTAAATCTATGATCTTATGGGAATCATCTTCATTGTTAACAATTGACTAAGGGCTGTACATTACACAAGATCTATTATATCTATGGTTTACTGATTTTAAAAACACATATGCATTTGGCTCAGCAGGACAAAATACAATATTCAAGATATATATGTATTTGAGATGTGTGTTTCCTACGCATATGTAGAGATCATGTACTTACTAGGCAGGTAGGTGGCATTGTAGACAGAGCACTGGTTCTGGAGTTAGGAGGATTTGAGTTCAAATCCCACTTCAGACAATTCTTAGCTGTGTGACCCTGGGCAAGTCATTTAACCTCAGCTTCCTCAATTGTAAAGTGGGGAAAATAATAGTACTTACCTCACAGGGTTGTTATGAGGATCAATGAAATAATATTCACAAAGTGTTTAGCATAGTGTATAAGTATGTATTAGATATTGATAATAATAATCTTTACAATAATCGGCTCTATTCACCAGCCTGTTTCTTTCTAATTCTTTGTGACATGAATTTCTTATGGGAGCAAATGAATTTTTACTGGGAAGGCTTTAGTTTCTGGAACTGTTGCATGACTATAATGAGAACAGGTGTGATCAAAAAGAGATTTTTTTTTTTCCCCCCCTCCCCCTCCCCCAGCTGAGGTTTCTGACCAAGATAATTCAGTTTGACATTCCTGGGAATTTGATAGTCTAAGATTCAACTTCAGTCAGTTCAGCTGCTCTTTATCAATCAGTCAGTCAATCTATAAGAATTTATTAAAGAGCTATAATGTCCGGGGTGGGGCAAAGAAGGATTAATGCTTCCTACAAGAAACTCACAACCTCTCTGGAGAGATGTTGACGAATGTACGTAAAGTGTGAGAAGCATGTACCCACCTAGGATATATTTACCCACATGGATTATCTAAAAATAGAGACACAAGGCTTGTGGAGGACATAGAGAAATATGAGCTGGTTCCTGCCACCTCTGAGGGCAGGCAGTGGCTGGGACAATGCCCACACCACCGTTAGCATGCTGGCAGGGAGCAGTGAAGGGTCAGGCTGGCCTCAGGAGGCTGGGTGTTATGCTTGTTAGAATATATAGGAAAATACAAAATGAGCTGTTTGCTGAGAGTAAGATGACATCTCAGCTCAGACCAAGGTAGAGGCCTAATAAGGGGAAAGTCTCCAGAGTCTTTAAAAAGATAAGCTGGAAATACGTTGAAGAAATACACTGTATATTTGTTTCAGTTATCACTAGATAGTGTGAGATCTGGAGTCAGGAAGACTCTTTTTCCTGAGTTTCAATTCAGTCTCAGACATTTATTAAGCTGTGTGACCCTGGGCATCACTTAACTCTGCCTCAGTTTTCTCATCTGTAAAATGAGCTAGAGAAGGAAATGATAAACCACGCCGGTATCTTTACCAAGAAAACCCCAAATGGGGTCAAAAGGAGTCAGACATGACTGAAGCATGCATTACCATATTTGCTGACTATATTGAAAAGCTGGCTTCCCCTATGTGCCGGTAGCTTCTCTGTGCTCGGTAGAATGTTATCTTTCTCCCTAAAAAAGCCCAGGCACTGTCCCTGCTCTTTACATAGGTACTCGGTGTCATGTTATGCTCAGCATTCTCTCTGCCAATTAGGAACCATATCTCCATCTGTAATGACCAAAAGCAGTACCAGTGCACAAGGAATAAGAGAAGGCAGCAGTCAGGTTGACTTGAAAACTCTTCATGGAAAAACTGGAGTTTATGTTAGACCTTGAAGGATAAATTGGATTTAGTTGAGGGCAGAGGAAGAGAGAGGGTATTTCTGGTGGGTTAAGTAACATGAACCCAGGATCTCCACAATCTTACAACAATTAGAACTGGTATTCACCATACTATCTAATGCTAATACACTCTTCTGTCATGTCTGACTCTTTGTGACCCCATTTGGGGTTTTCTTGGCAAAGATACTGGAGTGGTTTGCTATTTATTTCTCCAGATCGTTTTATAGATGAGGAAACCAAGGCAAACAGGGTTAAATGACTTGCCCAGGGTCACACAGCTGGTGTCTGAGGCCAGATCAGAACTCAGGAAGGAGAGTCTACTTGACTCCAGGTCTAGCACTACCTAGTGCTAACTGAAACAACTAAACAATGAAAGTAGTATAAACAAAGGGATAGAGTAGAAGGGAACATGGCTTCAAGATGGGAGAATAAGTTGACTTAACTGAGCAGTGGGTATGTGCTGGAGAGTCGTAGGAAAATAGGAATGCATGGTATGAGGTATGAGAATGAGGCCAGGTTAAGCAAAGGGCTTTGAAGGTCAGCAGTGAGATTTAGGTAGGATGTTATGGACCATAGGGAGCCAATGTACATTCTTGAGGAGAGGAGCGACATAATGGAAACGTTCTTTATGGCAAGAAGTTGGTGGTGGTCTCCAAGGATGGAAAGAACCTTGGAAATTATTTTAGGCCAGGCCCAACTGAGGCTGGTCTAGTGGTTTAGATTTGTAATTGGAACAAAATGAGACACTAATAATAGTCCATCTTACACATAACAAATGGGTGTGTAAATACTTGGGAAGGATATTCAGCAAAGATGCAGCATTGATTTGCATTTCCACCACCTCTGCATTTGTCATGGTGGAGCCCAATCAGCATTTCCCATCAAACCAGAGGAGCCTTTGACTCCTTCTGCATGGGCATCCATTGGCAACCAGGAAGCTGTGTCAAAGGTTTAAGCTTTAATCCCCTGAACCAATTAAGATTCAAGGATAGTTTCATTGCCTTTTAGGAAAAAAAGAAACCTAGCCCAGATATTGCTCTTGCCACAGAGATTATAAAAAAAAATACTCATTTTACAGATGAGAGGAAATGAGGACAAAAGAAGTCAAGTGACTTATACAAAGTCACACTGTGAGTTAATGGTATCCTAGGGACTTGAATTTTTGTCTCCTGATCCAATGCTCTTTCTATTCTATTGGAAGTAGACCTTTACTCCAATTTTTAAAAAGAGTAAATAAAATTCTAGTGTGGGTAAAGCATTTCCAATCAGAAGGAAAAAGGGAAATAATGAACATTCCTGTGGCCATCTCCCTCCCTTCTCTCTCACAATTCACATGTTTTCTGTAACCTTTTTCTTTCAGAGTCGAAATGATATGGCTCGCTAGATGCTTCAGAGGCAGCTAATGAGATTCAGTTATAATCTGTTAATTTCATAGGCATCGCTAGAAAATGATCTTTCCTCATCATCAACAGTTCTCAAGGTCCCACAGGGTGAATGGTGAGAGAACAGAGCCCTGACCTCAGGGAGCTCATTGCTCCTCATCAGACAGTTCTGAGGGAAGCCAGGGAAAATAAACATATCTCTCCAAGAAAGTAAAACCTGAGAATCTGACAGAGAATATGGGAAAGCTACTCAGGAAAATGGTGGGACAGGCCTGAAAATTGAAACAGATTTAAATTATAGAAGCAAAGCCAGAAGGGACTTCTGAGAAGCTAGGTAGTCCAACTCCATTTTACAAATGAGGAAACTGAGGTTCAAGAGGATTTTAGTGATTCACTCAAGATCACACTGACAAAGAAAGGGAAGGAGATAGAATTTGGATTCAGGACCTCTGATTCCAAAGTTAATACCCTTCATCATACTGTTGTAGTGCCATTCTTTCAAGGGAGAGAAGGTTGAAACTCAACTGTGAAGAATAACCATACAAAATAGGGTAATCCATTAGATCACAAGCTTCTTGAGGTAAGAGACTGTCTTCTCTCTTTTTGTATCCCCAGCATTTAGTACAGTGCCTGACACATGGTAGGCACTTAATAAATATTGATTGATTGATTTTATTGATTACACAGACATTTGATTCCTATTCGCCATCTCTACTGAAAACAACAGAGGAAAATGGGATTGAACTGGAACAGCTGTTTCAAGTTTTATGCATAAGTCAGATGTAAAGAAATAAGCAGATGTTTGAGGAAGGAGTTTGTCATTCTAATCCAGGAAAGTGAATGTGACATTATAGTATGCCTGGATGACCACAGTTTGGACTGTTACAATACAACAGAACCACACAAAAAAGATTTAGGCTATAGTTCAGTCTTTCCTGGTGATTAGTTTTATAGAGCTTTATTTTTCTTCATTTTTAAAGTTCTTCATTAGAAAGGATGGCCCTCTGGGAGGGTATGAGGGGAGGAATGCAATGAGAAATGTAGATAATATGAAAATAAATCATTTTTGTTGTTGAATTGTTTTTTAGTCTTGTTGGACTCTTTGTGACCCCATTTGCGGTTTTCTTGGCAAAGATACTGCAGTGGTTTGCCATTTCCTTCTCCAGCTCATTTTACAGATGAGAAAACTGAGGCAAACAGGGTTAAGTGGCTTGCTCAGTGTCACATGGCTAGTAAGTCTGAGGTCAGATTTGAACTCTGGAAGATGAGTCTTCCTGATTCCAGGCCTGGCACTCTATCCATTGCTCTATCCAACTGTTCCCCAAACAAAAATTAACAATGATAATTTATTTTTTATATCTTCAGTGATTTAGAAATCCTTTAAGGATCTTGTAGGGGCCTCAAGTCATTTTTTTTTTCCAAGATAGGTGGTAGGGACAGGTCTGGATCTATGATTTTATTGGAGTAGAGAATTTCCTGCTATGGAAACTCCCTTCACTTTGCCTTTGCTGTACACTCTATCTTAGTCACCTGGGGGCAGTAAGAAGTTAAGTGACTTGCTCACATTCACTTAACTGGAATGTCAGAGGCAAAATTTGAGACCAGGTCTTCTAAGACTCTGACTACCATGCGATGCTATCTCATGAGGTCATAATTTTTAAAACAGATTTTCCTTGCATAAGATTACAACAAGACAACCAGTTATAATACCTTGCGTCTGAGAATCTATGATTCAGAAGTCACCTTTCCAGCATACCTTTTCTTGTAACTTAAGCATCAATCACTCTTGAGGGAGAGGCTCTTGGTTTACCTAGAAGGATCCAGACATACTATTAGAAAAGGTGAGTTACGGAAGATAGCTAACATGAAGGGTGACAGAATTGAAACCCAAATGCATACAGTTGGCTGAATCTAATTAGATGGAATTTAGCAGGGATGAATATAAGTTCTGAGCCTGGTTTCATATAATCAATTGTACAAGTATAAGTCGGGGATACATGTCCAGACAACAGTTCATGAGAAGAAGACCTGGGAATATTGGGAGTCTATTAAGTTCATTATTTGAAAATAGTATAACATAGCCAAAAAAAAAGGGATTAATGTGATTTCAGACAACATTACAAGAAGCTTATTGTCTAGAATGAAGTCCTGATGTTTTCTGAAGTGATTAGAACACATCTGGAATGTTGTGTTCAGTTGTAGGAATCACATTGTAGTACAATAGGTCAGTGGCCACTGAGCTCAGGCCTTATGAGGATGTGCAGAGTGCAAAGAAATTTCCTGATGAGTTACCAGGTAATGAGTTACCTGCTGTCAGTGAGTCTCCATCACTAGGGATCTTCGAGTAAAGACTGGAGGACCACTCTTCAGAGGGTGTTTAAAAATTAATTAGTTTATTTTTAGTTTTCAACATTCACTTTTTATAAGATTTTGAGTGCTAAATGTTTCCCTCTTCCTTCCTTCCCCCGTCTCCAAGATGGCATGCAATCTGACATAGGCTACACATGTACAATCATATTAAACATATTTCCACATTAGTCATGTTGTGTAAGAAGAATCAGAACCAAAGGGAATAACCATCAGAAAGAGAGAGACAGAGACAGAGAGAGACAGAGACAGAGAAACAGAGAGAGAGACAGAGAGAGAGAGAAATAGTTTGCCTCTATCTGCATTCAGACCTTCAGAGGTATTTTAAAGGAGGCTAACACTTCTGGGCTGCTAGGTGGTAGAGTGGATAGAGCACCAGGACTTAAGTCAGGAAGACCTGAGTTCAAATCCAACCTTAGGCATTTACTAGCTGTGTGACCCTGGGTAAATCATTTAATCCTGTTTGCCTTAGTTTCTTTGTCTGTAAAATAAACTGGAGAATGGTAACCACTCCAGCAGCTTTTTCAAAAAAAAAAAAACAAACCAACCAACAAACCCCAGAATGAGGTCAGGAAGAACTGGGCACAACTGAAGCATCTAAAGAGTGCTTTCCAGGATTGGGGGGAAGGGTTGGATTCAGTGACCTCTGAGATCCTTTCCAACTCTGAGATGATGCGATTCTCCCCCTGAATGGGATGGGCAGAGAGCAGCTAGATTGTAGGAGCAGGGAGCTGTCATTCTGGGGAAAATTTTGCTGACATGATGAGAGTTGAACATGATGTCACCCAAACCCTGCCACGGCCAGCGCTGCATGGTGCCTGTGGCAGCTGATCTATTCCTCTAAATTGAAAAGGCTCCTTCTCCTGCTGCTCTACCCCACTCCCCCTCTGCCCCCACCAGCCCAAGTGATAATTGTAAAGTGATGCAGTTCCTTTTCAGAAGTAGGCCACAAGAGCCAGGGCTGGGTGGTTTCATAGCTGGCATGTAACAATTATCACTGGAGATGCCACCGATGGCATATTAATACATGGGGTGTTTTGTGCTAAAAAAGTAAATGCCAGAGGCATGAGCAAACAAATGTCCCTGCCAGGAGAGGGCATTTTCATTCTAAAACTTGAGGCTAAAACTTAGTAAGACCTAAGATATGTTCACCTCTTTCCTCCTAGGGAAAAAAAAAATTATATAGACCCACAACTACTGACAAAAAAGCCCCTCTATGGCTTGGGGAATCTGTGAAACAAGAGAAGCCAATCTCTACTGGGAGCTTTTTGCTATTAAAATAAAGATAAGAGCATCTTTTCCATTTTTTTTTTTTGCCTGCTGAATTTAGATGTTTTGGAAAAGGTTACCTCCAGGTCAGGATATTCAAGAAGGAATAAAATTGTTCTGACTCACCATGGATGGAGTCACCCAAGAAAAGTTGTGATGGGAGGGAGAAGGGAGTGAAAAGTTTGGTGCACGGGGCATTTCCCAGGTTTGGGCAGTCTTGAGTGGGGCGTTCTGCAGCCTATGAGGGCACTCTGGGGAGAAGGAACTATCAGGTCACTGTCTTTCACTCTCAAAGACGACCAAAATGATATCACTATGTTTGAGTCAAGGTTCAGTGTGTCTGACTACGTCTGATCCAATCAATGCAAACTTGGCAGGCGCTACCACAGGTCGGGCACATATAGTCCACATGACCTTTTGGAAGGTAGATATCTTTAAATGTGCCCATCTTATGTTTCTCTTGAGCTACCGAGGAGAG